>JZKD02S2005770.1:0-16089 GCA_000966675.3 Picea glauca
TTTTTACAAAAAAAAAGGGGGTGAAAATATAAATAAGTATATTTTATTTTATACAAACTATAAACCCTAAGTAAAGCATGGGAAAAGGGAAGTAAAAAAAAAATTAAATATTTAAACTAATAAAATGAAATTGGGGGAAAGAAATAAATAATAAAGGGGGGGTAAATAAAAAAATAAAATGAGCGCACATGCCCTTTATTTTAAAAATAAAAATAAAAATAAAAATAAAATCAATTTGGAAATGACAAACGAATAAAAAAAAAAAAAGAGAAAAAGAATTGGAGGAAAGTCAAGAGGGGAAAAGGGGGGGAGAGCGTAGGGGGGAAAAGGGAATTAGGGTTTTGATGGGTTAAAGGGATGGGAGAAGGAGAGGAGAGAGGCTTTTTGGCTTTTTGGGTTTTGCTGGGATTGGACTGCTCGGAGAGGAGACTGACGGATTTTCTAGTAGGAGTTGGGAAGCCTCAGCTCAGTTTTGAGTGGTAGCTCAGCCCTGGGAGGCGAGCTTAGGAGCTAGGACTCTCTGGTTGTGTGTGGCCCCTTTGCGGCTCGGGGGGCTGAGGGGGAAGAAGAGTACCCCTAGCGTTTGGCTGGGAGGTACCGGTGAGCTCATTGAGGTCAGCAAGCAGGAGCAGGAGCGACTGGAGAAAGGAATCGACGCGGCAAGCAAAATAAGGCAAAGGTATGTTCCTGAACTAAGTAGTTAGAATGCATAGTGAGGTATGAAAGAACTGCGTAGGTTTTATGGTTTGTCTGGACGGCGAATTTTTATTTGGGTTCTGGTGGACTGCGTAAAAGAAAATATTTACTGCTCATGTTGACTGTGCAATACCCATTATTTTTGCCCTAGACCATGGAAAATCTATTAATGAATGTTGCTCCTTCCCTGCAAGTTCATAGTTTAATCTCCAKCTTTTTCCTGGCTMAATCCAACAAGTTTTTATGGTGAGAGAGTCCCTGCGTTTTKTTTKKGGGGGTCTTDCTCTGYGTGGGGTTATTTAAGTTTTTCTGAACTTCACTTAGGTTTAAATTATTTCTGCATGGGTCGGTTCCCTCGTTCCTGTTTTAATTTATTTCTGATGGGGTCTCTCCATTCGAACCAGTTGTTCTTCAGCCGCCGATATCCGTGCTCTGACCTTGGCCTTTTTTTTTAAAACTGCATTAAGGTGAGGCCGAGTAATCCCTATGGCGCGCAGCCAGGTAAACCCTTGGGCGTGGAGTAGGCGTTTCTCCCAGTTGAATATTTTTCTTTTAGGTCAGTCGAAGCTTAACCTTAGCTCTCTTAGAACCACCTTAGTTCGCGATTCCTCAATTTCTGGAGCGCTCCATTTAAATTACCCCACCTTTAAAATTTATCTGGCAGTATTGAGTGGAGCGATCAAATTCAGTTACCTTTACTCTTAGAACCATGCCATAGTTTTTAAAACCTTTTTCCAAGGAAAAATGACTCGATTTTATATTTAAAATATAAAATCATTTACATATACAAGCTCTGTCAAGCCATTACCTTTTGACGAGGGAAGCACGCACCTCAAGTCAAAAATAAAGAAACACAATCAGCCCAAACAGTGAACGCAGTTCACAGCAAAACAACAGAAAATGTTGATAAGCGATACACCTAGAATCAAAAGGCAATATTACAAAAAGCGCTGACACACARCAATCTTCTGAAATATGCTGACCGCGATCAGCGATGGTGGATGACCAGCCAAATGAAGGTAGGTGTGATAGTCTCAAAAACGTTTTCAGGGAAGAAACATTGAGGCACGAACAGTGATAGTTTTAAAACTTGAAGTTACCCCAGTTCAAGACTGTGCGCAAATAAAAAGGAGGAAAAAGAAACAATGGTTACAGTTAGGGTTCCCTTCGCGCTTGGGATTTAAGAGTATATGTTGGGCTTCCAATTAGATTACGGTTACCCTTACCGTTCCAGCACCCTCCCTACGTTTTCTTTTTCTTCCAATAAATTTTTTATCAAATTTATATTAAATTTATTTTATGTACAATTTCATTTACATACGATTTCTTTTCACTGCTGTAGAGAAGACTATCCTGTCAATAAATAAATGATTAGTTCTATATCGTGAAACTCATTCCCTTGTACCGAGAACACTCAGGAGGGCAATCGCCCAACATAAATGGAATCGTTCCTGCCATTTACTTTAAGTATATACATAATCTTCCTTCACGTTTGACAGCGCAGGCACGCTTCCGAACTCTCGCTGGCCGAATTAATCAATGGGGTGAGGCGTTACTGCTATAGCCATTATGAGCAGTGCCCTCTTGCCCTGGAGGGGTGCCGTCAATTCTGGGTGCGCCTTTATCCAGCCAGTTAATGCATACGATTGGTGAAGCTACAGCTGTAATCTTCCTGACAGCGTGCCCACCTGGGAATTACAATTAACAGTCAAATCCGGCAGCAGTAAATTAGAGCTGATTTTTGGTTAAGTAAATCTTACCCTAGCATTGCAAAACCTATTAATAAATCTCTTATTTAGCGATAAAATCTTATTTACTGCATTTAGTTGTGTTTGTCTAACTTACCCTTAGTGGTGTCCTCGTTATTGCATGTTGTTGGGATAACCAAATTGAAACCTCATCTCATTATATTTAACCATGCTTGAAATCTGAAGGGGTTTTTATCTAAACGTTTTTTTTTAATTATTAAAATGTTGATATTCGAATGATTNGGGGTTGTTTCTTCTACACACGCACACACTTGACCTACAAACAAAAAAAAAATTCACCTGTTGACTGAGTAGATGTCTCTAGCTAGGAGGGTTGTTACAATTTTGAACAGTAGGAATGTCTGATCGATTTTCCCCCGACCACTGGAGATGATATTCTTATTTTGAAAGATGGATACCCGAATGAGATAGGGCCTAGCATAATTTATTCCATTCACATGATAGCTCAGAGTTGAGGCCAAGTGATGCTTTGGAAATCTAGGTATTAGGCAGATAATTTGATCTGGTAGTGTCAAAGATTTGGTATAAGTACCAATTTTTATTATATGAAGTTGTGGAATCAGCTACGGGGATAATGTGGTTGTATCATCCATTCCCAGAATATGGTCACGTCCAAGAGAAATAGAGTGCCCTGAGCCTGGGAGGCAAATAATCCAACGGGTGAGCAGATGCTTCGATTTTGTGATATTCCTCCAAAAAAATGAGTTCGATTTGGTAGTAGTCATCTCTGATAAAAGACAACTATTGACTGTGTGGTGGCAGATGTATTTATAAAGAATTATAGAGTGCCAAATTCCAGGAAAATTCATCACTCACTAGAGTGAGTTAGCCGCAAGCGCTTGACTAAAGTAAAAGAGATTTCAGATCCCCCAACCTCCCTTTTGTTTTGGTTTAGCTAGATCTTGCCAATTGCAGAGATGTTGTCGAGAGTGTTCAGAACAACCTGACCAGAGGAAGTTGAAAATCAACTTGTAGAGTTTTGTGAGGACCGTGGCAGGGATGGCATCCAGGGCCATCCAATACACAACCTGTCCTTCTAAGACAACTTTTATAAGGGTAAACCGACCTCCAAGAGAGAGCCACCTTGTGCACCAGTGGAAAGATCTTCTTTCCACTTTGGCAAGAAGACAATTCCAGTCCGATGTCTGGTAAGAGTCTGATTTTAAATGGTAGCATAGGTAATTGAGACCAAAGGAAAGAGGAGTGAAAGAGTAGGGAAATATACCTTTTATCTGGTCCAGAGAATGTTGATGTAAATTTTCAAAGTGGAAAGTGGATTTGTCCCAATTGATCGCCAAGCCTGTCTGCAGAAGTTGAATATGATCTCTTTCATTTCTATCCATTCCTGAAGAGTGCCATTTGTCATGATGAGGACATCGTCAACAAAGAGAAGGTGAAAAATTTTGATGGTTCTGGACACCTTTATTCCAGAGATCTTTCCTTCAGCTTGGCCTAATTTGAGAAGAAGGCTCAATGCTTCCATTTCCAAAATGAATAGAAGAGAAGAGAGGGGACAACCTTGCCTCAATCTTCTGCCCTTTTGAAAGAAGGAGGAGGATTTTCCATTGACCAAAATGGAAAGGTTAGCACTGACCACACAACCCATAACCCACTTGATCATTGAATGGCTGAAACCTGTCTGAGCTAGGATCAATTTAAGAAAATCCCAATCAATGCAATCAAAAGCCTTTTTTAGATCCAATTTGAGAATAAGTGACTTGGAGTTTTTTGTTACATACCTACTAGTATGGTAAAGACATAATACCATTACGTATGTGATTGTTGACACACTTAATGATGAATTCCCTCAAGGAATTTTGAACACGAATATCATTATAAGATGTTCTTGATATTTTGTGGGTGAATAGTTGTTTGGATCCACACAGGTATGGTAAATTTATAGTCAACACTTGATGTTGAATTCTCTTGGAGTATTTCTATTCTAAAATCTGTATATATTTTTACCAATGTTGCGCTCTTTCTCGTAAATTTGGTTTTTTGATATTATCATGCACATTGGTTATGAGTGTGATATTGGATGGATAATGAATTGTGAAAATCCCTATAATATTGGATGAATTGTGACTCATGAAGGACAAAAAAGCAATAAAATCTTGTCTTTGTTGTTGTTAGTAAGAATAACTTACCATGGAGATCAAATCAACACATGCATCAAGTATTATAGAGAAATAAAAAAATTCATGCATCAGATCAAATCAACACATGCATCAGGTATTGTAGAGAAATACAAAATTTCATGCATCAAGTATTGTAGATAAATAAAAAATTTCATTATTCGATATGATGTTCTTTACTTTTACAAATGCATAAGCATAAGATGATATAAAACTAATGTCATAATTTTCTATAGGGAAAATAGGCCATGATATCTTGTTTGTGTTAATTGGAGTTGATAAAATATTACTTAGCCAACATAATGATGACCTTGTCCATCATTGGGATCTATAAGGTGGATGATAAATTGTACACGGAGAAAATCCTTGGTGGATAATAAATTGTACACAAAGAAAATTCTTGAGATCAGTTGGAATCCACGGGGAGGACAATAAATGGCATAGGGAGCAAATCCTTGAGATCAATTAGAGCTGAAAAGAAGTATAAATAGATTACATAATTGTCAATTAGTCGATTTCTAGGATTAACAAGGTGAATTGTTATATGTAATATAGCTAGATAAAGTTTAAGGGTAAAGTAGTGTTCCATATTTCTACATCAAGCTTAAGAGAAAGTTGCATCAAGGATGGTGCTAATTCTAAGGGGGAGGAGAATGTAATACCTTGCTTACCCCCCTTTTTTTTTAACATAAATGGTTACTAAATTTTTGTATTAAATAAAAAGGGGGAGCTACGACTATACTATCCATCTTTTTAATAAAAACAAAAGGAGGGAAAAGCTATCCAAAAAACTTCTAGGAAGTTCCGAAGATGCTGATAACCGTGACCTATCTTCCCTATTTTCAAAATTCTAGTGCTATTGTTGTCTATTTGGCTTGTGTAAAGCCTTACATATTGACCAAGAAAAAATATAGTGTTAAAAAACATCAAAATTTAAACATTTTTTCTACCATACTTTTAATGGGCATTCTTCCTTTTTCCTACAATTGAAAATACAATAAAAGGGTATATGCTCAAAGTGTTGTTGAATGACGTCTTCTTTTATAGATGTTTCTTGATCTTGTCCAAAGGAACCTATTGAAAGTGTTGGGGATGCGAAATTCCCCAAGTCTTCAAATCTTGGTTTTTGGTTCAGCTCCATATGCCACACTTTCTCTTGCAATTCTTTAATCACATCTTCTTTGTTTTCTAGTTTGTCCCTATTACTTTCTTCCCCTACTTCCAGGATAAATATTTTACCTTTTGGCTGCTCCAATTTAGCCTTCATCCTAATCATTTGCCTTCTTGTCAATTTTAAATCTTTTGCATAATTATTCTCCCATTCTTTTCTCCAAGTTTCCCACCTTCCCCTAGCTAGAGATACATTCTATTGACTGCCATTGCAATGGATTTCACATCTTCGAATTGAGTCATGATTAGGGTGGTTGTGGGGATTAGCCATTAAATCGAATCCAAAGTGTCTCCACAAGACAAAGACTTGTAGAGCATCTAGTTTCTCGGCGTTGTAAAATACATAACAAGGGTATGTATTCAACAACCACCCAGAGACTAGTTTCATATATCACCACCTTTGATTCCATGCAATTGTCAACAAGTTGTGAATTTCCTAGCCACGACGAAGGAATACAGAGGAATATGCCCAACAAAAATCTCCCTAGATACTACACCAAAGCCCATCAATTGACATAATTACACTCCAATAAACCAGGAGGAAGAGGCTACCTTAGAAACCACTTGGTCATCTAAAATGAGGAAACTTCCAAACAACTATCAAAAACCAAGGAGAAACCCAAGAAGAAGACCAACATGCTATGTGCCATCCTATCTTGTCAGAGCTAACAAAGAATAGTTATCATAGGCTTGAATGTATAACACAATGGGTTGTCTTATAGCTCAAGCTTGAATGCATGAAAGTGTGGCTTTGCCACTTGTCTCGTAATGTTAAAGAGGTCATTAATGTATGCTGAGTGGGTTTAAAACTTATAGGAGGATGCAAAATTCCTCACCCCCACACCCCACCTACACCCCTACCCACCCCCCATTTTCCCAAACTATTCCAAGTTGCAAGTCTTGTTGGCCATTGCATCTGCTGATGGATTTAATCCTCTTAGGCTTATGAATTTTTTATTTTTTTTTAAATCCTTCTACAAGGTTTTAAATTCATAATAAGATCTTACTTGATTATGGTTCTTTTTGTAATGTTTTAAAGATCATATGACAAATGACAACAATTGAATCTCCAACCATTGTCATCTTTTCGATGACTTGATTTTTCAGAAACAAAATTCCTTTCTATAAGACTGAGGCTTTCGCATGATTATTTGTGGTTTCTCCAATTCAATTCTCCATACACATGAAGTTTTTTTTTTATTTCCTCTAAGATTTAAAATGACCCGACAATTTCCCATCTTTGAAAATATTATTGGTTAAAATATGTTATATATCTATTTAATTTTATCTTGATACCAAGTCAATAGTACCATCCCTATGTAAATGATGTATCCATTTGGAAATTTAAAGGATATATGTAAATTATATAATAAAAATTAAGGTCAAAACCTAACTAATGAATGTGAGTGTGTCAACTCTTTGCTACTTTTTGTTTTTGCACAGAAAATTTCTCTTTATATTCATATTAAAATATAAATTGCTCGATTAAAAGATAACCATTAGCCAAAAAACCCCAATACATATGGAAGGATTACCATAATTCCATAGGATACATCCAAAACACTAGCACTCATGCCACAACAAACCCCAGCCCCAACTTAGATCACCATACAAATACTATTACCAAAATACCCAAAACAAGAGCCCAATGAAAAAGGACTCCGACAATGCCTCCCCTCAAGATTCCCAACATAAACTATCGAGCAAACTTCAAAATATAGAAAAKTTCTAAAAAMAAATGAGAAACTTCATGGTCCCMTTCACATTGACAATATTCAATTTTCCCAGGGACCTTAAGAAGTGCTTGTTTTGAAAGGAWATCCGCTTCAGAATTTTCTTCTTGAAAAAAATACTGGAAAGTAATATTATGGAAGAGMTTTCTAAGATTGATAAGTCTGTCCTTCCAACACTCCAGAGTAATCYCYTGATGATGTCCTTTRCCCTSCAACCARTCACTGACAATCTTAGAGTCTCCCTACACAAAAATCTCAGAAATAACAAACTGGGAAGCCAAAGTAAGAAGTGCCCATGCTCCCAACAACTCCACTTTGGTGTTTGTGCCCAGACCACAGTTAATGAACCAATTAAAAATTATGTCCTCATTGATCCCTGACACCCCTCCAAATCCACTGTTTTGTCCCGTTGAAAGTGTTGCCCCATCAAACCATCCAACCGTGCCACCCACCACAGGGCACGTTGGCACCTTCCTCAAAGCCTTAGTTCTTATAGTTGATTTGTAATCGCCCATGACTGATAAAGACAAAAAAATCACCTTGTGAACGGATGGAGACCCATCCTCAAAGATAGCAAGGTTCCTTTCGATCCAAATGTTCCAGCAAATGAATGTTGGAAGAGTGGGATGGGCTAAATTTTGCAATCTCCAGTTTTTAAATCGCTCAGGTATGGAATTGTCAGTCCAGGCCCGCAGATTTTTAAAGGAAATTCTAACTCTTTCCCAAACTGAACACGAAAAAGTACACTCAACAAACAAATGGAACATTGTTTCCAAATTATTCTTTCAAAGAGAACAGTAGCTCGGGCCCTCAAAACCTCTGTGTTGCATATTCTCCCACGTAAGAATCTTGTTGTCTGCTACCATCCAGGTAAAGAGTTTTAATTTTAATGGACAGTCTCAGGACCAAAGTAATTTTCTCCATCCCCCAATCACAAAGTTTTGTTTCCTTTTTCCAATTGCCTCATAGACATTTTTAACTGATATCCTTCCATAGGAATCTCCTCCCGGCCATTTTAGTTCATCCGACCTCAAAAAATCTTGTCATTTAACAGTGAGAAGCCACTCTAGGTCCAAATCAACACTTGTGATCCAATTAGGATTGATCAGACCTGGACAGGGTGCTCTATTGGACTAAAATAAATAAAACAGTCCTCACTAATTTAATGCCGATATAAGGTCTCCAGACATAAATGTCGCATCCCCATCCCCAAAATCTGGTCTTTTCCAATCACAATCGATTCTCCCGACCCTGGATACCACACAAGCCAATGCAACATAATGTGTAAGGATTTTAGAAGATATTTCCAAGTATGGGAACCTTTTTCTTCATCCACTGCAACCGTGCGAAGCCAATGCACCACTGAAACAAAAGGAAAATATATAGATTTTAAGACTCGATGCCAAAGACCATCCAACATCAAATACCTCCAAAGGGTGTTCTCTGCCATGGCTCTACTGAAACTAAAAAAATTCCTCAGTCCCCATCCCCCAAACTTATTTGGATGAGCAATAAGTTTCCAGCTGCACAGATGGAAGCCCTTCTTTTTTATTTTTCCATCCCAAAGAAAGTTGAAAACTACTTGATGAATTCTATAGAGAACTGTGGAAGGAATATTAGCTAGAGACAACCAATAAACCGACTGACTTTCTAAAATAGCCTTGATCAGGATTAGGCGACCCCCAATTGACAACCATCTATTCCACCAGTGGCTTATTCATTTTTCAAATTTAGCTATAAACCAATTCCAGTCCTCGACTTTGAACCTGTCAGCTTTTAAAATATAACCAAGATATCTAAAACCACTAGTAAGATCATTAAAATGGTAATTAAAAGTAGCTTTTAAAGTATCCAACACTTGTTGTTGAACGTTGAACTGATAAAAGGATGATTTCTGTGCATTTATCAAAAGAGCAGTTGCACTGCAGAAAATAGTCAAAAGATTTTGTATCTTCGTCCATTTTGTAATAGATGCTTTGGTCATAATAAGGATATCATCAACAAAAAGTAGGTGGAGAATCTAGATAAGTCTTGATACCTTAATGTCTGTCACTAAGCCATCCTCTTGGATTTTTTTAAATGCCAGAATCAAGCCTTCCATAACTAAAATGAAAAGCAAAGGTGACAGTGGGCACCCTTGTCTGAGACCTCTACCACTATTAAAAAAATCAGTTGGCTCTCCATTTATTAATATCACATAGGTAGTTGAGGTGATGCAGCCCATAATCCACTTGGTCGTCGGCAAACCGAAACCACAATGTAAAAGTGCTAGCCTGAGAAAATCCCAACTTATGCAGTCATATGCTTTCTTTAAATAAATCTTAAGGATAAGAGCTTGAAACTTTTTCTCTTTGATTCTGTAGAGACACTCTTGAGTTGTACCTATGGCATCAATGATTTTCCTGCCTTTTAAGAATTTGAATTGTTCCTCTGATAGAGTACGGGACAAGATAGGTCTGATAGGCTTAGCTATAATCTTTGTTATATTCTTGTAGCACAGATTACACAATGAAATTGGTCGAAAGTCTCCAAAGGTAGCATGGGAATTAACCTTGGGAATAAGAGCTATAAATGTCAAATTTAAAGATCTCTTCACCACTCCAATTAAACAAGATTCCTCGATTGCCTCCAATAAATTGCTAGCAACCAAATCAAAGAAATGCAAGAATAACTCCACTGTCCACTCGTCAGGTCGAGGGATATTATCCTTGGAGAAGCCCTTAAGAACATCTAGAACTTCTTCCATAGTGCAAGGTTTCTCAAGAAAAAGAACCTCCTCCTCAGTGACCAACCTTGGATAAATACACACAAAAGCAATCCGATCCACTATCAAATTTTGAGTTGATTCTTTATAAAAGGATCTAAAATGTCTCAATGCTTCTGCCTTAATAGCCTCCCGCCTAGCATGAATTTGTTCAAACTCATCCTTAACCTCCCACAAATTCTTTTTATTCCGTCTAAAACTGGCAAACCGATGGAAAAATTTAGTATTCATGTCCCCGGAAAGTATCCATGTGGCCCTACTCTTTTGGTGCCAAAGTTCCTCATTCGCCAGCAATAATTTGTTTCTTTCAGATTCAAGAGTTTTCAGACGTGGATTAGGATCATCATAATGTTGAATCTCTAGACTATGTTTTGTAAGAAATGCAATCTCCTCTTCAATCTTTTCAAGGGTTTGAAGATCGTTTTTTTTTTCTTACTACAATCCACTTCTTCACTCTAGCTTTTAGCTTAAATAAATTCCCCACCAATATTAATTGAGCTCCTTCCACCATTGGATCCTTCTAAGAACTCCACTCATCCCGGACGAGTTCACTAAAGGACTCATCTTTCAACAACATGGGGTTAAATTTAAAAGGATATGGCACAAACTTTATACCATAATCCAATTGGAAGAGCATATGGGCATGGTCGGAAATAAAAGGGAGTTCCACCCAAGATCTGTATAATGCAGAATCAATAAGAAGCACTTCAGAAGAATAAACCTTGTCTATTGTCTTTTAAATTCCATCTTCCCCAATCCTGCCATTGCGCCAAGTTGGCACCACCTCCAAAAGCACAACATCCACTAAATTATGTTTTGAGAAAAGATATTTGAAAAATGCCACATGTGGATCTATTAAGGCAGACAATCCCCACACTTCATCTATACCCATAGAGAAATTTAAATCTCCCGTGAGAATAAGATTACTTTGATCAAGCAATCCCTTGGCTTCCACATGTTCCCATAATTGTCTATGTTTGATACACGGACCATAAACATTAAGTAAGAAAATCATTCTTTTGTGAGGAATATGAAAACCTGTCAATAAAATACCACCAACACACAGATAAGGTTGGATCTCAACAATGTTTGGATTCCACGCCACTAGAAGTCCTTCCAAATCCCAACAGAACTCACCACACTATACATCCAAGTAGGACATAAGGAAAGTATGAACTTCCTTGCCTTTTATTCAACAACTAGGGTCTCTTGTAAGAAGATTAAATTTGGTTTAGTAGAGGATATCAATCTGCACATAAAAGGCAATTTTAGGGGGCCTCCTGCCCCTCTGATGTTCAAGGAGAGGAGGATCATGATTTAGCCCTAACCAGGGCTTTCATGCCTCTAAGAACCCCGACATCCAGAGTTGAAGTAGAAGGTTGATCAAAAGAAGATGGTTGTAGCCCTTGCTTCTTACATGCACTCCTTGTTTTTATAGAAGAGATTTCTATGACTGGACCCCTCGACCAAGAAAGAGTATTCCCATGGCCCTCTCCCTCAAAGGTTTTTTCCCGCCTTTTATCACAGCCCAGATTTACATGAACTTCTGACCCCCAATAGGTTTGTAAAGGTATAGGGTTGATAGTCTCCCTCAGAGTCGAGATTAAAGTGTCAATCACAGAGTCCAAGATTGGTTCCGATACAGGGTGACTAGAAGATGGAAAGGCAGGTAAATCTTGATCCATGGAGGAATAAACCGGAGAGGCTGTAGGTGAGGAAATAGAGGAAACAACAAGTGATGGGGACAGAGGAATCCTATCAGAACCACTTGTGAGGGCTCCCTGGACCAAGGAGTCCTCAAATTTACTATCGGAGACAACCGACGAGACAAGTTTTTCCAAGAAATCTCTTTCCCATGACGTAAACTTAAAAAATAAAGACAAACAATAGGATTTTAACTTACCTATGAAGGAGTTCAAGTTAGTTCCCAGATTATCTTCAAATCTCACAACAACGCACGAGCCCGACTCTCCCGTCTCATCAGGGCCTTCTTCACTCATATACATGTCCTTTGTACAATTTTCCAGATTTTCCTCCACCTCAGAAGCACCAGACCTGTCATGGTAGTATTTATGTAAATGACCCATCTATGTGCATGAAGAGCAACGAAAGGGTAATCCTTGATAATCTATGCATTTCACTATGACTTGGCCATGCCACTCCAGTTCTAAAGAATCCATAAGACCGACATGTATGTCCAATTCAACTAACACCCTCACCAAATACTTATCAAGATAATAGGCAAGCTTCGTCNCCATTGGATCCTTCTAAGAACTCCACTCATCCCGGACGAGTTCACTAAAGGACTCATCTTTCAACAACATGGGGTTAAATTTAAAAGGATATGGCACAAACTTTATACCATAATCTAATTGGAAGAGCACATGGGCATGGTCGGAAATAAAAGGGAGTTCCGCCCAAGATCTGTATAATGCAGAATCAATAAGAAGCGCTTCAGAAGAATAAACCTTGTCTATTGTCTTTTAAATTCCATCTTCCCCAATCCTGCCATTGCGCCAAGTTGGCACCACCTCCAAAAGCACAACATCCACTAAATGATGTTTTGAGAAAAGATATTTGAAAAATGCCACATGTGGATCTATTAAGGCCGACAACCCCCACACTTCATCTATACCCATAGAGAAATTTAAATCTCCTGTAAGAATAAGATTACTCTGATCAAGCAATCCCTTGGCTTCCACATGTTCCCATAATTGTCTATGTTTGATACACGGACCATAAACATTAAGTATGAAAATCATTCTTTTGTGAGGAATATGAAAACCTGTCAATAAAATACCACCAACACACAGATAAGGTTGGATCTCAACAATGTTTGGATTCCACGCCACTAGAAGTCCTTCCAAATCCCAACAGAACTCACCACACTATACATCCAAGTAGGACATAAGGAAAGTATGAACTTCCTTGCCTTTTATTCAACAACTAGGGTCTCTTGTAAGAAGATTAAATTTGGTTTAGTAGAGGATATCAATCTGCACATAAAAGGCAATTTTAGGGGGCCTCCTGCCCCTCTGATGTTCARGGAGAGGAGGATCATGATTTAGMCCTAACCAGGGCTTTCATGCCTCTAAGAACCCCGACATCCAGAGTTGAAGTAGAAGGTTGATCAAAAGAAGATGGTTGTAGCCCTTGCTTCTTACATGCACTCCTTGTTTTTATAGAAGAGATTTCTATGACTGGACCCCTCGACCAAGAAAGAGTTTTCCCATGGCCCTCTCCCTCAAAGGTTTTTTCCCGCCTTTTATCACAGCCCAGATTTACATGAACTTCTAATACCCAATAGGTTTGTAAAGGTATAGGGTTGATAGTCTCCCTCAGAGTCGGGATTAAAGTGTCAATCACAGAGTCCAAGATTGGTTCCGATACAGGGTGACTAGAAGATGGAAAGGCAGGTAAATCCTGATCCATGGAGGAATAAACCGGAGAGGCTGCAGGTGAGGAAATAGAGGAAACAACAAGTTATGGGGACAGAGGAATCCTATCAGAACCACTTGTGAGGGCTCCCTGGACCAAGGAGTCCTCAAATTTACTATCGGAGACAACCGACGAGACAATTTTTTCCAGGAAATCTCGTTCCCATGACGTAAACTTAAAAAATAAAGACAAACAATAGGATTTTAACTTACCTATGAAGGAGTTCAAGTTAGTTCCCAGATTATCTTCAAATCTCACAACAACACACGAGCCCGACTCTCCCGGCTCATCAGGGCCTTCTTCACTCATATACATGTCCTTTGTACAATTTTCCAGATTTTCCTCCGCCTCAAAAGCACCAGACCTGTCATGGTAGTATTTATGTAAATGAACCATCTGTGTGCATGAAGAGAAACAAAAGGGTAATCCTTGATAATCTATGCATTGCACTATGACTTGGCCATGCCACTCCAGTTCTAAAGAATCCATAAGACCGACATGTATGTCCAATTCAACTAACACCCTCACCAAATACTTATCAAGATAATAGGCAAGCTTCGTCTACCTTCAGAAAGCGTCCTAACAAGTTCCCTATAGCCATCAGAGCATTTTTGTTCCATATATTTAGAGGTAAACTTGGGAGCAACACCCAAACATGCATGAAACTAAAACACTCAGTTGCAGGGTCGAAACGCATTCACCATTGCTTTAGCATTGTGCTACCTCCTTTGAAATCCAAAAACTTGTTTAGGATAATATCAACATCCTCCAGACTCTTAAAAATCAGTCCAAACCACCCACAAGGAAGTGTCATATAGTCCAACACGTAACCAATCACAGGAATCCAAACCACCTTCATCCACTCTGAGAAAGAGAGACTAGTCCTAGATTTATATGCGAGCCTTCCTACCAGAGCACATAAGGAGAGTTGACAAGACTTCTCTTCCATACCTACATCCATCCCTATGACAAGGTGATGACGCACCCTCTTTGGTTTCCAGACTCTCACGGTTTTCCTATTCAGGGAGTCCTTTACACTCGGAGTCCCCATTAGAGAGCTCGCCAAGAAGCGATCAGAAGACGTCCAGGTGTTCACCCTTTGGATACCTGTTCCAAGCTTTGAAAAACCATTGTCAAGCCCCGCATCACCTAGAATCTGGGATTGCTCAACACTCGGGCTAGCTACTGCAAGATTCAAATATGGGTCTCAAATGATACCAACAAAGCATCACTGAGTAACCTTTGGTAAACACTGTGGAGAAATCTCAGTTACTGTCTTTACAGAGGGTAGTAAAGGATCCAATAAATGACACCCTCTTGCCTTAAATTTGCATAGTTCATCAATTGTGTTGAAGAGGCCCTCCTGCTCCCAATCATCCTCGTTTGATGCACCCATGAGGGAACTAACCTCAAGTTCGATACCGAAGATCTTGTCACCTTCAAAAAAAATCTACCAGCACTGTACACCAGTTAATTCACAAACAGTGGGACTAGGCCCCCAAATCACGCTCGAATCAAATGTAGTTAAATATCTAATAATGATAAATGCCAACACATAGCCTAGTTATCAATGGAAACTGACAGTGGGTAAACATCTTGTTGCAGTGTAGAAACCTTAATTAATTAAACCCTACAAATTTTGTATAATTAAACATAAA
Source organism: Picea glauca (assembly GCA_000966675.3). Classification (NCBI taxonomy): domain Eukaryota; kingdom Viridiplantae; phylum Streptophyta; class Pinopsida; order Pinales; family Pinaceae; genus Picea; species Picea glauca. The sequence goes on from JZKD02S2005770.1 coordinate 15,364, forward strand.
TTTCTTTCAATGCATAATATTTCATTAATCATTGTAAAAGCATGTAATATTCAGCAAAAAGTTAAAGTTAACCACAACATGAAATAGATTACATATTCATCACCTAACTTAGCAATTTCATAAATAAATTACCTGCTTCTTATGCTAATTTCAGTTGATATGGTTGTCTAGCCTACTACTTTGTTGTTGCCTGATGCACTTACCAATTCTGCCCAAACCAACTAACCTCCCAGCTAGCTAGGAGAAGCCTTTCCAGTTCCCTAGCTCCAAGAAACTGAAAGGAATCCTGGCCCTCGTGCCCAAAACCCCCAACAAATCGGTGCCCCCTACTTCTGATTCACCAAAAACCCTCAAAGCCAAACTCCTCACACCAAAGATCTCCACAGAAATATATCCTCCTCTCAAAATGTTTCCTCCTCCCCAAAAGAATTCCCTACTCGTAAGACTCTTTCCCATCATATCCTCCTTCACCGACTCTCCTCCCCTCATTAATTTACTTATTTCCCCCTTTAATATCTTATCCCATTCATTAATGTCTTATCCCCTTCATTAATATCTTATCCCCTCCTGCATACATAAAGCATTTAATTAAACAAATTAAAATTATTAATCCCCTTAAATTTATTACCCATGTCATTGAATGTGATATGTAATTAATTAATTAATTAATCAAAAGTTATAAACAATTAATTAATAAATAAATATTTAATTAATATTATTAATGCT
>JZKD02S2005770.1:16099-27493 GCA_000966675.3 Picea glauca
AATTCCTTCCAATTTAGTTTATGTGATTCATCAGCAACATAATGACGTAAAATAGATACATGAAAAACATTATGAGTTTTATGCAAGTGGGGTGGCAGTATGAGATGATAGGCAATGGGTCCAATTTTCTCTTGGATTCTAAACATTCCTATAAATCGAGCTGACAACTTTGTCTCCTTCTCGAACCATATGGTACTCTTATTAGCCCTGATACAAATGAAAACCTGGTCTCCCACTTCATAACTTCGGTCGGTCCTGTGTGCATCCGCATAACTTTTCTGCCTATCCTGTGCTTCCTTTAGTCTCTGCCTAATCTAAATCACCTGTTCCTCCATCTCTTGAATGAATTCTGGCCCAACTATTACTTGGTCTTCTAGTCTATCCCAACTCAATGGCGTTCTACATGGCCTTCCATACAAAGCTTCATAGGGTGGCATTCTGATGGAGATATGAAAACTTTTATTGTAGGAAAACTCTACCAAAGGTAGGTACTTCTCCCACTAGGTTTGATTATCCATGACATACATCCCGAGCATGTATTCCATGACTTGATTTACTCTCTCAGTTTGCCCATATGTTTCAGGATGATAAGTTGTGCTTAAGTTCAACTGAGTCCCCAATGCTGACTGCAAACTTGTCCAAAACCTAGAAGTGAATCGTGAGTCCCTATCTGAAATGATCTTCTTAGGTATCCTGTGCAAATGGATAACCTCAGTTACAAACACACGTGCCACATCAGTGACATCGTAAGTGTCTCTAACCAGAATAAAATGAGAACTATTGGTTAACTTATCCACTATCACAAGAATGACATTGTGTCTATGAGATGTGAGTGGCAACCCCGCAATAAAATCCATAGAAATGACTTCCCATTTGGACATAGGAACATCATGTGGTTGTAGGAGGTCTGCCGGGTGATGGTGGTCGGCTTTCACTTGTTGACATTCTAGGCACTTGGCAACGAAATGGACTACGTCGCGCTTCATGCCTACCCAGAAGAAGAGCTTCCTCATGTCTGTGTACATCTTCTTCACACCTGAATGCGCACAATAAAGTTCTCTATGGGCTTCCTTCAGTATGATGCTTTGAATATCCCCATTCTCAGGGATGTACATCCTTCCTGGATATCTTAACAGTCTGTCTGCTTCGATACTATATCCTTCATACTTTTGATCTAACTGCCTCCCGCTCTGGAGGTTTGAAGTAACCTTTAAATACCAATTGTCTCCTTTGAGTTGTGTCAACACATGTTCCCTCAGATTGACCTTTAAGGGTACCAAGGAGAAGATATGTGGTCTCCTACTTAAGGCATCTGCGACCACATTTTCCTTTTCTTTGATGTACAAAATACCAAAATTGTACTCACTCATAAACTCACTCCATCACCTTTGCCTAGCATTCAGATCCCTTTGAGTGAAGAGATTTTTAAAAATTTGATGATCCGTTTTGAGCTCAAAGTTTTGCCCCACAAGATAGTGCCTCCAAAGTTTCAGAGCTAGCATTACAACTGCTAACTCTAAATAATGAGTCACATATATCTCTTCGTGTTTCTTCAACTTCCTTGACGCATAAGCTATCACTCCTCCATCCTGCATTAGCACGGCCCCCCACCCTTGCTTTGAGGCATCCATGCAGACTGTGAAGTCCTTTTCCATATCCGACACTTGTAGAATTGGCGCACTAGTTAGTAACCTCTTAAGCTCAATGAATGCACTATCACACTCTTCTGTCCATTCATACCTGACNCAAATCTCCGATAATAACCTGCTAGCCCCATGAAGCTTCTCACCTCATGGGCATTTTTTGGCACTGGCCACTCCATAATGGCCTTTACCAATTCTAGGTCTACATAGATTCGTTCACCGAAAATGATATGACCTAAATAGTGGATCTCTTTCTAAAAGAAGGAACACTTCGACAACTTCCCATACAATTTGTTCTCTCTAAGGTAGGACAACACTACTTGTAAGTGTTCCTCATGTTCTGTTTCGTTCTTGGAATAGATGAGGATGTCATCTAGAAATACTTGTACAAAACAGTCTAAGTACTTCCGGAATATGCCATTCATGAGGCTCATGAATACTACTGGTGCATTGGTCAATCCGAAAGGTACTACGACAAACTCGTAATGTCCAAAACGAGTTCGAAAGGTAGTTTTTGGGATATCATCTTCCTTAATCCTTAACTGGTGATATTCTAATCACAAATCGATCTTTGAGAATACTGCTACTCCTTTCATTTGATCGAAGAGGTCATCTATTCGCGGCATTGGGTACCTATTTTTCACTGTAGCATGATTCAAGTCCCTGTAATATATACACAGTCGTAAGGATCCATCTTTCTTCTTTACAAAAATTACCGATGTGCCCCAAGGTGAGACACTGGGCCTTATTAGCCCTAAGTCTAGTAGCTCTTTCAACTGCATTTTCAATCCACAAAGTTCCAGCGCTGTCATCTGATACAGAGTCTTGGAGATTGGTTCTGCACCAAGTTTTAGCTCAATAGTAAAATCAAGCTCCCTCTCAGGAGGTAACCCTGGTAACTTGTTCGGAAAAACATCACTCTAATAGAATTTAAACATTCATAAAATTCACATTCTCACAATATGTCACATCATATACATCATCATCAATAACATTTAAACATTCGTAAAATTTTCATTCACATAGTAGATCGCATTATATACATCATCATCAATAACATTTAAACATTCATAAAAGTTCATACATTTTAAATTTTAAGTGTATCATTTAATAGTTCCACTGTGAATAGAAAATAAAGTATATAGGCCTCAGGTAACCCTAGTTGTCTCAGTAAAAAGGTGGTGTTACATAAACCCCACCTTCGATAAACATATTTTCAAGGTAGTCAAAAAAGTGAGGGATAGTCTTGTTGTAGTGTCTCGACATCTTCCCAAGTAGAAGATCCTAGACTATACTTGTCCTATTGGACCTTAACTTGGTCTATCAGATCGTTCTTGAGTTGTCAGACTCTACAGTCCAATATGCATAACGGTTCTACCGTGAGAGTTCCCACGTCCGATACCTGCAATTCCTTCCAATTTAGTTTATGTGATTCATCAACAACATAATGACGTAAAATAGATACATGAAAAACATTATGAGTTTTATGCAAGTGGGGTGGAATTATGAGACGATAGGCAATGGGTCTAATTTTCTCTTGGATTCTAAACAGTCCTATAAATCGAGGTGACAACTTTGTCTCCTTCCCGAACCATATGGTACTCTTATTAGGCCTGATACGAATGAAAACCTAGTCTCCCACTTCATAACTTCGGTCGGTCCTGTGTGCATCCACATAACTTTTCTACCTATCCTGTGCTTCCTTTAGTCTCTGCCTAATCTAAATCACCTGTTCCTCCATTTCTTGAATGAATTCTGGCCCAACTGTTACTTGGTCTTATAGTCTATCCCAACTCAATGGCGTTCTACATGGCCTTCCATACAAAGCTTCGTAGGGTGGCATTCTGATGGAGCTATGAAAACTTTTACTGTAAGCAAACTCTACCAAAGGTAGGTACTTCTCCCACTAGGTTTGATTATCCATGACATACATCCTGAGCATGTATTCCATGACTTGATTTACTCTCTCAGTTTGCCAATATGTTTCAGGATGATAAGTTGTGCTTAAGTTCAACTGAGTCCCCAACGCTGAATGCAAACTTGTCCAAAACCTAGAAGTGAATCGGGAGTCCCTATCTGAAATGATCTTCTTAGGTATCCCGTGCAAATGGATAACCTCACTTACAAACACATGTTCCACATCAGTGACATCGTAAGTGTCTCTAACCAGAATAAAATGAGCACTCTTGGTTAACTTATCCACTATCACAAGAATGACATTGTGTCTATGAGATGTGAGCAGAAACCCCACAACAAAATCCATAGAAATGACTTCCCATTTGGACATAGGAACATCATGTGGTTGTAGGAGGCCTGCCGGGTGATGGTGTTCGGCTTTCACTTGTTGACATTCTAGGTACTTGGCAACGAAATGGACTACATCGCGCTTCATGCCTACCCAGAAGAAGAGCTTCCTCATGTCTGCGTACATCTTCTTCACACCCGAATGCACACAATAAAGTTCTCTATGGGCTTCCTTCAGTATGATTCTTTGAATATACCCATTCTCAAGGATGTACATCCTTCCTTGATATCTTAACAGTCCATCTGCTTCCAGACTATATCCTTCATACTTTGGATCTAACTGCCTCTCGCTCTGGAGGTTTGAAGTAACCTTTAAATACCAACTGTCTCCTTTGAGTTGTGTCAACACATGTTCCCTCAGATTGACCTTTAAGGGTACCAAGGAGAAGATACGTGGTCTCCTACTCAAGGCATCTGCGACCACATTTTCCTTTCCTTTGATGTACGAAATACCAAAATTGTACTAACTCATAAACTCAATCCATCACCTTTGCCTAACATTCATATCCCTTTGAGTGAAGAGATGTTTTAAAATTTGATGGTCCGTTTTGAGCTCAAGGTTTCGCCCCACAAGATAGTGCCTCCAAAGTTTCAGAGCTAGCATTACAACTGCCAACTCTAAATAATGAGTCACGTATAGTTGTTCCTGTTTATTCAACTTCTTTGACGCATAAGCTATCACTCCTCCATCCTGCATTAGCACGGCCCCCAACCCTTGCTTCGAGGCATCCATGCAGACTGTGAAGTCCTTTTCCATATCCAACACTTGTAGAATTGGCGCACTAGTTAGTAACCTCTTAAGCTCAATGAATGCACTATCACACTCTTCTGTCCATTCATACCTGACCTCTTTGCATTGCAAAGTGGTGATGGGTTTCGCTATCTTTGAGAATCCTTCCACAAATCTCCGATAATAACCTGCTAGCCCCATGAAGCTTCTCACCTCATGGGCATTTTTTGGCACTGGCCACTCCATAATGGCCTTTACCTTTTCTAGGTCTACATAGATTCCTTTACCGAAAATGATATGACCTAAATAGTGGATCTCTTTCTAAAAGAAGGAACACTTCGAAAACTTCCCATACAATTTGTTCTCTCTAAGGCAGGACAACACTACTTGTAAGTGTTCCTCATGTTCTCTTTCGTTCTTGGAATATATGAGGATGTCATATAGAAATACTTGTACAAAATGGTCTAAGTACTTTCGGAATATGCCATTCATGAGGCTCATGAATACTACTGGCACATTGGTCAATCCGAAAGGTACTACGACAAACTTGTAATGTCCAAACCGAGTTCGAAAGACAGTTTTTGGGATATCACCTTCATTAATCCTTAACTGGTGATATTCTAATCACAAATCGATCTTTGAGAATACTGCTGCTCCTTTCATTTGATCGAAGAGGTCATCTATTCGCAGCATTGGGTACCTATTTTTTACTGTAGCATGATTCAAGTCCCTGTAATCTATACACAGTCGTAAGGATTCATCCTTCTTCTTTACAAAAATTACCGATGTGCCCCAAGGTGAGACACTGGGCCTTATTAGCCCTAAGTCCAATAGCTCTTTCAACTGCATTTGCAATCCACAAAGTTCTAGCACTGTCATCCGATACAAAGTCTTGGAGATTGGTTCTGCACCAAGTTTTAGTTCAATAGTAAAATCAAGCTCCCTCTCAGGAGGTAACCCTGGTAACTTGTTCAAAAAAACATCATTCTAATAGCATTTAAACATTCATAAAATTCACATTCTCACAATATGTCGCATCATATACATCATCATCAATAACATTTAAACATTCGTAAAATTTTCATTCACATAGTAGATCGCATTATATACATTATCATCAATAACATTTAAACATTCATAAAAGTTCATACATTTTAAAGTTTAAGTGTATCATTTAATAGTTCCACTGTGACTAGAAAAATAAAGTATATAGGCCTCAGGTAACCCTGGTTGTCTCAGTAAAAAGGTGGTGTTACATACACCCCACCTTCGATAAACATATTTTCAAGGTAGTCAAAAAGTGAGGGATAGTCTTGTTGTAGTGTCTCGACGTCTTCCCAAGTAGAAGATCCTAGACTATACTTGTCCTATTGGACCTTAACTTGGTCTATGAGATGGTTCCTGAGCTGTCAGACTCTACGGTCCAATATGCGTAACGGTTCTACCGTGAGAGTTCCCACGTCTGATACCTGCAATTCCTTCCAATTTAGTTTATGTGATTCATCAGCAACATAATGACGTAAAATAGATACATGAAAAACATTATGAGTTTTATGCAAGTGGGGTGGCAGTATGAGACGATAGGCAATGGGTCCAATTTTCTCTTGGATTCTAAACAGTCCTATAAATCGAGGTGAAAACTTTGTCTCCTTCCTGAACCATATGGTACTCTTATTAGGCCTGATACGAATGAAAACCTGGTCTCCCACTTCATAACTTCGGTCGGTCCTATGTGCATCCGCATAACTTTTCTGCCTATCCTGTGCTTCCTTTAGTCTCTGCCTAATCTAAATCACCTGTTCCTCCATATCTTGAATGAATTCTGTCCCAACTATTAATAAGTCTTCTAGTCTATCCCAACTCAATGGCGTTCTACATGGCCTTCCATACAAATCTTCGTAGGGTGGCATTCTGATGGAGCTATGAAAACTTTTATTGTAGGCAAACTCTACCAAAGGTAGGTACTTCTCCCAATAGGTTTGATTATCCATGACATACATCCCAAGCATGTATTCCATGACTTGGTTTACTCTCTCAGTTTGCCCATATGTTTCAGGATGATAAATTGTGCTTGAGTTCAATTGAGTCCCCAACGCTGACTGCAAACTTGTCCAAAACCTAGAAGTGAATCGAGAGTCCCGATCTGAAATGATTATCTTAGGTATCCCGTGCAAATGGATAACCTCACTTACAAACACACGTGCCACATCAGTGACATCGTAAGTGTCTCTAACCAGAATAAAATGAGCACTCTTGGTTAACTTATCCACTATCACAAGAATGACATTGTGTCTATGATATGTGAGCGGAAACCCCACAACAAAATCCATAGAAATGACTTCCCATTTGGACATAGGAACATCATGTGGTTGTAGGAGGCCTGCCGGGTGATGGTGGTCGGCTTTCACTTGTTGACATTCTAGGCACTTGGCAACGAAATGGACTACATCGTGCTTCATGCCTACCCAGAAGAAGAGCTTCATCATGTCTGCGTACATCTTCTTCACACCCGAATGCGCACAATAAAGTTCTCTATGGGCTTCCTTCAGTATGATTCTTTGAATATCCCCATTCTCAGGGATGTACATCCTTCCTCGATATCTTAACAGTCTGTCTGCTTCCAGACTATATCCTTCATACTTTTGATCTAACTACCTCCTGCTCTAGAGGTTTGAAGTAACCTTTAAATACCAACTGTCTCCTTTGAGTTGTGTCAACACATGTTCCCTCAGATTGACCTTTAAGGGTACCAAGGAGAAGATACGTGGTCTCCTACTCAAGGCATCTGCGACCACATTTTCCTTTCCTTTGATGTACGAAATACCAAAATTGTACTCACTCATAAACTCACTCCATCACCTTTTCCTAGCATTCAGATCCCTTTGAGTGAAGAGATGTTTTAAAATTTGATGGTCCGTTTTGAGCTCAAAGTTTCACTCCACAAGATAGTGCCTCCAAAGTTTCAGACCTAGCATTACAACTGCCAACTCTAAATAATGAGTCACGTATAGCTCTTCGTGTTTCTTCAACTTCCTTGACGCATAAGCTATCACTCCTCCATCCTACATTAGCATGGCCTCCAACCCTTGCTTCGAGGCATCCATGCAAACTGTGAAGTCCTTTTCCATATCCGACACTTGTAGAATTGGTGCACTAGTTAGTAACCTCTTAAGCTCAATGAATGCACTATCACACTCTTCTGTCCATTCATACCTGACCTCTTTGCATTGCAAAGTGGTGATGGGTTTCACTATCTTTGAGAATCCTTCCACAAATCTCCGATAATAACCTGTTAGCCCCATGAAGCTTCTCACCTCATGGGCATTTTTTGGCACTGGCCACTCCATAATGGTCTTTACCTTTTCTAGGTCTACATAAATTCGTTCACCGAAAATGATATGACCTAAATAGTGGATCTCTTTCTAAAAGAAGGAACACTTCGACAACTTCCCATACAATCTGTTCTCTCTAAGGCATGACAACACTACTTGTAAGTGTTCCTCATGTTCTCTTTCGTTCTTGGAATAGATGAGGATGTCATCTAGAAATACTTGTACAAAACGGTCTAAGTACTTCCGGAATATGCCATTCATGAGGCTCATGAATACTACTGGTGCATTGGTCAATCCGAAAGGTACTACGACAAACTCATAATGTCCAAACCGAGTTCGAAAGACAGTTTTTGGGATATCACCTTCCTTAATCCTTAATTGATGATATTCTAATCACAAATCGATCTTTCAGAATACCGTTGCTCCTTTCATTTGATCGAAGAGGTCATCTATTCGCAGCATTGGGTACCTATTTTTCACTGTAACATGATTCAAGTCCCTGTAATCTATACACAGTCGTAAGGATCCATCCTTCTTCTTTAAAAAAATTACCGATGTGCCCCAAGGTGAGACACTAGGCCTTATTAGCCCTAAGTCTAGTAGCTCTTTCAACTGCATTTGCAATCCACAAAGTTCCAGTGCTGTCATCCGATACAGAGTCTTGGAGATTGGTTCTGCACCAAGTTTTATCTCAATAGTAAAATCAAGCTCCCTTTCAGGAGGTAACCCTGGTAACTTGTTCGGAAAAACATCCTTAAATTCTGACAATACTGGGTACCGATCCAATGAGGGTCCCTTCCTTTCGTTCACTGCTTCCACTACATAAAGTCGACATCCTTGCCTCAAGCATCGCTTAACCTTCATAGTTGATATAAAGCGTAATGACACTTTTATCCGTACACCCTGGATCTCTACTTGCCTTCCCTCATCGTTGACACAAAGCACCCTCTTTGTGAAACAATCTACTAAAGATCGGTGAGATGCTAGCCAATCCATTCCAATAATTAAGTCATACGCCCTGAGAGTAGTGACGTATACTTTCAACCTAGTAGTACACACTCATAGGTCTACTATACAATTATCAACACTAGGTCCTACCGCCTGTTTTTCTCCCGAAGCCATCTCAACTTGTTTAAAGTCATCGTGCTCGTAGGTTGCCAACCCACTCTTTTCTAATGCAGATGGTGAAATGAAACTATCTGTCGCACTAGAATCAAATAAAATCTTAACATTGATATGATTTAGCGTACTTGATGACTCCACCACCGTGGATTGATGTTCGTCCTGACGATTATTAACTGCTACGTAAATTTGGTGGCTGCTACTTGCTCTCCCCATTGGGACCTTTCCTTCTCTATGTGCGAATCCTGATTGTAACTCTAGGTTGTCACGCTGGTAATGGGGTCCTCTACATCCCCAATAGGTAACACGAGATTGAACCTGTGCACTGTTATGTGACTGTATCTGAAATGAGTTCCTTCTCCTAGAACCCCTGCCCCTACTAGCTATTCCCTGAGATGGTCGTGGACCTGTCTGCGTCGTTGGCAATTAACAAGATGTTGCACTCGTTGCCATTGAAATCTCTGTGGTTACTATCCTTGGTGCGACTCTATTACCATATGGAGGTGGCCTTGAGCCCCCTTCCCCTGGAAAATGTCCTAGGGGCCTTCCCGACGAATCCAGGACGATGCGAAAATGTCAGTCTTGTACCCCTGGTTAAGTTCATGTGTTCCTCTGCATAACACGCATTTTCCACAGCTTCCACTATCGAAGACGGTTTCCACATCCGCACCATATCTCTTATCTTAGGGTTCAATCCATAGAAGAAGCGCTTTGTCTGTCGTTGGTCATTATCCATATACGAAACATATTTGACCAATTCCATAAATCTGATCTCATATTCTTCTACAGTTCTGTTTCACTGTACTAAGGCATGAAACACCCCTACCTATTCTTCCTCGTAGTATGCTAGCAGATATTTTCTTCAAAACCTCTCCTCGAAAAGTTCCCAAGATACTGTGTCTGCGGTAAGATGCAGTTGTCTTTCAAGGTTACCCCACCAGTTCAAGGCACTGTCTCTTAACTGAAAAATTGTTATCTTTGCCTTTGAGTTCGATGCATAGTCCCTTAAGGCAAAACACCTTGTCATGCCTTCCAACCATGCTTCCGCGTGTTCACTGGCGCGACCCCCAGCAAACTCCGAAAGTTTGATCTTCTGCAATTCTCGAGTGATGTCTTCAGGTGGAGGTCCTCCCCCTGAATCCTTTGACGCTTCTAGATTACCCATTCCAGATGGTGGGGGTTCCACTTCGGTCCCTGCTGGTTGTTGCCCCTTTAAAGTCTCATTTATGGCCTCCAATGAGCATAGTATGAGAGCTAGTTCGGGCAATCGTGGCGGTGACACTAGCGGTGTTGGCGGTGCCTCCGATGACGCTCCTCTGCCTCGATTCCCTCGAGTCCTAACCATCCTGTATGATTTAACCTGCATCAACCAAAGTTGTCAGGGTGAGTTCAAGGACATTTCAAATTGGCACTACTCAAACTAGAAACAGGGTTAGGCATAAGTTTTTCTTTACTTGTCTGTAAGCAAACATTACTCTCTTTAGGGGATTGGCTAGGTTAGGGCTAAAGCATCTAATCTTGATTTCTTCACCTAAGAAAACTATTGGTTCCCTTGCCCTGTAGCTATGCTAGCCTTGCGCCATACTCGCCAATTCTTCTAGCTTACTTTCCTAGTGTGTATGTCGCCTCGTTCCCGCTTGTCCTAGTCTAAGTCCTTTAAACTTTTCGCTTACAACTAAATATCCTTCGATGCTTGATTTGTGGGCTGTCCTTGGCGCATTGTACATATGCATTGAATTGTGTGTCTTGGTGGCTGCAGGTGCGAGTCTCGAGAATTGTAGAGTGGATTTCAAGCATTGGAGCTTACTGCTTGGCTTTGACTGGTGGAATGGAGTGGAGGGACTTGGCGCTTGGCTCGATGAGTTGTGTGTACAGTCTCGTGAGCTTGGCGCTTGGATAATCAGAGATTATTCTTCAGGATAGTACTTTGCTACTATTGATAATTAAATTATTTATATGTGAATTTATTTTGTAAAAGTGATACGTGTGGCGCGTTGGTGGTTGGTCATTTCTTAAGGCTTGGGCTTGGTGGGTGGTATTGGGTTCAAAACCCATGGACCCTCTAACATTTTAATTAATTTTTAATGTAGTTTAACTTTACACTAAATAAACAATTAATTTAATTTTAATTTTAATTTTTTAAAGATAATTAACTTTAAATTAACTTAGTTAACTTTAAATTAGTTTAATTAAATTAACCTAAATTAACTTTAAATTAATTTGAACTAAATTAACCTAAATTATCTTTACACTAAAATAATAA
>JZKD02S2005781.1:0-19821 GCA_000966675.3 Picea glauca
AGCCCACACTGGGTGAACCACGTAAATCTGTGTCTCTCTTGTATTATGTGTCTTCTGTGTTTTTTGTTTCTGCATTTGTTTTATTTTATTGCTCTGCGGTCCTGTTTTTCTAACATATCCTTATAGTAGAATTTGTTAGGATATTTAGACACTTAGGAGTTAGTTAAGATCTACTTGGTCTAATGTGTCGTTAGGTAAAAGTTTGTTTCTTAGTGTGTTTCTTTAGTATGCATTTGTATTTAGGAAATCCAACGGTCACGATATGTTCCCGACATAGAGTGATCCGACAGTTCATATTATTTTCGATCTTAAGGACCATTGATCCATGGATTAACACCCGATTGGTCCATGATCTCTATTTAAAGAGTATGGAGGGTCATCTTCCGATGATTGATTGTGAGAAACTATCTTGTAAAATCTCTTTGTAATCTTTTTCTTTTGCATTAATAAACTGCTCCAAGTGATTGTGTTGGCTGGGGCCATGGATATTTCCCCGTAGGGGTTTTACCACGTCAAAACATCGGTGTGTTGATATTTGATCTCGTTGTGTGAGTGGTTACTGAAGGTGTTCTTCCTCTTTTGGAATACCTGTGTTGTTTCACATGGTATCAAAGCCTGTTTGAAGACCCGCTCCTGTTGTAGATCTAGATCAAGATCGTGAATATGAGTTGCATCATCTCCATTTTTTGTCATTTCCATACATTTTTGGGCTGAGATAACTATTCCATTACTTCTAGAGTGTTTGTTTCAGTCATGAACACTTTTTGTTTCACTTGAAAAGGTTTTTGTTTGCCCAAAATACGACCATTTCAGTCAGATCCAGAGATGTGTGTATGCTCTTTTCCTTGCGCCCTGTGTGATCTCGACAAATTAGAAATAGATAGGAAAATGTGCATTTTACGGATAAGATAACCGAGATATAACCCTTTTTTTCATCGAGAAGCGATTTTTTTTTCTTGTGTGGAAATAGATTTTTTTTAGCATGCTCTCCAAGTTCGTCTTCAACAACAACAACCCCAATCCTCTTGCTAAACAATACAATATGTTTTTCTATCCCATTTGGTTAAAAATTGTCTTATTAAGTAAGAGGTCTTGAGTTCAACTCTCTATTTTTGTACTTTTAAAAAAAAGTTCATGTTCAATTGTAAAGTGTATTTCACTTCAAGTATAAAAGTGAATCTCTATAAATAGCCTTAATATTTTATTTTAGAGTTATTTATTTTGCATGCAAATTTTCTTTTATAAAGTAAATTCATTGTAAAAGTGATCCCCACTTCTCTTTATAAAATTGGGTCACTTCATAAAACAACTTACACCAACACATGGTCCTTTGGTTACCATTTATGCATTTTTTTTTTAAAAACATAACTTTCACATTCGAAGCCCGTTTTTAGTGCCGTTTTTTTTTAATGGCCTAATTTTTTGAGATCTTTCCATCCAGATCATCAGTTTTAGTTTTTTAATCCATATTATCTACATATTTAATATGGATTCTTCCAGTAAACTTTTCCTTACCAACACCAACTACTTCTAATGAAAATCTCATATGGAGGATTTATTAATAAGTAAAGGCTTGTACTAGATTACCTTGGGAAAGGAAAAAGAACCCATTGATGCTGATAAAAAAGTAAAATGGGCTAATAGGAGTGACAAAGAACATGGACTAATTGGAATGTCCATCTATCCCTATTTAAGGTTCCACCTTAAAGAAATTGATGACCCCGATGAAGCTTGGGAAAATATTGAATCTGTGTTTAGTAAACTCAATATTATTCGAGCACAATAGTTAGAAAATCAAGTAATGACTTTAAGTCCAAGTGATTTTTCTTGCATTGGAGACTATCTATGTAATTTAAAAACACTCCTAATTTTATGTGAAGAATGTGACATAAAGATGGAGGAAGAGCATTGCATATATATTAATCTTTCTAAGCTAGGTAGTGCATATTTTGTGTTTGTATCTACCTTTTATGCCATGAGAAAGGCTCCAGGGAAATCTTATCAAAACCAACTCTTGATTCCTTTTTTTCTACTTTGATTAGAGAGGAAGATAATCTTGTACAACTTGGAGTGATCAACACTGCAGGTACCTCCAAAAAATCCTTAGTCTCCCAACAGAAAGATAAACCCAAGAATCCCAAGAAGCAACATCCTCACTACAACAACAAGCAACATAAGGGTCCCAAACCCACTCAGACAACTTAAACTCCTAATGGTGACAAAGGAGAAAGATATAAAAATAAGAAGACTGACAAACATTGCAACTTTTGTGATAAAGATGGTCATGATGAGTCCAAATGTTTCAAGAAGTTGGTAGATTTAGAAGCAGTGATGAAGGAGCACAACATCAATATTGATTCTACTTATTTTTCTTCTTCTCATGGACATGCACTTTCTTCTTCTGGTTTCTCCTTCAATACAACTTCTACTTCTTCTTCTGTTGAGTGGCTTATTGATTCTGGAGCATCTTATCATATGGCTAAGGATAAAGATATATTTTCTGCTCTAAATGAATGTAACACTAGGAATTTTTTTGTTGGTGATGATAGATCTCTTACTGTTGAAGGATCTAGAACAGTTCAAGTAGAAAATGGTCATTTCAATGATGTATTATGTGTTCCAAGTCTTTCTTGTAACCTTCTATCAGTATATCAAATCACTCATTCATGTGATGGTAAAACTGCCTCACCAAGCTGTAATGAACGATCTAAAAGATCCTAAGCATGTTATTGCAACTGGAATTGTTGATGATATTACCATGTTGTACAAATTTGACAACTTTGGGTCATCATCTTTTTCATTAGTTTTTGTTTCTCATAGCGATGACTTGAGAAAACTTTGGCATGAACAGTTTGGTCATCTAAACTATCGCTCATTGCAACAACTATGTGATCAACAGATGGTGACTGGTATTCCTCTTGTTTCATGCAGAGATGGTGTTTGTTCCGGTTGTGTTCTTGGAAAACATCATCGGGACAATTTTGACAAACGAGCCTCTTGGCACGCCTCATGACCTTTGCATCTTGTTCAAAGTGATTTGTGAGTTCCAATTTATTCTCCTTCTTTTTCTACTTTGCAAGTATTTCTTAACTTTCATTGATGACTTTTCCAGACATATTTGGGTTTACTTTTTAAAACTTAAGAGAATTTTTTTTGACAAGTTTTTGGCCTACAAGGCCCTTGTAAAAAAACAATTTGGACATCAAATTCAAAGGTTAAGAATAGAAAATGGAGGTGAATATGTGAACAATAATTTTACAAGTTACTGCACTACACAGGGCATCCAAATGCAACACACTGTTTCATATATACCACAAAAAAATGGTGTTTTTAAGAGAAATAACAACACATTAAAAGAAATGGCTAATTGTATGATCCAATCTAAGGGATCAAGTCTAAAGAATTGGGCGGAAGCCATCAACTTTGACAATTACATAGTAAATCACACTCCCACAAAGGATATTACAAATATAACACCGGAATAAGACTGGACTAAAATTAAACTAGATGTAAGTCACTTCCATGTATTTGGCAGTATAACATGGACCGACATTCCTAATGAGAAAAGGAAAGAATTGCAGCCTAAAAGTGAGAAGTGTATATTTGATGGTTATTTTGAAGATGTCAAAGGTTAAAGACTTATTCAACCACATTGTAATGAAATTATTATTAGAAGAGATGTTAAATTTGATGAAAATATCTTGGCCCGCGAGCCTAATTCGACGTTTGTGCCTTCTTTGGCCTGCAAGCCTAATTCAACGTTTGTGCCTTCTTCGGACTACGATCCATCTTCGGAGTTTGTGCCTTCTTTTGTTCCTATTATGGTTTCTTCTTCAGCTGATTATAGTGAGGATGAAAATCCACCTCCGCTTTCTCACCTTCCTCTAGATGAGTCCTTTGAACCTGAACCAACACCAACTCCAGCTCCACCGCTTCCTATATGGGTCCGTTCAACATGAGAAGAAGCTGGTGATCTTGTCGGTGATCCTTCAGATCAACGTTAGACATGTTCACAGTTCCAACGAGCCTCTTCTCTTTTGGCTAAATTTTTAGAGACTCCTGATCCAGAGACATTTTCATAAGCTCCAGGTCATCCATATTGGCATACAACAATGAATGAAAATTATCATTCTTTAATGGAAAACGATACTTGGGCTCTTGTACCTCTTCCAAAAGGAAGAAAACTTGTCAGATGTAAATGGGTCTACATAACTAAGTATGCATCAGATGGAAGTGTTGAAATACACAAGGCTCTATTAGTTTCCAAAGGATTTTCCCAAGTTGAAGGAATTGACTATAATGAAACCTTTTCCCCTGTATCCAAATGAATTCCATCCACCTTGTCCTTTCCCTTGTTGNTGTTAGGATATTTAGACACTTAGGAGTTAGTTAAGATCTACTTGGTCTAATGTGTCATTAGGTAAAAGTTTGTTTCTTAGTGTGTTTCTTTAGTATGCATTAGTATGCATTTGTATTTAGGAAATCCAACGGTCACGATATGTTCCCGACATAGAGTGATCCGATAGTTCATATTATTTTCGATCTTAAGGACCATTGATCCATGGATTAACACCCGATTGGTCCATGATCTCTATTTAAAGAGTATGGAGGGTCATCTTACGATGATTGATTGTGAGAAACTATCTTGTAAAATCTCTTTGTAATCTTTTTCTTTTGCATTAATAAACTGCTCCAAGTGATTGTGTTGGCTGGGGCCATGGATATTTCCCTGTAGGGGTTTTACCACGTCAAAACATCCGTGTGTTGATATTTGATCTCGTTGTGTGAGTGGTTACTGAAGGTGTTCTTCCTCTTTTGGAATACCCGTGTTGTTTCACATGGTATCAAATCCTGTTTGAAGACCCGCTCCTGTTGTAGATCTAGATCAAGATCGTGAATATGAGTTGAATCATCTCCATTTTTTGTCATTTCCATACATTTTTGGGCTGAGATAACTATTCCATTACTTCTAGAGTGTTTGTTTTAGTCATGAACACTTTTTGTTTCACTTGAAAAGGTTTTTGTTTGCCCAAAATACGACCATTTCAGTCAGATCCAGAGATGTGTGTATGCTCTTTTCCTTGCGCCCTGTGTGATCTCGACAAATTAGAAATAGATAGGAAAATGTGCATTTTACGGATAAGATAACCGAGATATAACCCTTTTTTTCATCGAGAAGCGATTTTTTTTTCTTGTGTGGAAATAGATTTTTTTTAGCATGCTCTCCAAGTTCGTCTTCAACAACAACAACCCCAATCCTCTTGCTAAACAATACAATATGTTTTTCTATCCCATTTGGTTAAAAATTGTCTTATTAAGTAAGAGGTCTTGAGTTCAACTCTCTATTTTTGTACTTTTAAAAAAAAGTTCATGTTCAATTGTAAAGTGTATTTCACTTCAAGTATAAAAGTGAATCTCTATAAATAGCCTTAATATTTTATTTTAGAGTTATTTATTTTGCATGCAAATTTTCTTTTATAAAGTAAATTCATTGTAAAAGTGATCCCCACTTCTCTTTATAAAATTGGGTCACTTCATAAAACAACTTACACCAACACATGGTCCTTTGGTTACCATTTATGCATTTTTTTTTTAAAAACATAACTTTCACATTCGAAGCCCGTTTTTAGTGCCGTTTTTTTTTAATGGCCTAATTTTTTGAGATCTTTCCATCCAGATCATCAGTTTTAGTTTTTTAATCCATATTATCTACATATTTAATATGGATTCTTCCAGTAAACTTTTCCTTACCAACACCAACTACTTCTAATGAAAATCTCATATGGAGGATTTATTAATAAGTAAAGGCTTGTACTAGATTACCTTGGGAAAGGAAAAAGAACCCATTGATGCTGATAAAAAAGTAAAATGGGCTAATAGGAGTGACAAAGAACATGGACTAATTGGAATGTCCATCTATCCCTATTTAAGGTTCCACCTTAAAGAAATTGATGACCCCGATGAAGCTTGGGAAAATATTGAATCTGTGTTTAGTAAACTCAATATTATTCGAGCACAATAGTTAGAAAATCAAGTAATGACTTTAAGTCCAAGTGATTTTTCTTGCATTGGAGACTATCTATGTAATTTAAAAACACTCCTAATTTTATGTGAAGAATGTGACATAAAGATGGAGGAAGAGCATTGCATATATATTAATCTTTCTAAGCTAGGTAGTGCATATTTTGTGTTTGTATCTACCTTTTATGCCATGAGAAAGGCTCCAGGGAAATCTTATCAAAACCAACTCTTGATTCCTTTTTTTCTACTTTGATTAGAGAGGAAGATAATCTTGTACAACTTGGAGTGATCAACACTGCAGGTACCTCCAAAAAATCCTTAGTCTCCCAACAGAAAGATAAACCCAAGAATCCCAAGAAGCAACATCCTCACTACAACAACAAGCAACATAAGGGTCCCAAACCCACTCAGACAACTTAAACTCCTAATGGTGACAAAGGAGAAAGATATAAAAATAAGAAGACTGACAAACATTGCAACTTTTGTGATAAAGATGGTCATGATGAGTCCAAATGTTTCAAGAAGTTGGTAGATTTAGAAGCAGTGATGAAGGAGCACAACATCAATATTGATTCTACTTATTTTTCTTCTTCTCATGGACATGCACTTTCTTCTTCTGGTTTCTCCTTCAATACAACTTCTACTTCTTCTTCTGTTGAGTGGCTTATTGATTCTGGAGCATCTTATCATATGGCTAAGGATAAAGATATATTTTCTGCTCTAAATGAATGTAACACTAGGAATTTTTTTGTTGGTGATGATAGATCTCTTACTGTTGAAGGATCTAGAACAGTTCAAGTAGAAAATGGTCATTTCAATGATGTATTATGTGTTCCAAGTCTTTCTTGTAACCTTCTATCAGTATATCAAATCACTCATTCATGTGATGGTAAAACTGCCTCACCAAGCTGTAATGAACGATCTAAAAGATCCTAAGCATGTTATTGCAACTGGAATTGTTGATGATATTACCATGTTGTACAAATTTGACAACTTTGGGTCATCATCTTTTTCATTAGTTTTTGTTTCTCATAGCGATGACTTGAGAAAACTTTGGCATGAACAGTTTGGTCATCTAAACTATCGCTCATTGCAACAACTATGTGATCAACAGATGGTGACTGGTATTCCTCTTGTTTCATGCAGAGATGGTGTTTGTTCCGGTTGTGTTCTTGGAAAACATCATCGGGACAATTTTGACAAACGAGCCTCTTGGCACGCCTCATGACCTTTGCATCTTGTTCAAAGTGATTTGTGAGTTCCAATTTATTCTCCTTCTTTTTCTACTTTGCAAGTATTTCTTAACTTTCATTGATGACTTTTCCAGACATATTTGGGTTTACTTTTTAAAACTTAAGAGAATTTTTTTTGACAAGTTTTTGGCCTACAAGGCCCTTGTAAAAAAACAATTTGGACATCAAATTCAAAGGTTAAGAATAGAAAATGGAGGTGAATATGTGAACAATAATTTTACAAGTTACTGCACTACACAGGGCATCCAAATGCAACACACTGTTTCATATATACCACAAAAAAATGGTGTTTTTAAGAGAAATAACAACACATTAAAAGAAATGGCTAATTGTATGATCCAATCTAAGGGATCAAGTCTAAAGAATTGGGCGGAAGCCATCAACTTTGACAATTACATAGTAAATCACACTCCCACAAAGGATATTACAAATATAACACCGGAATAAGACTGGACTAAAATTAAACTAGATGTAAGTCACTTCCATGTATTTGGCAGTATAACATGGACCGACATTCCTAATGAGAAAAGGAAAGAATTGCAGCCTAAAAGTGAGAAGTGTATATTTGATGGTTATTTTGAAGATGTCAAAGGTTAAAGACTTATTCAACCACATTGTAATGAAATTATTATTAGAAGAGATGTTAAATTTGATGAAAATATCTTGGCCCGCGAGCCTAATTCGACGTTTGTGCCTTCTTTGGCCTGCAAGCCTAATTCAACGTTTGTGCCTTCTTCGGACTACGATCCATCTTCGGAGTTTGTGCCTTCTTTTGTTCCTATTATGGTTTCTTCTTCAGCTGATTATAGTGAGGATGAAAATCCACCTCCGCTTTCTCACCTTCCTCTAGATGAGTCCTTTGAACCTGAACCAACACCAACTCCAGCTCCACCGCTTCCTATATGGGTCCGTTCAACATGAGAAGAAGCTGGTGATCTTGTCGGTGATCCTTCAGATCAACGTTAGACATGTTCACAGTTCCAACGAGCCTCTTCTCTTTTGGCTAAATTTTTAGAGACTCCTGATCCAGAGACATTTTCATAAGCTCCAGGTCATCCATATTGGCATACAACAATGAATGAAAATTATCATTCTTTAATGGAAAACGATACTTGGGCTCTTGTACCTCTTCCAAAAGGAAGAAAACTTGTCAGATGTAAATGGGTCTACATAACTAAGTATGCATCAGATGGAAGTGTTGAAATACACAAGGCTCTATTAGTTTCCAAAGGATTTTCCCAAGTTGAAGGAATTGACTATAATGAAACCTTTTCCCCTGTATCCAAATGAATTCCATCCACCTTGTCCTTTCCCTTGTTGCCTCACATAAATGGAAGGTCCATCAGATGGATGCTAAATCTTCCTTCTTGCATGGATATTTTCAAGAAGAAATATACATGGAACAACCTCCTAACTATGTAAATAATGAATCTATCCTTTTTTGTTGCCTTAAGAAATCTCTTTATGGTTTTAAGCAAGCTCCCCGAGCTTGGTATGCCAAAATGGACAACTTTCTTACTACCATTGGATTCTCTAGATTCCATTCTGATCCTAATGTCTATACCAAGAAAGTAGGAATCCATATCATAATCCCTGTCCTTTATGTTGATGACCTTATCCTTACTGGTAGTGACTCAAAATTTTTAAACCATGTGAAAACAACCTTAAGAAGAAATTTGAAATGACATACTTAGGCTTTTTGCACTATTTCCTTGGCCTCTAAGTTTTGCAAAAATGAATTTTTCTTTCCCAGTCTAAGTATGCTTGTGAACTTCTTCGTCGCTTTCACATGGACGATTGTAAACCATCCCATTCTCCCTTCCAGTCTGGAGTCAAGCTTAGCGCCACCTGTACTTCTCCTAAAGTTGATGCTGCCCTGTACCATCAGTTAGTTGGTAGCCTCTTATACTTGACTCACACCCATCATGATATTTCCTTTTTTGTTGGTCTTGTTTCCCGGTATATGGAAACACCCCATGAAAGCCATTGTAAAGAAACTAAAAGGACACTTCGCTATGTCCATGGTACAATTCAGTTAGGGATACATTACAGTTCAGGGGGGACTCCTTTATTGGTTGGTTTCACTGATTCAGATTTGGCCGATGATCCTGATGATCAAAAGTCTACTGCAGGTTATGTTTTTAGTATTGGTTTAGGACTTGTCACTTAGGCCTGTAAGAAACAACAAGCTATTGCACTTTCTTCAGAAAAACTAGAGTACCGAGCAATGGTAAATGCAAGTCAGGAAGCCTTGTGGCTTCGATAGATCCTTTCAGAGTTTGGATTCCAGTAGCAACATCCGACTAGCCTTTGGTGCGAAAATCAGACTGCCATCAAGATCACCAAAGACCCAGTTCAACATTAGCAAAAAAAACACATAGAGCTACACATGCACTTCATGAGAAAGATCTTTCATGATCAAGTTATTGAAGTGCTCTTTTGTCCTACAGAAGATCAGGTTGTAGACACTTTCACAAAATCTCTTACAGAAGTGAAGTTTTCCAAAATTCAATCTATGTTAGGAGTTCATGAAGTTGTCATTAAGGGGGGATATGCTCTAATGCCTCCTTCCTTCTCCTATTGTGTCCCTATTGTAAATATTTCAATCCTATCCCAAGTTGTTCTTAAGGGGGGATGCTAGGATATTTAGAAACTTAGGAGTTAATTAAGATCTTCTTGGTATAATGTGTCATTAGGTAAATGTGTGTTTCTTTAGTATGCATTAATATGCATTTTTAGTTAGGAAATATGACTGTCACGATATGTTCCCGACATAGAGTGATATGAAAGTTCATATTCTTCTCGATCTTAATGACCATTGATCTATGGCTTAACACCTGATTGGTCCATATCTCTATTTAAATATCATGGAGGATCATTTTCCGATGATCGATTATGAGAAAATCTCTTGTAAAATCTCTTTCTTTTGCATTAATAAACTACTCCAAGTGGTCGTGTTGGCGGGGGCCATGGATGTTTCCTCGTAGGGGTTTTACCATGTCAAAACATCAATGCGTTTATATTTGATCTGGTTGTGTGAGTGGTTATTGAAGGTGTTTGTTCTCTGTTGGAATACCTGTGTTGTCAAACACAATTTATTGATTTCCTTTTTTTTTCTGTTCTTAAATATGCATATATGTATATTTATAATTGCTTAACTGAACTACAATTATCTAAGTGAGTGTTGCTTGTGCTAAATTATTATAATTGAGGAATTTTGCGAACATTTTAAATGGTTTACTATATTTTATGAAATGAATGGTCTTGTTGATTGGATTGGACACATACAAGAATTACTTTAGGTGTGATAATTATTGTCATTAGTACATGTGCGAGTCATGTATGTACTAGCTACAAATGCATTCCTTGCACATGTACACTAGTATGTATACGTCTTTTAAATTGATGATGTTATTTATTTGATGTGGATGTATGAATCATATATCATTACCCTTGTATCATGAATTACTCTAACTTNCTATTATGGTTTCTTCTTCAGATGATTATAGTGAGGATGAAAATCCACCTCCTCTTTCTCACCTTCCTCTAGATGAGTCCTTTGAACCTGAACCAACACCAACTCCAGCTCCACCGCTTCCTATATGGGTCCATTCAATACGAGAAGAAGCTGGTGATCTTGTCGGTGATCCTTCAGATCAACATTACACATGTTCACAGTTCCAGCGAGCCTCTTCTCTTTTGGATAAAGTTTTAGAGACTCCTGATCCAGAGACATTTGCATAAGCTCCAGGTCATCCATATTGGCATACAACAATGAATGAAAATTATCATTCTTTAAAGGAAAACGATACTTGGGCTCTTGTACCTCTTCCAAAAGGAAGAAAACTTGTCATATGTAAATGGGTCTACATAACTAAGTATGCATCAGATGGAAGTGTTGAAAGACACAAGGCTCTATTAGTTTCCAAAGGATTTTCCCAAGTTGAAGGAATTGACTATAATGAAACCTTTTCCCCTGTATCCAAATGAATTCCATCCACCTTGTCCTTTCCCTTGTTGCCTCACATAAATGGAAGGTCCATCAGATGGATGCTAAATCTTCCTTCTTGCATGGATATTTTCAAGAAGAAATATACATGGAACAACCTCCTAACTATGTAAATAATGAATCTATCCTTTTTTGTTGCCTTAAGAAATCTCTTTATGGTTTTAAGCAAGCTCCCCGAGCTTGGTATGCCAAAATGGACAACTTTCTTACTACCATTGGATTCTCTAGATTCCATTCTGATCCTAATGTCTATACCAAGAAAGTAGGAATCCATATCATAATCCCTGTCCTTTATGTTGATGACCTTATCCTTACTGGTAGTGACTCAAAATTTTTAAACCATGTGAAAACAACCTTAAGAAGAAATTTGAAATGACATACTTAGGCTTTTTGCACTATTTCCTTGGCCTCTAAGTTTTGCAAAAATGAATTTTTCTTTCCCAGTCTAAGTATGCTTGTGAACTTCTTCGTCGCTTTCACATGGACGATTGTAAACCATCCCATTCTCCCTTCCAGTCTGGAGTCAAGCTTAGCGCCACCTGTACTTCTCCTAAAGTTGATGCTGCCCTGTACCATCAGTTAGTTGGTAGCCTCTTATACTTGACTCACACCCATCATGATATTTCCTTTTTTGTTGGTCTTGTTTCCCGGTATATGGAAACACCCCATGAAAGCCATTGTAAAGAAACTAAAAGGACACTTCGCTATGTCCATGGTACAATTCAGTTAGGGATACATTACAGTTCAGGGGGGACTCCTTTATTGGTTGGTTTCACTGATTCAGATTTGGCCGATGA
The DNA here is from genome assembly GCA_000966675.3 of Picea glauca. Classification (NCBI taxonomy): domain Eukaryota; kingdom Viridiplantae; phylum Streptophyta; class Pinopsida; order Pinales; family Pinaceae; genus Picea; species Picea glauca. The sequence goes on from JZKD02S2005781.1 coordinate 12,081, forward strand.
TCCTGATGATCAAAAGTCTACTGCAGGTTATGTTTTTAGTATTGGTTTAGGACTTGTCACTTAGGCCTGTAAGAAACAACAAGCTATTGCACTTTCTTCAGAAAAACTAGAGTACCGAGCAATGGTAAATGCAAGTCAGGAAGCCTTGTGGCTTCGATAGATCCTTTCAGAGTTTGGATTCCAGTAGCAACATCCGACTAGCCTTTGGTGCGAAAATCAGACTGCCATCAAGATCACCAAAGACCCAGTTCAACATTAGCAAAAAAAACACATAGAGCTACACATGCACTTCATGAGAAAGATCTTTCATGATCAAGTTATTGAAGTGCTCTTTTGTCCTACAGAAGATCAGGTTGTAGACACTTTCACAAAATCTCTTACAGAAGTGAAGTTTTCCAAAATTCAATCTATGTTAGGAGTTCATGAAGTTGTCATTAAGGGGGGATATGCTCTAATGCCTCCTTCCTTCTCCTATTGTGTCCCTATTGTAAATATTTCAATCCTATCCCAAGTTGTTCTTAAGGGGGGATGCTAGGATATTTAGAAACTTAGGAGTTAATTAAGATCTTCTTGGTATAATGTGTCATTAGGTAAATGTGTGTTTCTTTAGTATGCATTAATATGCATTTTTAGTTAGGAAATATGACTGTCACGATATGTTCCCGACATAGAGTGATATGAAAGTTCATATTCTTCTCGATCTTAATGACCATTGATCTATGGCTTAACACCTGATTGGTCCATATCTCTATTTAAATATCATGGAGGATCATTTTCCGATGATCGATTATGAGAAAATCTCTTGTAAAATCTCTTTCTTTTGCATTAATAAACTACTCCAAGTGGTCGTGTTGGCGGGGGCCATGGATGTTTCCTCGTAGGGGTTTTACCATGTCAAAACATCAATGCGTTTATATTTGATCTGGTTGTGTGAGTGGTTATTGAAGGTGTTTGTTCTCTGTTGGAATACCTGTGTTGTCAAACACAATTTATTGATTTCCTTTTTTTTTCTGTTCTTAAATATGCATATATGTATATTTATAATTGCTTAACTGAACTACAATTATCTAAGTGAGTGTTGCTTGTGCTAAATTATTATAATTGAGGAATTTTGCGAACATTTTAAATGGTTTACTATATTTTATGAAATGAATGGTCTTGTTGATTGGATTGGACACATACAAGAATTACTTTAGGTGTGATAATTATTGTCATTAGTACATGTGCGAGTCATGTATGTACTAGCTACAAATGCATTCCTTGCACATGTACACTAGTATGTATACGTCTTTTAAATTGATGATGTTATTTATTTGATGTGGATGTATGAATCATATATCATTACCCTTGTATCATGAATTACTCTAACTTTGGGACGAAGTTTCTTGAAGGGTGGGTGTATGCAACAACCCAAATTGAATATTTATTTATCATAGTTGTTAAATTAAAATTAATTAATTATTAAAATAAATTCATTGAGTCTTTTATTATTTTATTATTGAAAAATTAGGTAAAGTAATTAATGAGGGGGTAAGGCTATTGGGGAATTAATGAGGGGATAAGGCAGTTGGGGAATTGAATGAGGGAGAGGGATTTGAGAGAGGAGGATAAGGAAGAGGGAAGAGGACTTGGAGAGGGGTATTTTGTTTTGGGAGAAATTGGGGGGAAGAAGGAGGCAACGAAGAAATTCTGAAAGAGAGAAGAAGGAGGAAATTGGAAGAACATATTGTTTTGAGAGATTTTACAACTTTGGGTTGGGGGGGGGCAGAAAACCAAAAGTATTTCTGGAGCTAGGGAGCCAGAGAGGTTATTCCTAGTTGGATGGGAGGTAAATATTCAATTTGGGCAATTTGGGGTAGTTGGGAAAGAACAAGAACAAACATGAAAGGGGATAAATCAACCAACCTACAGGTCGAGGTATGTATTTTACTAGTTGGTCTGTTATTATTATGTTGTTGTTATTATGCTGTCTATTTACCAGTTTATTTCTTGCATAAAGAAAAATTCTAAACTAAGTTGCAGTCATTTCAACCATTTCAATAGGAGATTATAGGATATATTTATTTATTTTGAGGCCCTGAAATAGGTAGGCCTTACATCTTTAAGGTAGAGATGTGGCAAAGTTAGCAAAGTTTGTTGCAAGAGAAAAGAAAGGATCTCATGAGGTGAGTTGTGACTCATGGAGTGGATGAGTAATCTCTATTTACAAGAATATGAATGCAATAAAAATGAATTGTTAGCTATGAATTAGATACTTGTATCTAAAAGTGATTAGAGTAAGAAAGTTTTATCTATTATCAAAATGTGTAGTGGAAGCATGGTACATGTGCAAATGGTGGAATGTAACATTCCATTTTGAGCAGAGTGATATTGGGTGTCCAAGCAGGGATTCACAGTGAATCATTCAATGAAGTGAAGATAAGTATTTTAAATTGAGCGAAGCCATGGATAGAAAAAGATATTGGAAAAGATGACATAAAAGAAACATTTCAGTGTGTTTAAATGTCAATCAATGATATTGATTTCAAGGTTGGTTTGGTCAAATAAATGGAGAGTGGTTAATTAAATTGTAGTGATGATATTGAATTGAAGTAGTGCATGTTACAACACTATGAGTATTTAAAAGTTCAGCCAAAAGATGTTGGGACATGATTCTCTGCATAAAGGAAGCAACTGTAAGATGACAACACTAGTGGATGGAAATGTAGAATGACCAAGTGGGGCTTGGATGGAGGGTTCAAAGGATGAAGCAATGGTGCACATATGAGAATATGGTAGTGCATAGGGCAGTGCGAATCTATAGGAATTCAAGGAAAACGATATACAACTCAAAAAACAAAACAAAACATTATGTTAAAGTAAATATGCATTGGAGTGCATAATGGAAGCGATGCATGATGCATGTAATAAAGCTAAAATGCATGTGCACGAAGTAGGCATAATGAGAATTTAATGTTTGGTCCATTTTGATGTGCATTAGTGAATATAGACATGCATGGACATGCATATGGTATGATCGTAGACAAAGATATATATATATATATATATATATATATATATATATATATATATTTATAATTTGGTACAACCAATGATGGATTGTGTATCCAGGAAAATTGTTATAACATGTATGAAGATGTTAATGATGTTGGTGCATATGAAAACCGTTTATATGAATACAAAGGATGTTGAGAATAATATTTACCAAGAGAATTGGTGAAGGAAGCCGATGAGCTTCTACAAAATATCAACTGATCAAGTAGCATCAATTAATGTAATAACAAGCATGCATATATGCATTTGGGGTTATTTATGATGCATAATGCTAAAGGGAATTGAGGTAATAATTCCCTCAACTAAAGTTTTCAATATTTGAAATTGATGTAAAGGCAAAATACGTTGAGTACACACACTGTGTAATGATTGAATGCATTTATGAGAAATTTAATTGCATATTATGTTATATTAGTTATGATATCATAACCAAGTCAAGTCATGAGACATACTCTTACTATAGCAATGAATTCCATTAAATATGGACATGTGTGAGGGCATGTTGAATTTGGAAATGGAAAGGCTATAGTGCCATACAAGTGCATAATGTTCTTCCCCTGTATAACCAATGTTTGGACTGCAACCTCATTGCTGGAACAAAAGAGCACTAAGGGAATTATTTCCTAGTGTTGTGTATGGGTTGAAGAGGAAGGTATCCAAATGATCAAGAAAGTAATTGGGGAAGAGTTTGGATGACGTGTCGAGGCATGGGATATACCCTCCAAATCACATGATGGAATACATGACATAGATATATGGTATTCTGAAATCAATGCAAGGATGCATTATGTAGATGTGGCCATGAGTATTGGCACATTGGTTTTAATTATTGGTAAAATTTGATTGCATTAGAAAAAGCTTGATGTGCTGATAATGCATTTACATTGAATGATAGTTTCATTCCAAATAATGTTATTAATAGTTGAATTCCATTTTTAATATGAATAATGGTTTGAAATGATTGAATTGTTCATAATACACAATTTTGAGATCACTTCATGAGTTGTTATAAATGTGCAATGAAAAGATAATGTGTAGGAATGATAACAATTTGCTTGGCTGCATGAAAGTTGAGAAAATTTAGGAAGATTGTGTTGGATATGGAAATGGTGTAAGACCAAGAAACATATTGATGTTAGTTGTTGCAAGAGACAAACAATTATGAGCAAAAAACTCATGCTTAGGAAATTTTGTTTTCCTGTATAAAATAGCTATTGAAAATTGTTATGCAAATATCACATGATGATTGTATGTGTGTGACCGAGATGAAATAATGGATATTGAAGCTAGGAAACTCGGGAAGAAAGATAATGTTAGGACATTGTAACCCTATGATTTCCACAACTTATAGATTTCCAGTGGGAGTCTAGCAGTAAGTTGGTGCTCTCCTTGCATGTGAAAGTCTTGGAAAGGTGGATCACCCGAGGGATTGTGCATCAAAGAAGGGGATGCCTGAGTGTAACACTCCATTTTTTATCTCCCTAATTAATTTGTAATTAATTATGATTGGCGATGATTATCCCAACATGGAGATAATATTGGCATGCTATGGATTGTAAACGATGTAAAGGTGCAATATAAAATCCAACAAGTTGACTGATTGGTGAAGCCTTGAATACTAGCCATGATACCACTAGAGGAAAGAGTGAGGGATCCTGGAAAGGGGGCTCATTATGCTAAAAGAATCCAAGCATTTTTACTAAATTAATTATTTTTTTGGAAATAATAAGTTATTTCCCTCTTTTTTTTTCAAAGAAAATTAGTTAATGAGAGAGTATTGGTAGTTGGACAACCAACCACCCTCAATGAATGGAAGTATGGAATAATGGCTATGACAATATAAAACTATCAACCCAGAGTACAACATGAAATCATCACAATTCCCCATGATGGACCCATGGGTTCCTTCTTACAGAAGGAAGACAGAGAGAAAATGCATGCGTGTGCTAGAGAAGAGGGTTCAGTCTAGGGGAATGCATGAAGAGAGGAATGATGAGAGTTGGGAGAGACCCACGTATGGAGAAAATGCGAGTTTCAAATCAATATGGTTTTGCATGGCTTGTCTGAGAATCCAAAAACTGACCCAAGTTGAGAGGGTTGCGACCTTAGTGCTAGGAGGGCACCTAAGAAATCTTGTGGAGGCCCTGGGCATGGTGGGCATAAGGAATTCTCAGCTAGTAGTTGTGCGAAGGAGGAAAACCTTCATTGTTATAATTTCCCTGAGAGCCTGAGAGAATCCCTTGGTGGTATCATGGCTTGGCATGGGGGTGGAAAGACTACATAAATCCAGTGTGTATGAGCTTATGGTTGGGTGGAAAAAACCTCACCCATAGTCAGTTGGGCTGGCTACAACTTGTAAATAAATAAGTATTCTTTTATTTCTGTATATTTGAAAATAATTCATGGTTGGTTGGAAGGCATTTATTGAACATATAAGTGCTTTTACTTGCAATGTATCTTGAATGCTTAATAATAATTATAAATTGTTTATTGTCCACGTTGACTATCTAAGTTTAAGTAATGCTTGTTAAAATGTTGGGTTAATTGAAGTGATATAACCTCCCTTATTTGTTAATTGTGTTAAATGTGAAAGTGTATGAATATGGCTAGTGTAGGAATATAATCTTGTAATTTCCCTCTGTATTACATGGAAGGTTTGCAGGAAATCGAATCCTCGTCTGGGTATCTAGGTAGCAGGATTACTGCTTGCTAGAAATGGATGAGAAATCCCGTGGGACTAAAGTTGAAACCTTGTGGGAAGATGTCAGGAGAGTTTGTGAATCTAGTAAATCCACAGATAACCTTAACCAGTTCCAATTCTTGTGTAAATTGGAGCAAATGATGGTTGGTTATTTGGAGTGGAGGATCGATCTCAACCATCCATGAAAGTATTAATCATTTCAGCTAAGTGTTGTAACCGACCCTCGAAGGAACCACTAGATCCCGATTGAGAAGGGTTCCACCGTAAGGCTTCTGTAGTCTATCCTTACCCATTCAAATTCCTATTTAAACCAGAGTGAAATGGTAGTCGTTGATCGAGAGTGGAGAAATGATCTTGATCGATCATTAATAAATCAGGCGTTTAACCCGTGAGATAACCAGATCATCGGGCCATCGAGGCTTGTAGGATCCGATCCTTTACATTTCCTCTCTGGTTTCTCGATGCCCAGTTGGGAAAGGTTTTGGGAAGGGTTATGACCCATCTCCTTCATTGTGAGTGAACCAAAATTAGTCTAAGGAATGTTCCAATGACATCAAGATGGCATAGTTGAGCCAATAGAAAGTGGACATGTGTCAACACTTGAGTGGATATGACCCTTATTACCTATGATGACATGTAGTGCCACATCATTCCACAAGTTGAGTTGTAGTTGGTCCACATGTAATGAGGATAATGTGTCACATGTCTAGAATAATCAGAGTTCTAGTGCAGATTTTTGTACGAGGACGGAGGACGTGATGATGTTAGCAGCCATGTGTCATGCCATATTAGTGTGCCACGTCAATGTGGTGTTCATTCAATTTGCGAGGTGTCATGCCAGATGGAATGCTACGTTAGGTCCATGTGTCAAGTGCGTTAGGATGGAAGCTTATGAATTACCCGGGGGCTCGGTCCCCAGTGGGGCAGGATGCTCGGTGGAGTTAGGTGGTTAGTGCCGTGTGGGGTGAAGTTCTTGGTTTAGGTATGGTCCCGGGTACCAAAAAATCAGATAACTAACATCCGATAAGGTTTCAGTTGTGTTAAATGCGGGGATCCACCAAATCTCGATGCTCGGTTGGGCATAGAACCGCCTCCAAGTTTCATCATCACTTTGTGTATGTTTTCGTCATCCATTGGCCAGGGTGTGACATGTTTGAGGTTGATATGTCTTGACATGTCAATCCACGTCATATGGTACAAGTGATGTGGAGCATGTGGAGGTAGGTGGAAGAAGGCCTAAAAAACTTGAAAAAATCCATAACTTTTTACTCGAGCTTAGTTTTGAGCATGGTTATAATTGTTGGAAAGATCTTGATGAGCGTAACAAGATTACAAGGTAAAAATTGGATTTATAGGGGTGATTAAGAAAGGTGTTTTGAGAAAATAAAAGAACAAATTTGTACATCCCATCAAACTAAGAGAGTTTAGGGGTCATGTGTGTTACAAAATGGTATTAGAGAAGAATTCAAACACTAGGTGTGAATGGGATAGAATACAGTCACAAGACTGATATACCAAGGATAAGATGAGCCCATTGGAAATTTGTTTCTTCCTTAAATTTTTTTTTATTAGCTTCACAAGACTCTTGAGAATAAGGACTACATAATTCATGTTTAAAATTCCACACAAAAAAAACCATAATCATATTGATTTGCAACAAGAAGAATGATTCCATGACTGCGTTGGAATGAAAAATACTCTTGAAAGAATTTGAATATGTTTACATGCATTGATAGATAAATATCAATGTAAATGACAAACATAGTATAATTTTTTTATACGATTACATGGGTCCAAAAAATGGATGAACTAGTTGTTTAATAAGTTTCAGTTTTTCCTATAACTATGGGCTAATGGAGCCCCTGCCAATTATGATTGTTGCTTATATAAAAGAGGAAATCCATGTATAAATGATTCCTCATGCTTGGAGGAATGATGGAGATTTGTAAGGTCAATTTATTTGACCTATAGTAAAATAAACTTGTT
>JZKD02S2005792.1:0-22974 GCA_000966675.3 Picea glauca
GGAAGGAACTCTCTTCCATACATACATTTGTTTGAAACAAATAATAAATGAGAATCACAAGTTTCTCATGTGGTTTGCTAACAATTAGTAACTAATAAATGAGATCCACAAGTTTCTCATATGGCTTGCTGACAATTTTCTAATAATTACATAATTCCAAGATTCTTGCTAACAACTTGTCTAAGAATTCCAAGATTCTTGCTAACTCCTATTGAATTTAGGATGTTTTTGAAGTCAAATTCGAATTCGGAGATGTAGGTTATAACAACTTGGTCAAAACACATCCCAAATTACTTCTTAGATCCATAATATAAGCCATGGAGATATTCAAAACTTGTGTAGAAAATCAAATATGTTTCCATATCCACCAACAAACTGCCTTCTTTGTCTTCAAGCTATTGAAATCATAATTCGAGATTGTCTACAAATAAATTGTAGCTACCCATATTAGATCGAAACATATGAAATTGTAGAAAAATGGATTTATGCACATGGAAAATCCATTATTCATAATTAAACCATATAACTTATATTTGAATATGTTTCCATGGTTAGTGGTGGTTGATGATTGATTTTCGTGGAGCCATACTATTGTCCACGGAGTAGCAACAATGTTGTAGCAACTGTTGTGAAGTGTTGCAACAACTGATAAAATGTCGATTTATCAAAAGGTACAATATGGGCTGTTGAGATATTTTTAGGACATAGTTCTTTTGAGATGATGATGCCTCATATTAAAAATCTCAAGTACCCATTTCATAGATTTTTTTTTGTAGGAGTAACAATAGCGACACTCGGATTTGCAACAATCAACAAACTAACCCATTTTTCAAAGATAAATGAAAAACATGTTATTTGTGTTATATTTGACCATAGTTCATACATAATACTAAAGAAATACAATGGAAAACACTTTGGGTCTAAATCCCCCATATAAACATTAAAACATACCAATACAGGGTCATAGGTAAGTGAAAAGGGACTAGGAATAGTGAAAAGAGGATGCAAAAAAATGAAATTTATGCGGCCCATCATCTCCCCAAAATTGACTATGTTACATGCCCTCATGCAACCCAATACCGATGTATTAATCATTATGTACATATGCTTCTCTTTTTCCAATGCACACCCTTCTATGTTGTTAACATTTTTCCATTTTTCCTTGCATGATTTGCTTGCTATAAATTGTCATGAACCATCCTTCAAACTTCAAAATTACCATCCTCAAACAATTTTGATGAATATACAACAAACCTGAAGGATTTGCAGCAAACATGGAGGAGTGGTAGTAAACCTAGAGGAGTGGAAGCAAAAATGTGTCATCTTGTATGAAAACCTATCTTTATGTAAGAATGGCTTCTATAACAACTTTTTGGTGTTGCAGTAGTTGTGTTGCAATAGATGTGTTGCATTAGCTGTGTTGCAGAAATGGTGTTGCAGTAACTGTTGTGAGGTTCTCATGGTGTGGTCTATTCCTCTCTCAGTAACAATGTTCCCTTCTCCCCTTAAACTGAAGACTTTTCTATCAATTGGAAAGGACAAGAAAACAATGTTTTGTTAAGTATGGAATGCACAACAATCATTACTCTCCAAACTAAAAACATTTTCCCAGAGAAAAAAACATATGTTCTCCTCAACTATAGCAATATTGCATTAAATATGAAGTGCACATCAGTCCATCCCTCCCCATATTGAGGGTGTTGCATGTCCCCATGCAACACTGTATCCTTTTGTGAAAGGGTGATATTGACATTATATGTGCCTTGAAAGAAATCCTGCAAATGGGTTATGATCTACTGGAAGACATGATGCTTAAATCCATATTTAATGCAGCATGGAATTAGCAAATGTTGGTTGTTAGAGGAGCATATTCTTCCTTTTTAGCAGTGTTTTAGGATGGTCCTTGTTAGATGCTTATTTTTCTATTGTTGGTTCTTGTGGAGAAACAACAATGCCTTATTTTTTTCTCTTACAATCGGTTCTTATGTGGCAGTAGTAAGGTTTTCTATTGTTCTTACTACTGGTTCTTATGTGGTAGCAACAAGGCTTTTGATTCTTATAGAGGAGTAATAGGGCAACTTGTAATTCTTGTCATGCATGGATATTGGAGTGGAGTTGAACAAGAATGATGGGGAAATGTTATGCGATGTAAAGGTGATGGTGCCCCGCCCCCAAACTAAAGATAGTTTCCAACCCTAAGAAATGGCAAAATATGAGGAAGTACGACAGAGGCCTAAGTGATTTCCCAAATACAAATCCATAGCATCCAATGAATTTAAACTAAATAAAAGAAAAAATAGGCATACCTGCACCTATCTAAGAAGTCCATGAGCTTTGGAACATGTGTATGATATTCTGAGATGGTCCACAATGATGTAAAATTCTGCAAGAAAGAACAATGTGGAGCTTGAAATCTTGGATCACAATGTGAGTTGTAGATTGAGATCTTGAACAACCTTCCGACGGAGTGGTGAAACTTAGGAATCTTTATTCAAAGAGCAACCGAAACTTGAAAACGAACTTTTATTTCTTATTTGCAAACCTTGTCCACCAGTAAGTTGGTTTTCAAGCAAGATTTGTCTAACTGTGCCGAGAGGGTTTTCACAGTCATAATTTTTTATTTCCAAAGAACTCCCTCCAAGAAGCTAGTTTTCAAGCATTCCAAGGTTTGATTGCACTTGAGATAGGTTACCAACCATACCTTTGAGCCAAACACTAGTATAAGGTTGAATGTGAACCTTTTGTACTCCAAGGCCAAACATCAACCTAGATGCAAAGACTGAAATATTGGTCATCCTATAGACATATTCCCATCTATTGAGACACCTAGGTACCCAACCACGGTGCTTGCCATTTTTCTAGGAGAATAGTTTGGATACGAGATGTACTAATGTCAATCCTACATTCTTTGATGCACTTTCCATTGAGGATTTATAGTGCAACATTCCTTCACCAAGAAAATAAAGGAGATGACACATTTAACCACGGTTTACCAAACATACTAAGAAATCATTATATACTATTGCCAACCATTAATACCTTAAACATTGATTCATTGATTTATCATTTAATTTCCCAAAAACAAAGAGACTGGGTGTATTGAAGAAAAGAACCATGGGTTAGTGAATGGAAAAGGAACGAGGGAGGGAGAAGGGGAGGGGGGAGATGAGAAAGACGAATGTCATAAGAGTGGAGGAAGGAGAGAAGAATATATGGAAAACAATGTCTCATCAAATATTTTTACTTTCATGTCCAACAACAAAATTGTAATTTGCAAATCTCACATACGAATCAATTTGAAGGCTTTGTCATCCCCTTGGTTCCTTCTCTTCATTCATCGATGATTTATTTCCTCTTGCCAAACTTCCTACAAAAAAGAGATTAGTACTATGGGTGGCTCTTACTGCACCACAAAAAATTCTTTAGTAACTCAATCAATGTATCTAAGTAAACAAATACTATTCAAACCAATGCAAGAATGAAAATGCATCTATGAATTTCAAACCAATGCAAGAATGAAAATGCATCTTTGTTAACTCCCCGACAACTGCACAAAAAATGATGGACTTTTTAATTACCTTTCTAATTTCTTAGAAAGACAATTAGAAATACCGTGCATTTAATTATGAATTTGGGATTCGTATGGAACTTGTGAGTTACCATACATTGTATATGCACATTGCACTCTATGCTTCCACTGGTTTTCTATGTAGTTGTAGTATCAATGATTAATTTTTCTAGGAGAGCATGGATAGTTCACAAATTTTGGCAAGGTTTGACAAACTGCAAGAAATAAAATACGCACGTGCTGAAGGAAAGTGGACTAAACTAATTCAACCGACCTAGAAGCACTTAGTGTTATAACCCTGATTGAATGTAATTGAAATTGCAATAAATGGAAGAAAACTAATCTAATTCAACCGGCCTGGAAGCACTTAGTGTTGTAACCCCGATTGAGTGTAATTGAGATGGAAATGGAAATGGAAATGGATATGTCTCAAGTCCTGGAGATGGAGATCAGGGGAAGTAAGCGATAGCAATCTTTAACCCAACCTACTTATCTTATCTTCCCTTGCGGCGACTGTATCAGTATCTGGCTTATTGGTCTCTCTCCCTGTCACCCTAGCTACAATAGTAGCTTGGAAAGGGTTGTGATAAGGAGTCACCGTCGTCCCCTAGGTTTGATACTAAAGCAGGGAGAGAGAGTTAAATAGATGTAGACTAATGTAAGAGACTTTCCACTAGGGTTTTTATTGATCAAAATAGCCAGGAACAGATAAGTTACCACTAGATCTAGCTAGCTCTAAGGTAGGACAAGAACTTCAATCTCAAGTTTTTTTAGGGGGTGTAAGAACTGGAGATGGCTAGTGTAGACAAGTGGAATATGTAGATGGTAATGAGTAGTACCTGATTTGGACACGGTCAGGACTAGGCTGTGCCTCTAGAGCTGCGCATGCATCTAGTGCCCCACGCACGCGTCCTAGACAAATCAGGAGGAAGATCATCAATCTCAGGCTGATGACTCATGAGGAGATCTATGTCTGGAGCGAAGAGCAGAATCAGATCTACTACAGGGTACTCTTTTAAAGCTCTTTCTTGCTCTTGGGCTAGAGTGTAGACCTGGAACTGTGCATGCATCCAGTGCCTTGCACACGCGTCGCAGATGGATTAGGAGGAGAAACAATGTACATGGGTGGGTAGTCCCCGTGGGGACCCCTGTCTGGAACAAGCAGTGCGATCAGATCTGTAATGGAAAATCGGACCTGCAGAGCCACAAAGACAGACCAAGTGAAAGTCGACAGGTCCATGAAGATGCGACAGAGCAAGATACAACTAGATACGAAAAAATAATATAAAATATTCAAATAGTAGTGTAGGATTCTACTTTTGGTACGCCAATGTTGAAACCCTCAGATTACCAGTGACAATGTCCCTGAAATCGAACGAATGAGAAATCAATGAACAATAGTTGACAAGTAATCAAGAAGGAAACACTTCAATTAATTGGCCTCAACACAATTTTGGTATGTAAGAAGACCTTAACTTGTCGAAGATCTTGTTGAATAGCTGCAGAAGACTTTGAGAGCTGTGAACTTGCAAAGTGCTAGAGTATCAGAGGGAAGCTGTTTCGGGGCAATTAGGTTATTTATTGCTCACCCATAAGGGTGAGGAGGGAATTCTCGTCGAACCAATTCAGGGTCTATTGGGGCCCTCCTATTGGGTTTTTGTCTCCAGGGTTTCTTAAGAAGAAGAGAGGAAGAGAAGACAAGACTCGTTGTTGTCTCCAGGGGCCTTCCCATTGGGTTTTTGTCTCCAGGGTTTCTTAAGAAAAAAAGAGGAAGAGGATCAAGGTGAGGCTAAGCTGGGCTAGGCAAGATGAGAAAGAAAGCAAGAGAGTGCTATCATGTGAGTAGCACACGAAATAAAGAGCTATACAGAATAACTCGAAGGTAGGAAATTCTCACTTTCCTCATGAACTCCAACACTGGTCTTGCCTCCAACACTTGGGAGGAACTCTCAGTACCCTTTATGCTTGTTACCGACCTATGCCTCAGTACCCTTTATGCTTGTTATTTCCCTATGTCTCAATACCCTTTATGCTTGTTACCGCCAAATCCCTAGCTCCCTCAAACTAACTTCCCTCAATACAATCAACTCTCTTATCAGACTCTTCACTCCCCATACACTCACTATATGAAGAGAAGGTAAGGTTCTCTCCCCTCACACACGCGCAATCTCACATACACACAAAAGAAAGGAAAGGTTCTCCTTTTCCTATCACTCATCTATAGTAAGCCGTAATTATTTCATTCTATTGCTATAGATAGAGGGACCTATATCTATATCATAACCTTCTACTACTTTTATCACTTGCTCGACCAAAGGTGCGATAGCAAGGAGTGCAAAGCCTGACAAAGGAAGGTGAAGAAGGGCAATCTCTAGTGATAAGAAAGAAGGCTAGGTTCACAGAGGATAATTTACCATTTACAAGGAAGGAAGGTCGGTGAATGAATGAGCGAGCAAGGGGATAACTATTGATTGGTAACATCAGGCTTGTGTCAATCCAAGTGGTGGAGCCGCTTGTTCAGAGCAGCAAAATTTGTGTAGGTTATCCCAACCCGCCCGATAAGACCTTTCTATGAACCTGGCCTATGGGGTGGTGCTGAAACTAATAGAATTGAGCGAAGGTAGGCTGGTGCTTAAACTATATAAGCTTATGATGCATCTACCCTTGCTTCAATGGATGGATCTATCTACGCTTATGTACCAAAAGTTGGAATAGTCTTCTATGCTATTGGGTATGCTTCTAGATCTCGATCACGAAGGTCCTAATCTGGATAACTATCTCGAAAGGCATAACTTGGTGGACCATGATCAAGAAAAGCATAAGCTTGATCAAGATCTATATATGCGACTTAGTAGATTGCTTCAACTGATGCTTCAATGGCTGCTTACTATGTTGCCTATGCTACTTACTCTGCTAGAGGTACTTTAGTAGCACCAGTATGAGGAAGTGCAGGCGACCAACCTTGAGCAGCATCTGGGATAGGAGTAGCAAAGGTAGCAGGAGTAAGAGTAGAGGCAATAGTGGAGATTATATGGTTGAACTAACAAAGGAGTATCCAACTTTTGCTATCTCAGTTCCATTAGTGTTGTAACCTCGATCTGAATGTAATTGAAATCGCATGAATTGAAATATAATCTAGTTTGCATAAAATAAATTATAACTAATTGCAGGAAGGGAAATATACTCCTTGCCAAATTGATCATTGTTATCACTCACTCCAACAAACGTAATCATTACGTTAAACACATTTATTCAAAAACATGAAGGAATGCGAACCTAATCCAAAATGCAATTATCTCAACTAGAATTTATAAATAAATAAATATATGCAATCTTAGGTGAATAATTAAATGCATAAATAAATTAACGATTGAATAAATGCAATCCCTCATGAATAATTAGCTACATAAATTAATTAAATCACACCACAAAGAATTGATTGCATAAATAAATTAATGAATCTATTATTGATCTACAACACGAATAAATCAATGCAATATAAATTAATTAATCCAAATATATACTAGAATATAAATTAAAATGAGAATTTGGGAAATATAATTTATTCCATCATAAATTGGACTTGTGCTATAAGGTTCTCTCCGTACAATGGAGAATGAACCCTCTTTTATACATACATTTGTTTGAAACCGATAATAAATGAGATCCACAAGTTTCTCATGTGATTTGCTAACAATTAACAAATAATAAATGAGATCCACAATTTTTTCAGATGGTTTGCTGACAATTTGCTAATAAATACATAATTCAAAGATTCTTACTAACAACTTGTCTAAGAATTCCAAGATTCCTCCTCACCCCTCCTGAATTTAGGATGCCTTTGAAGTCAAATTTGAATTTGGAGATGTAGGTTATAACAACTTGGTCAAAATACATCCCAAATGGCTTTTAATAATGTTTGACTTCTTAGATCCATAACATATTCCATGGAGATTTTCAATTCTTGTGCATAAAATGAAATCTGCACCCATATCCACCAACAAACTGCCTCTTTTCTCTTCAAGATATTAAAATCATAATTTGAGATAACCAACTAATAAATTGTAGCTACACATATTAAATCAGAAAATATGAAATCGTAGAAAAATGGATTTATGCACATAGAAAATCCTTTATTCATAATCAAACCATATAACTTTTATTTGAATATATTTTCCATGGTTCGTGGTGGTTGATGATTGATTTCTGTGGACCATACTACTGTATGTGGAGTAGCAACTGTGTTGGTGTTGCATCAATTAATGTGAGGTGTTGCGACAACTGTTATAAGGTGTTGCAACAACTAATAAAAAGCCGATTTCTCAAAAAGTATGATCTGGGTTGTTGAGATATTTTATGGATAGGCTTATGTTTTCTTTTTTGTAAGTAAGATTTTATATTGCCTTCATTAAACAAAGTGCCAAGTACATTTCATTCGACCTGGTGTGTGGGCTGACAAAAATGGAAACCAATGCCATCACTAGGTTGAATAAAGAATAAAAATTCTACCCTGAGGGGCTAAAATTAGATGTCTGAAAATGACAGAATGGCTACATGACCAGCTAGAATGTAAAACATAACTACGAACTATTAAAACTGAACCTAGGAGATGAGAAAAAAATATGATAGAGGAGTGGACTTAAATCGACTGACTGCTACCACCATCGCCATGAGGATGAACATGCCTAGTTGGAGCACGTGCACACTGATTGTGACATACCAGACAAGAATGACAAGGTTGTTGTCCATAAAGTGAGTCAAGGAGGTCAGCTAGACGATGGTTCATCATCTCTCGACGGAAGTGCTTCTCTGCTATATCCCTGCAAACATCGAAGATCAATTGAAGTTGTTCCTCAGAAAATTGCGGTGGAGAATTATTCTCATTCCTTCCACTGGAGTGGTCGAGTGGAGCGTGTGAACTGCTTCCTGTTGCATTATTGTGAATCAAAGCAATTGGAGCATATTTTGGAGACTGTCGTGCCGAGGGTGAGTCTAGAACTGCTAAATTTTCTTGAACTTGTTCAGGAGGAATTTCCTCTTCCACAATGGAAAATCCCCAAACCTCCTCATCTTACTGGCTGGAGTTAGGGAAGAGGAAAGCAGAGAATAAGTAGAGAGATTGGATGAAGGAAGAGGTGAGGAGTGACATCCAATAGAACCACGATAAGATCCTGAGCCTCTACAAGGTTTTCCTTGTTCACGAGGCATTACGCTAAGAGAGGGAGGACCAAACCAAAAAGGTTGCCGAAGAAGACTAAGAGCGGTCA
The DNA here is from genome assembly GCA_000966675.3 of Picea glauca. Lineage (NCBI taxonomy): Eukaryota > Viridiplantae > Streptophyta > Pinopsida > Pinales > Pinaceae > Picea > Picea glauca. The sequence goes on from JZKD02S2005792.1 coordinate 8,836, forward strand.
AGAGACTGAAGAGAGCGAAGAAGAGATGGGTAGCAATGGATTTAAGTTTACCAATGAAAGCAAGAATTAGAGCCAAATACAACCAGGGCAATGGAGACTGAATTATGTAGAGGTTCGAGGTCCTTGAAGGAGCCATTGCATTGCCATTAATTACATTCACCACGTATGTACCATATTTCATCCAACCAACCATCAAAAAGACCCAAACCTTAATGTCAAGCATGAAATCTAGAGTGTGAGGGTTTAACCTGCATAAATTCCCCATCTTGGGCAAGGGGGCAAGCGTGTGGAGAGGACGCCGACGTCCATGTGTCAAAATGACTTGCGGGGCTAGGTGGCATCGCATCTGGGGATAATATAGGCTTATGTTGACATGACAATGGCTCATATTAAAAATCTCAAGCACCCATTTCATAGTTTTTTTGTTGTAGTAGAAACAACAACGACACATGGTTCTACAACAATCAACATACTAAGCTATTTTTCAAAGATAAATCCAAAATATGTTATTTCTTGAATATTTAACCATACTTTATACAAAATACTAAGGAAATGCAATAGAAAATACTTTGGATCTAAATCCTGCATACAAACATTAGAACAAACTAATACATGGTCATATGTAGACGAAAAGGGATTAAAAATAGGGAAAAGAGGATGTAAAAATATGTCATTTATGCAACTCGTCAAATGGTCCGACAACCGTTCGATGGGATTTTAGAGTTGTTTAGTTTCGTTCTTTATGTTTTCCTTTAATGTTTTTTTGTTTGATTACTATCTACCGCGGAATAAATGATCTAAAGAGTATGAAGAAGTCAATGTCAAGGATGACCTATTATCATAGTGAATGAGAAATATTTGGGGTTTTAGGTTTATACATAAATAGTTTTGCCACGAACATATTATTCTGCATATATTTTCCATGAAACAATTAACTAATTATACCAACATAAAGAGATACATTTATAATAGTAGGATACTCAGAAATAATTCCACAAAATCCCATATCACAGAGAAATAAAACTAATTAATAAAGAAAAAACAAACACTTTTACCGAAAATATCCATCAATTCATTCAACAAAAGTCAGATAGCTTAACAGTATCAAAATTCTTATTAGATGCTTGTAATATTTACACAATTGTAGAATAGTCCACAATGATGAGTAAACACGCATAAATTTGGTAGAACGCCTTGGCTCGTTCCAATCTTTTGAATTAATCTTCAAAAATTATTCTCAGCGAAAGTAATTCAAAATTTCTTCTACATTCCATCAACCTCTTGTTCTTTGGTTGATCCCTCTATTTGTCAAAACATTTCTTGCTAAACATAATAAATTCTACTTCATACATAATTGAAATGTCTAAAAAGAAAATTGCACGCTAAGACAACTTATGTGAACAAGGTTACTCATTAGTTGAATGCTCGCCATCATAAGCCACCCATTAAGCGAACAAATCCTTACATATATGCATGTATGGGAACTAGTGTTGATCCATTTGAAGACTAAGAGTTTCCCTCATCTCTCTGAAATGTTGCATGTATTTCCCTATTCCTGGAGTCAACAACTCCAATTTATTGGATGTCTTGACTTTCATGACCAAATACTTCCTCATGTGGGCATGTTCCATTGTAGTGATTTCATTGATGTCCTCCTCATATTCCTGATCACTTTCCTAGAACTCAAAGATTACCTCCAAACCCTGAAATTCATCTAGTTACCCAAAATTTAGTTGTTGGAGATCTGTCATGGCCTTATTTATCTTTTCCCACAATTTGAGACAAGATGACCATTGTTTTTCAATTCTGAATTTTAGCTTGATGTTTAAAAACACCCAATACTCCACAACTCAATGCATCCTTGCTATACTATCATCTGCTAGAATTATGGTGCCATGATCTTCCCCGCCTATTGCTTTCTAGATTTCTCTATTATACTCGATTTGATTCATGGCTTTGGCTCCCTTTATGCTCCACTTGAGTATTTCTTTATATGCTACACAACATATTAGGTTTTCCTCTTGGTAATCTACAACCCTTGCTAGCTTATTTTTGTTGTGTTCCTCTAAAATATCTTCCTCCAGAATTAATACAACTTCAATGGTGTCTTTATAGTATTGTACTTGATGCATGGGAGATTCCAATTCTCTCCTCCTTTCTTCAACTTCCCTTTCTTTTACTTTGGTCTTGTCTGTAGTGGCATGTGATACAACCACTCCTACCCCTAACAATTCAACGACTCTGCCCCTTTTTGGTATAGAACAAAGTCTCTTCTGATGTCAATAACACATCACTATCCACTGCCATATTCCACTTCCTCTATGTTCTTATCGCAACAAATTGCCTCTTTCTATCATACACAATGGAATCTACATCAACAACCTCATCCAATGGTTCTGGAATTGGTTGATGTCCTTGGGACAAGACGTTTTCCAAACTACCCGGGGTATGAAAATGTTCCATAACCGATGCCTTTCCTTTGTCTATTGTCTTTGCTTGTTTTTCAATTGGTTCTACCCTTATGTCAATAACCTAATTTTTTCTTGGAAGATCACCTTTCTTTTCTGCTATTGGACATGTATGTTGTTGTTCGTCACCTATTACATGAGTTGCAAAAGGTGTAATAGTCTCCTTGATGAGGGTTTGAACAAGGATTTTTGTCTCACCAGCTACCTCAGTTCCAATCTCCCCTTGTTCCTTCTTGGCATCATGTGTTGTGCTATCCTCTTCTTTCTTTTCAAACTCAGGGGTTATGCCAACTGTTTCTTGTTTCTCAGTGATCTCAGTTTTAGTGAGCTCTTCAACTGATTCTTCTATAGATTCATAGGCCGCTTCTCCAACTTGTTCTTGAGTTACTCCTTTTATATTTGGATCTTGAGATGCTTTTCCAATACCACCATAAACTTCATTCTATATTGGATTTTTCATCTTTATTATATCCTCATCCCCTTCCTGCGTTAAATCTATTATATCTTGAGGAGGGACTTTAGCAGAATGAGAGTTTGTCAGTTGATCAACAAGATTCTTCGTAGGCTGTTGTGATATCTCCAACCCATTTATCCTCTTTTCCTCTTCCTATTTTCTCTTCAATTCTTCTACTTTCTTCTCCTCTTCTTGCTTCTTCAACAATTATATTTCTCTTTCTCCCTCTTCTTACTTTAACAATTTTTGTGTTGCTTGGTAATCTCTCTCTAATCCCCTCTTATCTTTCTCTTCTTACTCTTTCTTTCATTATTCTTCTAAATCCTTTCTTCTTTGTTCTGCCTCAAGTTTGATCCTTCTTTGTTCAATTTCTCCTTGAGAAAATTCTTCTTCTTGTTTCTGACACAACTCGTCCTTGATATTTCACTGAAGCTCTTGTTCTTGGGCTACCCTATTTTACTCTTCTTCAATAGCCCAACGCTCAGACTCTTCCTTTAGTCAAATTTCTTACTCTCTCCTAGCTTCTTCTGCCACTTTTTTGACTATAACCCCTTGAGTTAAAACCTCCATTCGTTGGTCTAAAGAAGGGGTTTTGAATATTATGAGACCAAGAGTAAATTTCCTCTCCAGAACTTGAGCCTAGTTTTGTGCATCATCCATAAATGCTTCTTCTTCCTATTTTTCATAGACATAATACCAATGGTAAATGACCTGTTCAACATTCTTGGGTACTAAACTCTTGGGGTCATGTATTATGAATTTTCCTGAATCAAACCTATATTCCACATGACTCAAACCCTCTTGTTTGACCTATGGGGTGTCCTTAACAAAATAATACCCATGTTGGAAACCATAGGAAATGAAAACTCTCTTGTTATATTTAATCAAATAGGAATTGAAACCATGAAGAATGGTCTGGTAGAAAATCTCCCCTAACAAAAATTTCTTAGGGACATATGCAGACAAAAGGTGAGGGGGTTAGTTGCTCTGAAAATTTGATATCGATATGTTTTTCTTCAATATACCAGTTGTCGATATGTGAGAGAATATTCTTCACTTGTTTTGACAACATTGGACATCCTTGGCAAAAGATTATGAAATATAAAGAATCCAAAAACATGTCACATATCATAGAATAAGATTTCCTTTACTTATTTTCCCACAGGGTGCTGAAATATACATGAATAGGGGGTTTCTACATATGTCAACTGAGATTCATCTTAGAGAAAACGTTTTTGGCACACATAACATCTAAATATAGAATGAGGGCACTTCACCCAGAAGATGGTTTTGAGTCTGTTCAATTATGTCGTTGAGCTGTTTGGCAATGATGGCGGCCCAATTGGACATTTTCCCAATAGTGGCCACTATGTATGCTAATGACACCATGCCTCAATGAATCATGAACAATCCTTTTCCCCATACAAATTTCAAATCATGATCATGACATACATATAAGGTTCCTACAAGATCGTCACAGTGTATGAATCTACATACTGATTGAAGAATTTCTTGTCCTCCTTCCACCAACTACCCATTATCTTGACTACATCATACTACATGTGAAATGTTGTTACAAAATCTTTGTGGAGTAACACATTTGGTTCAGGCAGCTTGTAATACTTGTTGATTTCTAGCAGAAGAAATGTGCCTATACATTGCCCTTATTCATCATTGATTATACAATTCTTACTATCAACATGACTAATGATCCATTCCAACACTTAAATGCAAGGAAAAATTAGAGCCCTTGCTGCAACCACATGTAGTCGAGAGCAATGAACATTTGGAAAAACCCTTTCATCCATTGGTATGATAGTTGGGTCACTATGTGGTGTTGACTTGGGGCAATCTTCATTCGCAATCTTAATGAATAATTCATTCCATTTCGGCAGGAGAACATTTGTTCCAATGGTTGACTCGGTATCTCTGTATGAGGGTGGCTATGCAAAGAATTTTTTCAAAGGCACCTTGATCATCGACTCTACATTCTTTGGAGGCTTAGTTCCTTCTATCGGTACTATAGTATAGGCTTCCCCAAGTTCTCTACCTTTTCCTTTCACTGTTTTCATTGACTATCAGGTGGTTGTTCTTCTCAGGAATTTTCCTTTTCGAAGAAACCATTTGTTAGGACATTATTGATTGCTTTGAAACCCAATTTAAAACGAAATACATATGATAAATCATTGTGTGTGAACCTGTTCGAAGAAAGATTTTAATAGAATATGATTAAGAGAAAACTTACTAGAATCAACGATGCAAAAGACCAAACAACTTGATTGTTATTTTCACAATTCAACTCTCAAATCGATCAATTAGCTTCAAAACACAATTCTTCTCTATAGAAAATTCTCATACATTTGATCGAAAATGAAACAAACAACAACCTTAGCTCATATTTAAAGGACCTAAGACCAAATGTTGAATATAATCTCAATCATTTCAATAGGATCTTGTAGATCTGTTGATTTAAATGCTACCATTAACTATTATATTCGTATTTTAACTAGCTTTGGTGATCGACGACATGTACTTATATCACTTCCTATTCATATTGGAAATTTTGATTTGGAGCACTTTCTATTTGTATCGGAGATCGAAAGTCTAGTGTATCGATGGTTTCAGAAAATGTGTTATTTGACACTTTTTTCGAACCCCTAAAATAATATTTTGGGCATATTCTCTTGGTCTCATTAGTGCACTTTGGTTCGCTTATCGAAGTTTAGAGAAAACCCCTTGACATCCTTTATAAAACCTCCAAAAAGAACATTCGCTCAGAGATTCTTTTGGAGCTTCGAAAAAAGGTGCTTAGGAAATCTTATCGCTTACCACCAATTTGACCATCGATGCGCTTTGTATGGTTATCTAGAGTTGGCTATAAATAATATCAAAGGTTTTAGAACTTGTGTTGTTTTGAACCTTTTTACCAACCCCCAATTGTACATTTGAGGAACTTGATCGTGATTACCTTTCCTCCGACCCCCGATAAGGCTATAGACCTTTCGGGGAAAAGTGCACGTTGACGTCGATAATTAAAGGAAAAATATTTCTACAGGTTTTTTGCAACTCCGTCGATAAGCCTATCGATACTTCAGGAAATAATGCTTTTAATTTCTTTTAATTTTCTTATATATTCAATTTTTATTGCCTTTTTGAAATGCATATCTTATGGCCATTTAGGTGAATAGATGCACAATTATTTTACTCGAAAATATGATATAATGAAAAAGATAAAAAATCTAGATTACAAAAACCTATAAAACAAAAGAGGTACCCAAAAATATAATTTTTTGTTAGGGTGTGTTGTGTACTCAACACCCGCTAAACCCAATTAAAATGCATGTGTGCATCATGATAAAAAATCCCATGAAGTTAACAATAAATTTTGAAATTCGTGAATGTCGATCATTAATCCATACATAGCATTTGAAATATAAGTAAAAACATTTACGCATCATAATTTAGACATAAACAATATCACAAAACATTTATCTCTTGATAAATCACCAACTAGTTGAGTACGAAGGATGTTCCTCCCAACCGTAGGCTTGATGTTCCATTTCTCTCAATAGGAAGTCGCCCTCAAGCTGGGGCTATGAATCCACAAGGAGGCATGGCTCTCATGGGTGGCCACGTTGTCCACTTCACAACCCAACTCTTAAATTTTATAACTCCTACAACAATTCCAATACATTAGTTCTCTTTCCCCTCAACCCGCACAACCTAAGGAATGGGATTCCCTTCTATACCATGCAGACCCTCATGCTATCCCACTTCCCTCCAGGGTTCCAACACAAGGTTGGATATGAAATATCAGAGATGGGGACTCCAAGAATTCTTAATTGTTATAGGAGTGTTCACATATTCCCACCCACAGGTTCTTGAGAAATTTCCTCAATAAGAAATATCACTTGCAGGCATAAAATCTAATTATTTGGATAAACCCAATCCTCTCGCGGTGTAAGGTACCATATGTAATATAATATGCAGAAACAAGAATATTTAGCATATATCAATGGAACAACAAAATATTAAGAAGATCAACACCAAAAATAATACCTTTATTCAAATAAAGCAATGTTCACTTGCCTCTTCGAGGGGGAAACCTTCAACAAAGCATAACAACTCTATTACAATATTTCTCAAGATAAAGACTTCTCATGCCTCCTACTCTTATTTATTCTAATTCTATATTTTAAAGAGCATTCTAGAGGAAGAACTTTCTAGAAGCGAAAGCTTCTATTAGGTCTTCTTAGATTTACTTGTCACATTTATTAAATAGGACTTATTAAATAATGTTGACCTTTATTACTTGGAAAATATATTATTCTACCTACGTGAGGGGTTAGGGAGGTTATGTCCCTAACATGCGCTCCCCATTGAAGAACAACCTTGTCCTCAAGGCTTGAGATGAGGAAATTGTTGCAGAATGGTGGACGACTCCTAGGTGGCATCTTCAATCTTTGTATCTTTCCACTGAACTAACACTTCAATGATGATGCACTGACAAAGGTGACACTCTCGCTAGTCCAAGATGAATTGTGGCTACAACCAAATGGAACCTTCTTCATCCAACTCAGGGAGACTTGTTGGAGTTTATCACTTTGTTCCAATCACTCTTTAAGAATGAGACATGAAAAACAAGATGGATCTTAGAATGATTGAGCAAAGCTAACTAGTAGGCCATAGGCCCCACACGCTTGAGAATGGTATAAGGACCATAAAATTTGGGAGAAATTTTATGACAATGTTCAACTTTGAGTAAAGTATGCTTAAAAGGTTTTAGACGAAGAAACAATTGGTCTCCTTCAACAAATTGATGCTCGGAACGTCCTTGATCTGTTTGCTACTTGACGCGATTCTGAGCCATGACCAAATTTTCTTTGAGGGAACAGAGAATGGCCTCTCAAACTGTAAGATTTTTGTTAACCTATTGAACCTTCGAGAGTCCTAGAATGTATGATAGAACTGATGATGGCTATTTTTCATAGACTGTTTCAAAAGGAGTCATGCGAGTAACTGTATGGTAAGAGGTGTTGTACCATCGTTCACATATGGGTAACTACTAATCCCACTAAGGTTGTCGGTCAGATGTAAAACACCACAAATACGTTTCCAAACACTTATTTACAACTTCAATTTGGCCACCAATCTCAGGATGATAGGCGGTGTTGAGATGCAATTGAGTTTCGTGGAGCCTAAACAATTCTTGCCAAAAATTATTGGTGAAAGTTGGATCTCTGTCAGAGATAACAAAATGAGGCATGCCAAGAAGTTTGAAGATATTATCCATGAAAAGTTGAGCCACTGTGGATGTGGTGAAGGGGTGGTGAAGAGCATATAAATGAGCATATTTGGAAAGATGTTCAACGACCACAGTGATGACTGACTTATTGCCCGATTTACGTAAGCCAACAATGAAATCCATAGAAATATCTTGCCAAACAATAGCGGGTATCAGAAGTGGTTGGAGTGTGCCCATGGATTTGACTGTTTCTCCCTTGTTGCATTGAGAGACATCACATTCAGCCACAAATGTGCAGATGTCATGTTTCATACCATCCCAAAAAAAAGAATGTTTGACCCTTTCATAGGTTTTGGTAAACCCTGAATGCCCAACAGTGGGTGAAGCATGAAGCTCATCAAGCACTGTGGATTTAAGTTGCAACTATTTTCTTAAATACAAATGGCCTTTGTAGCGAAGCTCTTCATTATGCTAAGAGTACGCTGGATGAGCTGAAGAATGGTGTTGCAATGGTTGGGTCGAGTGAGAGAGATTAGGGTCTTGCAGCCATTCTTGGCGAACAACTTGAAGCTAATTTGGTACAATGAAGGAGAGGGAAAATAGGGCCCCTTCTTCTTCATACTTCCTCAAAAGAGCGTCAACAACCAAATTTTATTTTCCCTTCTTGTAAATGATCTCATAATCATATCCAAATAGCTTGGTCACCCATTATTGTTGCTCCGGGGATGAAATTCGTTGTTCTAGAAAATGCTTGAGGCTTTGATGATCAAATTTAATTTGGAAGCGTTTCCCTAGAAGATAAGGATGTCAAATATCCAAGACATGTAGAATAACCAACACTTCCTTTTCATATATTGATTGACCCAAATGTCTCTTCGAAAGTTGTTTGCTAGTGAAGGCCAAAGGCCATCCATCTTGCATGAGGACTGCCCCAATTCCTTTCCCTGAAGCATCACATTCTAGGACAAAAATCTTTGTGAAGTAGAGAAGGGCCAAGACTGGAGTTGTGCACATAGCCTCTTTCAAGGCTTGGAAGGATTGATCAGTGACTGAAGTCCAAGTGAAAGCATTCTTTTTAAGGAGAGCAATGAGAGGTGCATCAATTTTTTCATAATTCTGAACAAACTTGTGATAATATCCTACTAAACTTAGAAAACCACACAAGCTATTAAGAGTTTTAGGGCAAGGCCAATCCTTCATATCTTCAATTTTCTTAGGATCCACCTGTACGCCATCCTAGTCATTAATATGACCCAGGTACTCTAGTTCAAAGGCTCCAAATATTTATATTACTTGGGGAAAAGTTTGTGATGAGAGAGTAGATGGAGAACTTGATCCACATGGGAGAGATGGGATTCCTAAGTTTTGTTATAGATGAGAATATCATCAGAGAAAAATAGGACAAAATGACGGAGGAACGAGTGGAAGACATGATTCACGAGACTTTGGAAAGTGGAAGGAGCATTAGACAGACCAAAGGGCCTGACCAAGAATTCATAGTGATCCTCATGAGTTCTAAAGGAAGTATTTTAGAATGTCATCCTGTTTCATATGAATAGGGTAGTATCCATAATCGAGGTCAAGTTTAGTAAAGTATTGAGCACCATTCAATTCATCCAAGAGGTAATCAATGACAAGAATGGGAAATTTGTCTTTGATGGTGATTTTATTTAGGGTGAAAAATTCGGGGGCACATGCGCCAAGTGCCTTGTTTCTTGAGTACCATGACCGTAAAAGAGGAATAGGGGCTGGTAATAAGACAAATAACACCGACTTCGAGCAATTCTTGAACATTTTTCTCAATTTCATTCTTTTGGAAAAATGGATGATGATAAGGGTGAACATTGGGGGGAAGGTTGCCCAGGACTAGAGGAATGGAATGATCATGAACACCACAAGAAGGGGGGATTCCATGGGGAGTGGAAAAAATGATTTAGTGTTTGGAGAGGATAGATTGGAGGTTAAGATGCACAAAGGGAGTCTCAATTGCTTGAATGGAATGGAGTTGAGAAATAATTCTCAAGTGACATTTTTTTAGGAGCTTTTTCATTCGATGGGAACTGATGATCTCAGGGGAGGCTGCTTTCATGACTTGGAACTTATGCTATTGTCCCTCATGTTGGAATTGCATGGTTAATTCCTTAAAATCCATGAGGATGGGTCCCAAAGTGCGTAACCATTTAGCACCGTGCACAATTTCAAAACCACCCATGTCAATGGAAAACATATGAGATTTTAGGTGATACTGACCAATTTGTAGGTGTACATTTTCACAATGCCCACCACATTTCATGAAACTGCTATTGGCAATCATGATTTGAAAATTGTTGAGAATACAGATATAGCAATTGATTTCTTGGGCAATGCGATGATGAATATGATTATGGGTGCTGCCACTGTCAATGAGGATGATGACCTTTCTGTGCTTAATGTAGCCAATGAGCTTGAGGATTTGGGGAGAAAATAATCCAGTAAGGGCATGCATCAAAATCAGAGGTTCAACTTTTGGTGGATCATAGGGTGGAGTAGGAGCATCGATTGGGGGTATTTCTTTCACTGGGGAAACTTTGACCTCCTCTCCAACAACATCCTTAGAAATTGCCATAAAAAGTTTATGTTTCTTACACTTGTGCCCTGGAAACTATTTTTCATCACAATTATAGTAAAGACACTTGAGTTGGCATTCAACCATTTATGCTTGAGTTAGTTTATGGATCTTGGGAGGATCGGAAAGAGGGGTAGGATTGTTGGGTCAAGTGCGAGAAATAAAGGATGGCTTGCAGTTTTTGGAGGAGAGAATCTGTTGGGATTCCTTGGCTCGTTGAGTAGCTTCCAACCAAGTTTTAGGGCGAGCCATTAGGACTTGGGTGAGAATTTCATCCTTGAGGCCACTTATAAAGCATTCCCTGAAGAAAGTATTGAACATGCCCACCGTGCAGAAAGCCAAGTGTTCAAAGGAAGATATAAAGTATTCCACTATGTCAAATTGTTTCAACTTGGTTAGATGACCTAGATAGTGGGTGTCATTGTCAAAGTGTGCATAAAGCTGTGAAACAAACTATGTCCAAGCAATATACGCCATTGCCATCATTGCCAATGTTCGAGATCCAAATAGAGGACACCATATCGAAGTTTGGTCAATTAATTAGTTATTCCATGCAAAGAGAAATATTGTTCCATTTGAGTGACCCAACCTGTGAGATCTAAGACATCAAATTTGTTAACCTCCACTCCGAGAAGACACGGGTCATGATGAAGGGATTTGGAATGAAAGGCCATATTATGGGAGAATTCCTCACCTTCATAGTGTGAATGTTTTTCAGAAGAGAGAGAGCCAGGGGACTGTTTTAACGATTGGTTGAGAGCAGTGGTGAGGGAGGCCAATTCACCCTTAACTGTTGCAATTTCGCTCGTAATGTTGGCCTCAAAGGTTAACAATTTGGAATTGGTGGAACCAAGTTTCGAAGTTACTCTCTGGATGTTCTCCTGGTTCTATTTGGATTCATATTGCAGGTGAAGGATTTCTTGGTTACAAGTGGTGGCCATTTGAGAACGAGGGTGGTTGGAGAGGGGAAGTGGGTCCATGGGAAAAAGACAAATAAATGATATATATGACGGTGATCAGGGTGAAAAGAGGAAATCAATGGGATAGGTGTCAAATAAGGGTGCTGGGAAGGGTGGGTGGGACAAAAAAAAAGGCTTATAAGTGATATGTACCACAATGATCGAGGTGAAAAGGGGAGTCCAATGGGATGGGTCACAAATAAGAGTGTCGGGAAGGGGGTCGGGTCCACAAAAAAAAAGGCATAAAAATCATAGGTACCATTGTGATCATGGCGAAGAGAGGAATCCAATGGGATAGTTCCCAATAAGGGTGTAGGTTGGGCCATTATACTTTTTTTTAAACTCTTGGGGAGTTATACTTTGACCTAAATAATACTCCAGTGTCGAAATGCCCAAATTCTTAATAGAGAAAATGTGTAGTAATTTCGCAACCAGAATGCAGAAGGCAAGGTTGTGTGGCCAAATTATCCTTTATGTTCCTTGTCTGGTATTTCCCCCCAATTTTGGGTTTGTAGGGTGCCTATGGACAAGGGTTTGCCATGTGTTATAGCTTTGTGATATACGTTCGGGGTCGAATAGTAGTACTCGGTCCAATATCTCAGGGCACCAACTAAGGAGGCTCGATTGTACCCTTAGCCGCACTACCTGATTACCCAGGTACTAGAGATTATCTTCCCGAGTGTTGTTCATGGTGGCACTATAATAGTCAGGCGTCCGATTGATTGATCTAGGGATGGTTTCGGGAGACCTAGGGGAATCTCAATATACTTGCCGATATGTGGGAGTGATGGTTGTGTACATATTTTCTCTTATTCGGTAGTATTCGAGGGGTACCAACAAGGGTTACATATGTTTCCAACAAGTGTGAAACTTTGGTTTCTGGGAAAACCTGTGAAACGATCTGTATCGATTGCGTGTAGTCTTCCCCACCACAATTTTACTTGTTGATCAACATATCTCTATTCTTTAAAGATGCTGACAATACACGTCTCTACCCTGGAAAATAATTACCCACAATTCCTGCCAAGGAAAGTGATCTGATACCACTTGTAAGGTACCGAATGTAATATAATATGAATAAACAAGAATATTCAACATATATCAATGGAACAACAAAATATTGAGAAGACAAACACTGGGAATCATACCTTTTTTCAAAGAAAGCAATGTCCACTTGCATCTTCGAAGGGCCAACCTCCAGCAGAGCATAGCTCTATTACAATATTTCTCAAGACAAAGACTTCTCATGTATCCTACTCTTATTTATACTAATTCTATCTTCTAAAGAAGATTCCAGAGGAAGATCTTCTTAGAAGCAAAAGCTTCTATTAGGTCTTATTACATTGACTTGTTCACATTTATTAAATAGGTCTTATTAACTAATGTCATCCTTTATTAGATGGAAAATATATTTTTCTACCTACATGAGGGATTAGGCTGGTTAGGTCCCTAATACATGGCGGATCTCATACATAACATGGCTAGTGGTCTTTCCAACACCAATATCTCCATTATTGTCCCTAAAAATTGGTTGTAAAATTTGTCTTCAATACCTACTCAAATTTCCTTTTTTCTCATGCGATCTTTGACTCTCACATTTCCTAAAAAGTGGATGTACTCATCCCATGTTGTCATAAATTGGTGAGATGACTTTTCCCACCAACCTCTTGCATGCATTCAATGCTTATCTTGATAAGTCAAAGGAGGTAAACAATAATAATAAAATGGATCGGATTATTAGGAATGTGGAAATTCCCCTTGGACTCACTTTAGCTCCCTCTCTTGTGGAATCATAGCCCCCCAACATTACAATCCCTCATGTATCATAGCAAATGATTTATTTTAATTAGTAATTTCAATGCACAATACACATAGGTCAGCCCTTGGCCTCATTGATCAATACAAGCTTTCCGACCTAGAACATACTGTCTCACTAGCCTATTTGCACACATGTACGTTTGCATTACAATTCATGGGGGTTAAAATTGGGGATGTTACACTCCTCAAGATAAGGCAATGTCTATATGAATGGTTGGTAATGCCTTTTACTCTATGTAGTTCACCGACTACATTTATAAGTTATATAAACGATGCTCTCCATCTCTTCATATATTCAGTTGTAACAATGTACTTGGCTGATAAATTAATAATAATAATAATAGTCTAGTTTTAAGGCCACAGTCAAGATAGACACCAAATTGATGTATGATACCCCCTTGTTTGTAGGACAAGGGACCCCCTCCATGCAACGATTTCAGTGCTAAAGTCTACAGAGGTATACATACCCTACCCCCCTATGGATTTGAACTTGTGACCTCTTAGGAGGAAACACATGTTCTTACCCATTAGGCCCACTAGAGCATATCTTAGATCTAATGCTAGTGTTAAATACCTTGAGGAAATAATGT
>JZKD02S2005792.1:31808-54138 GCA_000966675.3 Picea glauca
CAAATTGCAGACATATTTACTAAACCCCTAGCCAAGACACCATTTGAATATCTCCGACAGAAGCTGGGTGTCATCCTGTCTCACACCTAAGAGAGTCCATCCTGTTAGGGGGAGTGTTGTTTGATTGAATATCTGATACCTCCTAAAAATTCTGCAACAACTCAGGGGGAGCATGTTTTCTTTGACATTGATGTCAAAGGGGGAGAAAAGAAGTGGTCCAGACCGAATGCTACAGTTGGAGGTCCAAACAGATTAGCGTAGTCGTTCAAGGTTGCCATCAATGCCAAAGGGGGAGATTGTTGGCATGTTTAATAGGCAGGTGTGCTTGTCATTGATGGCAAGATCAGAGTATGCAATGATGGAAAAATAGGGACAATGTAAGCTCACAAGAGAAAGTGCAATGGTGCACACAGAGTGCAAGAGTGTGCTTATTCAATTGATGGCAAACAACTAGGCAAGGAAGATCAACAACACAGGGATAATGGAAAGGAAAGATCAGAAGCGTAAACTCCACTTTGGAGTTTTAGATATCAGGAAATTGAGAAGTCAAGAGTTGAGACTCTTCAACACAGGAGTCTCGGAGTTGCGAAATCCAAAATTCTGAAAGGGGAACATCAACAAGAGTCTTGCAAACGGGGAAATAACTCCATTTCAGAGTTTTAGATACCGGGAGATTGAGAAGTCAGGAGTTGAGACCCTTCAACACAGGAGTCCCGGAGTTGCAAAATCCGGAATCGCGAACTCCCGAAATCTGAAACTCCAAAATCCAAAATTCCGAAAGGGGCACATCAACAAGAGTCTTGCAAACTGGGAAATAACTCCATTTCGGAGTTTCAGATACCGGGAGATTGAGAAGTCAGGAGTTGAGACCCTTCAACACAGGAGTCCCAGAGTTGCGAAATCCGGAATCGTGAACTGTCGAAATAGGAACATAAATGAAGAGTTTTGTAGACCGGGAAATAACTCCATTTCGGAGTTTCAGATACTGGAAGTTGGAAGAGTCAAGACTCTTCATCATCGGGAGTCCCGGAATTGCGAAATGAGAAACGCCGAAATCCCGGAAGAAGGAGGACAATTTCGGGTACCGGGAGCTGGAAGACTCAAGACTCTTCATCATCAGGAGTCCCGGAATCGCGAAATGCGAAACGCCGAAATCTCAGAAGAAGGAGGACAATTTCAGGCACCGGGAGTTGGAAGAGTCAACACTCTTCATCATTAGGAGTCCTGGAATCGCGAAATGCAAAATGCGGAAATCCCGGAAGGAGGAGGACGATTTTGGATACCGGGAGTTGGGGATATCAAGAACTCTTACTACAGGAGTCCTGAAGTCACGAAACCTGAAGTCGCGAAATGCGAGATTGCGAAATGTCAAAGACTCCATACTAAAGGTTCGGATACCGGGAGTTGGAAGAGTTAAGTGACGAGACTGTTCATCGCAAGAATCGCGAAAGGCCGAAATGTGAAATGCCGAAATGATCAGAGCTAGTGCAACCAAGCTCAATTTCAGAGTTTTGGGGACCTCAACATGGAGCGTCAAGAAACTCTCACATCAAGAATGCCGAAATCGCGATATGCAAAAGCACGAAGTGATCTGGGCCGACAGATCTAGGAGGTGAATGTGGCAGACCACGTCAGAAAGGACAGGTGGAAGACTATGACAGGTGGCACAATTAGAGAATGACAAGTGTCAAGTTGTTTTGACATCTCAGGCCACTAGAATTCACAATTTTGAGTGACACGTGGTAGCCACTCGAGTCATGACACGTCATTGAGTGACGCAAGACTGACATCACTCCGGGAGTTTTTGCTTTGGGAGGTTTAACTCCATCACTCCCCCAAAGTCCCGAAGGATGAAGTCTTGGGGCAGAGGATAGCCGTCTGATCACCACGGATTGTGGACCATTGATCTGGATATCGAAGAGCTGTAGAGAAGAGCTCGAACCAGCAAGCTCCATTTCGGAGTTTCGGGGACCGCGACTTGGAGAGTCGAGAAGCCTCACATCAGGATTGCCGAATTACTGAAATGTCGAAATGCGAAACATGTTTTGGCTCAACCTGTGGTCACAGCCATTGGTCACATTGACGGAAGATGGAGGAAGGAGGTAGTGTAATCAAGCTCCATTTCAGGGTTCTCGACTTGGAGTGTCGAGACACTTGATCACACGAATGCCGAATTACCGAATGCCGAAATGCCGAAACGACGAAATGAACGTAAGATCCAATGAAGTCAATTCAATGGTGCAGATGAATTTGAATAAGATTAGAGGGCTACTGTTGCACTTCAGAGTGTAACTGCTAGAAACGACTGATAGTGTCTGCCAGAGGACTCGAAGAGACTTCTGTGTGATTGCAGAGAAGCTGAAGAGTCTCAAGGAATCTGCCAGTGGAATGAAGACTGTTCGTAGAGGCAATTGACAGATAGATCTAATTGCCAGAGAAGCTGAAGAGTAGTGATGATGATCAGGCAGAGCACTTGACATGGAGAGAGCATGCAAAAGCATGGTGAGAGAGCATGCAGAAGGTGCACAGAGACTATAAGTATGCAGAACAAAGAAGAGATGGGTAGCTGTTGTTGTGAATGTTGGGTGTGATTGAGGTGTGAAGAAGGAGGCAGAGCGTAGTAGCATAAATGTACATAAGGGGAATGGTGCATTGAAGGGACATGGCACAGAGAGCATAAAAGGAAAAAGAACAGAAAGCACAAGGGGTATGTAGAAGATACTGATGCAGACATAGTAGTGCAGTGTAGCAGAACAATGATGAGATCGATAAGCCATTAAAGAACTTTATATCACTGTAATAAGTCATAATAGCAAAGATTTATAAATCAGGGTGGTAGGGAGGTGCTAGGGAGGACTGTTGTCCTCAGAGGTTCAAGTGGGTGCTTGAACATAGGGAGTTGTAGCTTCCATCTGGTTGCAGCCAGAGAAACCAGGGTGGCAGGTTGGTGCAAGGGAGAATTGTTGTTCTCTGTTATGTAGGTTGGTGCCTGTGTGATTGGAAGTTGGTGCTTCCATCCAATTGGTGCTGGAACACTTAGGGAGTTGGTGCTTCCTTCTAGTGGGTGCTAGAGAAACCAGGGAGTTGGTTCTTCCTTCTAGTTGGTGCTAGAGAATCCAGAGAGTTGGTGCTCTCCGCAAGTAGCAGCTTGCAAAATAGAGGTTGTAGCCTCATTATGAGTTGGTGCTCATAGGTATGATAATGTAAAGAATGTACATATTACTTATCATATAAAGAAGAAGAGGTTTTTACCCTTTATGGGTTTCCTCAGGAAAGATCTGTCTCTGTGTATCTCATATGTGTGAATGATGTTGAATGGTCTATTGCTTACTTCCCTACATTATTGTGAGTGTCATTGAGTGATCTGGAAATAGTTTAAAATAAGTATAATTGTTTAAGCAAGGTTACAACTGATTCACCCCCCCTCTCAGTTGTCCAACACTTTCAGTACCAAGGTGACTTTTAGATCCTTACTACTATTGAGATAAGTAAAATATATTTAGGGCTAGTGGTATCATAGGTGCTTCCTATTATTAAGGTATGGATTTCCTTCCTTGGGCTTCACGCTTGATAAGAATTTTCCACATACTAGTAGGTAGGGATTTCTTGGACTACCTATATCCCTAAAACAGAGCCTTCGAAGTCAGGAGTAGAGGACAGATCAAGGTTGGGGTTTTTGATGCTTCATTAACCAATGTTGAACTACCCTTCATGTGACGAGAAGATTTATGCCTTAGTGCGAGTTGTTAAGAAATGGAAGCATTATCTGTTGGAAAAGGAGACCATTATCCATATTAACCACTAGCCTCTACAATCCTAGCAAGCCAAGAGTAAGCTTTATTAAGGAATATATAGTGCTCTAAGTTTCTGGAGGCTGAGTTCCGTATATTTTTGAAACGTCCAACGTTTCGTGTGGACACTACACCCATCATAGGGGACAAATGAAGCTTCATTTATCCTCGATGATGGGTGGAGTGTCCACAATAAATGTTGGACATTTCAAAAAACATACACGACTCAATCTCCAAAAAATTCAAGAACTATGATGAACATTTATGAAAACCTACATACCCAAGTTTTAAACCTCTAAGGAATACATTACAAATGAATGTGATTTTTGTTGTAGTTTCTTCACATCATAAAATATGAGAAGGGAAACTATAACAAGTTGGTAGACATGTTATCAACACCACCAACACATATGCATCGTTGTCACTCTTATGCACATTGAGCCTTTAACCCGGGACACATACAAAGAAGAACACAATGAATATGGGGACTTTAAGAAGATATATCAACATTTGTGAGGCCAAGGCCATGGAGAAGAAGGTGGCAATGATGTAGGATATTATCTCCAATATTAGTTGCTTTACAAGATGGACAATATATGCATGCCTACATGTGAGAGAATGCAACTTATAAAAGAGTCTTGTACCTCTAAAGTTGCATGTAAGTTTGGAGTGGAAAAACAATAGCCAACATACATGAGTATCCATATTGGATTTAAATGTGAGAAGATGTAGCTTCATTCATTTAAGGATCTATACTTTTTTGTGCCAGTAAACCAAATAACTAAAACAAGGTCTATATAGTCCCTTAACTATACCTCTTAGTCCATGGGAGAGTATATCCATGTATTTTTGCGGGGGTTTTTCAAGAACTAGAAGAATATATGACCATCAATTAATGGTACTTCACAAATTTAGTAAGACATACATCCTAATTCATTATAAAAGTACCATCAAGGGATGAGACACACCACTCTTGTTCATTGAGAGAGTGTATTTGTGGTTTGGGATGCTAAGGAGCATCTTTTCTAACAAGGACAACACTTTCACTGCATTTCAGACTACACTTAATATAATATGGATACCAAGCTTAATATATCTATAGATTTTCATATGCATATGGATGGGTAGGCATAAGTGGTGAACAAGACATTGATTTATCTTTTAATGGGTTGCAATCAAACACTCTAACCCATTCTTTGACCACCATAGTACCAAGTGGATGCCATGTCAATTCCTATTACTTACACAGGTGGAGCTTGTCATGTGTGGAATTTTATAGAGATTCTAAAGGGTCTTAAACCCTAACCATAATCAAAATTTATGGCATGCAGAAACGTTGAGCCTAATGTTGACGACTATTGTGACATGTTAAAAATTGGGTCACAAGGGAAGAAAGGGGTTTTATTCATGTTGCGGTGATATATTGTTTCACAACTAAGCAAAGTAAATGAATGGAACATCACAACATAACAAAATAAGGAAGTGGTCTTGTAGAAACCTATTCAAGGCATAATGTCTATGTGCTTCGTAGTGAGGGGCTGTCTTTATTCAAAATCTACATTGTTATTATGATAATAAAAGAGAAAGGAAAATTTGTGTGATGAAATGTTTGGGATACCTTACATGTACCTAAGGGATGATATCTTCACGAGGAGAGAAAGCCAATACCCTTGGGTTGAGGATGGAAAATATTTCATCATTACTGCACATAAATGTGAGTATGAGATATCTCTAGTGAGTGCTAACCAAGTTAAGAAACTCATTAGCTCATGTAGGAAGATTGTGCTACTCTTCATCAGATAGAATTGAGATAGAGTTGTATCGATAGGAAACGAAGGCATCTCCAGGGGGAGTACAAAAAAGAAAAACACTACTTGGAGAAGCTTTTGGAGACTTGTAAAGAAGTGATTTAATGATGAAAAAGGTTTCCATCTAAAAGGGAAGTGGAACACCAAATTGAAATGTTTCATTACTCTCCACTTCCAAAAAAGCAATATATGGAAAATCCATACTTGAATAAGATGAAGTAAAGAATCAATTGCATATATTCACAAATTAATAGGTGGACAACCACATGAACACACACCACTTGTCAATTGGGTCTAGCTCGATTGGTTGAGAGGATAAATGTTATCCTCTCACTCAAGTTCAAATCCCATTTGTGAATTGTTTTCCATTCATGAGCTGATTGTTGATGGGGATGGAAAGGTACCAACAATCTCATTATTGTTTATGGGATTGAGGGTGGAATGAATTGTATTACAAGGCTAAGAAAAGGAACAAGCACTTCACATAATTAGATTACACGAATGAAATACAAAGACATTGGGATTTACCTGGTAAAACACTCGAAGATGGAAATATCCATGGAGCAAAAACATAGTTGTACTACTAATCAAGAAGGAACAACCATGCAATGTCACATCAACATTATCAACAAATTGATGTTCCTGCTTGATATTTAAACAAAGATCATGGACCAATGAAGTGAAAATTCCTAGCTTAAGTGTCATGCGTTTGACAGTTGGTTGTCATTGATGTCAATAGATGTGATGGGTGTATTTGGGTAAGTCTCCAAAGTGGTCCCCTTATGGTGTATCTCTAAGAATGTCCCTCATCAGAAGACAATTTGAAGAAGTATACATAAATCCCTGAAGGTGTGGTCATGGAACCCATAGTTGATCAACGAAAAAGGTCACAAAGGACAATTTAAATGCAGGTAACTCACCTATGGATGTATAGTCCTCGCTATACCATTTCTAGTGATAGGTGGTACACCACGTGGTTCATCACAATTGAGGAGTTATGAGGTCATGAAGTTGGAAGCCCCAAAGATAGGTTACAAAGCACCTAGTGGGTTACAAGACAATTAATGAAAGGGTTAAGTGGTTGTAACAATAAAACCCTAAAATAAGGAAATAGGTTACTTACCAAAAGTATAAATACACCTCAAGGAGCCTCTCATAAGAATATTCAAACACATCTCTATTGATTATCTATCTTGTGAATAACTTTTGGTCTATTGACAAATATGAGGTTGAGTCTGAGGGTGCGAATGAAAGTCAAAGGTGAAAGTCTCAGAGTTGCAGGAAATGTGAGTAACCCTATCTTCTGAGGTATCTGTGGCTTACAGGTCAGAAGGGTGCGGATGTACGTGGGTTGTAGAGGACAAAAGCGCATATATCTATGAGTAGTAGTGGAGGAAGTCATGGATATGTGAAAATCTCATGAAAGGGTGTGAAGTGATGCTTGTACCAAATTGTTAATGTCGAGGTTGGTTTACCCATCTGTCATCTAATACAACAAAGTGTCTACATGATTAGAGGTATGATTTTATGTAGGTTTATCATGGATGATATGGCAGATGCTTGAGGCATGTATTAGAGGCCCTTTTGGTTTATGGTTGCATATGGTTGAGGCCCATGTTTTGGTATCATTGATACATGATTGAGACATATCCTTGGTATATTGTATATGGTTGTCATGGTTCATTGTTAGAGGCACATAATTATGATATTGGTATATATATTGAGGTATATCTTATGGTATATGGTATGATGCAAGTTTGAGGTACATTGTCGTAAATGGTTTGGATACTTGATGTTGGTATGGTCTATATGAGCAGATCTAGCTGATATATTAGTGACAGGGACAACGATAGGTTATAGGTTGATGTGAAAATGATAGGTTGATTACATGTTGATTATCAGACAGAACGATAATATCAATGGTAGTGACAATTTGGTCTACATTTATATTTGCGGGTGGTAGGATGGGGTAAGGAAACAGGGTTATAGCCTCCTTCTGGTTGGTGTCGGAGAAAACAGGGAGTTGGAGCTTCCTTCGGCTTGGATCTTGATAATCAGGGGGTTGTAGCCTCCTTTTGGTTGGAGCTATAGAATTGAGGGAGTTGTAGCTTCCTTCAGGTTGGAGCCTGTAAATAGGGGGTCGTAGCCTCCTTCCAGTTGCAGCTGGAGAATTGGGAAGTTGGTGCTTCCAATGAATGCATTCTTTTGATATAAATAAAAGCATTCCGTGGTTTTCTCCCATTTTGGTTTCCATGTAGATTCTGGTGTGTCGTGTTTCTGTGGATGTCTATTATGCTCTGTTGATTTATACTGCTCATGATATACTGATGATATGTTGTTGATGAAATTAATATTTACATATTGTGGTTAAAAGTGATAATAAAGTGCTCATATTGGTTCACCCCCCCTTCAGTATTCCAACAATTTGTATCAGAGTGGGTCCTTCAAGAAACAATTTGACCACTCGAAGGAGATCATGGAATACGCTAAGATTGGAGCACCAAGGTTTGTTGGTCAGAACTATGCCTTTTGGAATAAAATGATGCAAAACTTTTTACAAGCACATGGATTTGATGTTTGGAAGTCAGTAGTATATGGATATGCAACACCAACCACTCCCCCAGTTGACAAAGATGGAAAGAAACTCAGTGAAAAAAACTCAAAGGCTAAAGGGACCATTTTGAGTAGTCTGGATGATTCAATATTTTTCAAAGCTATGCATTGCAAGAATGCAGAGGATCTTGGGATAAACTTCAAAATATTTACGAAGGAGATACCAAAGTCAAGGGAGCTAAGCTTTAAACCCTTAGAGCTAAGTTTGAGTAATTGAATATGAAGGAAGATGAAGATATTTCATCCTACTTTTCGCAAGTTGATGAAATAATGAACACTATTAGAGGATTGTGAGAAGAAGTTGATGAGTTAATGGTCGTTCAAAAGGTTATAAGATCTCTACCTACAAGATTTGATCCTAAGATACCAGCCTTGGAAGAAAGAAAAAATCTTGACAATTTGAGCATGGAGGAGCTACATGGAATATTCACGACTTATGAAATGAGGATAGAACAAGAGAACCCAGTCATGAAGGAAGCAACGCTCAAAGAATCCAAAAAAACAAATAAGAAAAACAAGCAAAAGTCAAAACCAGATTGTGGCTGCAACGATGATTCAAAGGAAGATGACGAAGTGAGAAACTTCGTGAGGAATTTAAAAAGAGGAACTGACAAGTACAAAGGTATGCTTCCTTTGAAATATTTTGATTGTGACGGTATTGCTAATTTTGCTTCTAAATGTCCTTATGCTAAGAATAAAGGTAGCGATGAAGAAGAAGATCCTAAGATGAAAAAGAAAAATCAAAAGCGAGACAAGAGAAGGAACAAAATTAAATTCTTCAAGAAAAGATTCTACTCAAAGGAAGACAAATCCTAATCAGATGAGGATAATTATAGTGACAATGGTTCAGAAAGAGTTCTCTTCATGGTAGTAGATGATCATGACGAGGATTTTGAAGAAGAAGAAGGCAAAGTTGATCTCAGAGTAGAATTAATCAATGCCTTAGAAGAACTAGGGAAAGAAAGAAAGAAAGAAAAACAAGTCACTCAAGGAGAAATTAAAGAAGAAATAAGGATCTCAAAATTCCAACTCAGAAGAAATTGAGCAGATAATCACAAAGTTAAAAATCCAATTAGAACAAGACAAAAGGATTGAAGAAACACTCAGAAATCAGTTAGATGATAAGGATAAGATGATTGAAAGATTGGAAGCAGAAATAGTCACCTTAATAAAAGATCTTCAGAAGAAAGATATGCAACATAATAGCACCAAGATATTGGATGAGATCATCAACAATCAAAGACCATACTATGACAGGTCCGAGTTAGGATATAACTAAATGTATACTAAGAAAGGTTCAAGCTTCAAGACATCAAAACATGAATAAGAACAAAGCAACTATGCATAAATCATTAGAGGAACTATCAAGAAAGAGGAATACATGAAGACTCAAGAAGAGAATCATAGAGGAACTAGACCATCTAGAAGATTCATAAAACAAAATCAGCAATCAACAACATCTCAAGAAGAAGAAGGCTCCAAAAGAGAAACACCATTCAGGAGATCCCCTACATATAAGTATCAAAATATTTTTCTTGGTTTATGCTATTCTTGTAACAATTTTGGACACAAAGTTGCAAACTGTAGAGCTTATACCAAGAATAAAAGCAAATATGAAGGATATTCAAACAACAATTATCTTAGAAATCCATATGAAGCACATAACATAAATCGCAACAATTTTAGTTCACTCAGAAATGAAGTAGAGTGCTACAAGTGCAACAATTTTAGACACATGGCCAAAGATTGTAGACTGATTGTTCCTTCAAGGGAACCAAAGCAGAATATAAAGCATGAACCACAAAGGATATGAAGAAGGAAGCAGGACCGATTAAACACTGAAGAATGCTCGCTAGCTCTGATAACGCAACACAAAAAAAGTGGAGGGTATGTTGACAACGATTGTTCGAAGCATATGATAGGTGACAAGAACGTGTTTCTGACCCTGAAGAAGGAACGAGATAGATCAGTTTCATTTGAAAATGATAACTTAACCAAAATTATAGGTAGAGGCACAATCAAGCTTGGAAGCAAATATGCCAAGGCAAGAAGTTTTCTACTGGTCGAAGATATGAAGCCGAATCTTCTAAGTGTAAGTCAAGTGTGTGATTAAGGACACAAACTTTTGTTTGAATCAAAAAAATGTGAGATAAGGAAAGAAGGATTAGGCAAATTGGTGGCAACAACCAGAAGAACTCCAAACAATGTATGTGTATTGAACGAATTTGGAAGGGAAAAATGTTACTTAGGAAAAGAAAATGAAAGCTGGCTCTAGCACAGAAGAATAGGTCACATGAACTTTGATAACCTCGTCAAAATCAATATAAAGAAAGCAATGAAATAAATGCATGAGATTTCAAATCCAACAAATACTCTATGTGAGCATTGTCTACAAGGAAAAAAAACCATGACCGAGTTCAAATCAAAAGAGTACTCCATGAAAAAACCATTGGAGATTATACACACTAACCTATGTGGACTTACAAGAATGAAGGGATTGAATGGGGAAATATATTTTATGCTACTGGTTGATGGATACACAAGAATTACTGCAATTTTCTTACTCAGGAAGAAGTCAGATCCATTCTAACACTTCAAGATATACAAAGCGATGGTTGAAACCGAGATGGATTCGAAAATCAAGTGCTTAATATCAGACAATGGAGGAGAGTTTATATCAAAGTAATTCACAAATTTCATTGGTGAACATGGAATAAAGAGACAATTCTTAGTAGGCATGACACCTCAACTAAATGGAGTTGTCAAAATGAAGGACATAAGAATACATGAAATGGCCAGAACCATGTTGAAAGATTCCAAGTTGAGTGACATCTTTAGGGAACAAATAGTACATACAATAGTTCACATCCTGAGCAGAGGAATGATTAGAAGTGACAATGATAAGACTCCCTATGAGTTTTGGAAAGGAAGACTGACAAATGTGAATCATTTCAGAGTATTTGGAAGCAAATGTTATATCAAAAGAGAAGATAGAAGGCTTGGGAAATTTGACTCCCGAGTTGATAAGGGAATACTAGTTGGGTATTCAAGCAAAATAAAAGCATATAAATGCTTTGTTCCAAGACTCAACAAAATAGTGGAAAGCATCAATGTAGCAATTGATGAAACAAATGAACGAAAGACTAAAGAAAGAAACAAAGATTTAGAAGAGCAGGAGGATGAAGAAGATCTAAAAGAATAAGAGATAGAAGAAGAAGAAGAGCATGTAGAAGTAGAGCAAGAGGAAGATGAGCAGAAGATGCCTCCTAAGACACTTAGCCAATGAGTGCAGAAAAATCATCCTCTAGAACAAATTATTGGGAATAAAGATTAATGAGTTGAACCCCGAAGAAGAATACTTTTGACAGAACAAAGACATCTAGCACTATTATCCGCAATTGAATTAAGAAGTTTTGAAGAAGCCAACAATGATAAACATTGGGTCAAGGATATGGATGAAGAATTGAATCAGATAGATAATAATGACACATGGGAACTGGTTCCAAGGTCGAAGAACAAGAACGTGATTGGTACAAAGTAGGCTTTTAGGAACAAATTGAATGATGATGGATAAGTAACCCGAAACAAAGCAAGGTTAGTATGCAAAGGATATTCTCAAATTGAAGGTATAGACTTTGAAGAGACCTTTTCCCCAGTTGTCAGGATGGAAGCAATCAGATTGATCTTAGCCTATGAATGTTCTAAAAGAATCAAGGTATATCAAACTGATGTAAAATAAACTTTTCTAAATGGAGAATTAGAAGAAGAAGTCTACATTGAACAACCAGAAGGATTTCTACTATTAGAAAAGAAAGATTATGCTTGTAGAATGAAGAAAAAATTGTATGGACTTAAGTAGGCCCCCAGAGCATGGTATTCAACATTGGACATGTATTTACAACAACAAGGATTCAAGAAGGGTAATGCAGACAACAATCTCTACATACAAGAGGATCGAGACAATGTATTGATAATTGGAGTTTATGTAGAATATATTATCTTTGGGAGTGATGATGACAAGATGAGTCAGAGGTTTGCGAAAGACATGCCGAATGAGTTCGAAATATATTTACTCAGTGAGTTGAATTTCTTTTTGGGATTATAGATGTGTCAGCGTGATAAAGGTATTTTCATCTCCCAGACTAAGTTCATAAGAGAAATGTTAAAGAAGTTTGATATGGAAGATTGCAAACCCGTAAGTACTCCTATGAAGACCATTTGCATGTTGAGAAAGGATGATGAATCTAAGGATGTAGATCAGAGACTCTACATATCAATGATTGGAAACTTACTCTATGTGAAAACATCAAGATTGGATGTGATGCAAGCAGTTGGACAGGTTGTGATATTTCAAGCAACACCGAAAGAAACACATGTTATGACAGTAAAGAGAATATTAAGATATCTGAAAGCAACAAAATATTTTGGATTATGGTATCCAAAAGGGAAATAACTATCTTTGGTTGCCTACACAAATGTAGATTGGGAAGGTAATATTGACGATAGAAGAAGTACAAGTGGAGCATCTTTATACTTAGGTGAGTGTCTGTTATCATGGCTAAGCAAGAAACAATCATCAATATCTTTGTCCACAACATAAACAAAATATATTGCAGCGACGACATGTTGTACTCAAGTTATATCGATGAAGAAAACCTTGCAAGATATACATGTGGAATATGAGGAGCCTATTATGATACTATGTGATAACATTAGTGTTATCAGTATCTCCAAAAATCCAGTAATGCATTCCAAGATGAATCACATTCAGATCAAGTTTCACTTTCTACAGGAGCAAGTTACTGAAAAGAACATCAAGCTAGAGCACATTGGGTCAAAATAGAAGGTTGAAAATATCTTCACCAAACCTATTTTGATCCAGGAGGATCTCGATCGCCACCCACCTTGTCCAACTGGCTCAAAACAATTTTTTGGCAAATTATTATTTTTAGCAGTTTTTTGGTTCCTAAACTTTCGGGGCCATTTTAAGGGCCTAAACGATGATTTTTTCATGATCAAGCACCTCAAAACTAAGCTATGGCTCTGATTGAGCCCCCTGAATGAAGCTCCTCGTCAATACCTTTCCAATGAGATATCATGCTCCATAAACGAAGATCATATGCAAAAGTTACAACCCCAAGAAGTTGATGTACTAACTTACCCCAACAGGGGCCACATGACTTTTGGTGCTTCATCTCCTGGAGTTAGGTTTTTGGATGTCTAGGGTTTTGGAATTCATGTTTATTGTAAAAATGTCTTCAAAGCCTCATTGTACTCATATTCTTGCGAATGAACGTAGCTTTCACATCTCTTCTCAGAGATATGCTGCCACCATTCTAGCTAGCTTGTTTTCAGTATGCATTTTATAGATTTCAACATATTTCTTATTTAATAGAAGCCAAGTTTTATTGTATCTCTGTTATTGTTCATCGTGTCTCTATGTTAATATTATAAATCTGTGGTTTCATTTCGTTCAGCTCATAGATCCAGATCCATGGCATCAGAGGGGTCTTCTCCTTGTTTTTTTTAATGCATGTCCCCAAAGCGGTTTGGGTATAGAGAGTTGGGTCTCGATCTTATTTCTCTTGAGGAAAACTGCTCTCACATGCCCAATAAACCATCCATGGTGGGAGAAAATAAATATGATGGGACATGAGATCCTTTCAAAATGTTGCTCAAGGAATCCCTTGAGCAACAGAGGAAGGAGATGATGAACAACTTTACACAAATCCTTTGACGATTGCTGACAAGTGACACATCCACCTCAAGCGGAGGTACCGCCCCCTTCAAGGTACATATCAATTTTTATATTCCTATATTTGAAGGTAAAATAGATATTGATGTTGTAGATAAATGGTTAAACCTTCTAGAAGAGTATTTTCTGTCCACAACTTTTTCGATAGAGAAAAGATTACATTTGTGCTCCTCAAGGTCGTTCCCCATGTCAAAGATTGGTGGGAGACTTTCTGTGAGCAAAAGGAAATAGAGGGATCCACATTATTTGCAATTTCACCCACTTGGGGTTTCTTCATGGATGTTATTAAGGAACAATACCACCCCGTTGGAAGTTATGACGACTTATATACAAGATGGACCACAATGCAACATGAAAGAGACCAAACAATGCGAGAGTTCACTAATGTCTTCCATACCTTGCATACCAAGCTGGGTATCAAAGATTCTGAGTGACATCTAGTGCTCAAGTACCGTGGAGGTATGCATAGATACATCCAGACATAAATGGATTTTTTGGAAATATCATCCTTGGTTGCAACCTATCGATATGCCGTCAAAATCGAGTAGAAGTTGAAACGAAAGACACGACAGTTTGGGTCTGGGAATCCATCACAGTAGAAGCAAGGCAAGGGAAACCCAAACCCATAGAAAAAAGGATAGTGCAAATATGGGAAACCTCAGGACAACCATTCCAAGCCACAAGCAAACAAGGAAAATGGAAAGACGAAGAAAGATACCGGGAAGTAGTGCAACTTCCATAAGAGCCCTTGGCACAACACTACTGATTGCCGCTCAAATCAGTCATTGGTGGCTGAAGTAAAAGCCTCTGAATCAGATGTGGGTTCCAACCATGATTCAGATCTAGAAAATGGGAAACAGATAATTGACACGGAACCCAGTGCCACCGTTGCTACCACCGATATCTATCCCGATGAACCTGATGAGCCAGAGGAAGACAAGTGCCTCTTTCATTCACAAATGTGGGTAAAAGGAAATCCACTGCACTTCATCGTTGATAACAGTAGCTAGAAGAACCTCATCTTAGTAGAGGTTGTTGAGCGACTAGCCTTGTCGATGATGTCGCACCCGCGACCATACAACATCAGATGGCTCTGTCAAGGAAGCAATCTTCGCGTCAACCAACAGTGTCGCATGTCGTACGACATCAAGCCATTAAAAAATGAGGTATTGTGTGATGTTGCGCCCCTTGAAGCTTGTGATGTTCTTTTGGGCCAACCTTATTTATGGAAACATCATGTTTTGTATGAGTCTAGGCATCACAATGTTATTATTACTTTGAACAGGAAATTGTATAGGATAACCGAGCTAGTCCCAGCTAGTGATATTTCCTTGATCTCTGCCAAGCAATGCAGGAAAGTCATTTATCAAACCGTGAAGTTTGTCATCTTTGTGATTCACTCTCAGAGTGAGTGAAAGGTTGTAGCCACATCAATGGCCTCTGTGGTTGACCTATCCATGAACAAAATAAAGTGGATAAGGTCGTGGAAGAATACAAAGACATCTTCTCATCACCTACTGGGGTACTGCTGCACTGTCAGGTCAAGCATCCCATCGACCTGGCCCCCGACGCACCCCTACCCAATGGGACAACTTATTGGCACTCTCTGCTAGAAAATGAGGAGATCAAGTGTCAGATCCAAGAACTTCTCCACAAGGGTCACATCTGACCCAACTCATCACCTTGTGGAATCCCAATCATGTTGGTGCAGAAGAGAGACGGGATTTGGTGACTCTGCATTGATTACCGGGTCCTAAATAAAATCATAGTCAGGAACCGGTACCCGATTCCTCGAATCGATGATCTCCTTGAACAACTCAAGGGGGCTAAATACTTCAGTAGGATTGATCTGAAGTCTAGCTGCCATGAAGTCCCAATAGAACCGACAGATGTATGGAAAAATTCCTTCAAGTCAAAGGAAGGTCTTTTTAAATGGTTGGTCATGCCCTTAGGTGCCCCAACAACTTTCATGAGGATTATGGATGATATCTTGCGGCCTTTGACTTATTATTTTGTGGTGGTATATCTGGATTACATCCTCATCTACAATAAGACTTGGGCATAACACTTGCAGCATATTCAATAGGTTTTGCACACTCCACGACAACGCAAGAAATATGCCAACTTGAAAAAATGGTCCTTCGACATGGACATGGTCCAACACCTAGGCTAGAGTTTTGATGCATAGGGTGTGCATGTTGATCCAACCAAGATCCAATTCATCCATGACTGGCCCCCAACCACGCTCACTGAGCTTCAGAGCTTCTTAGGCCTTGCCAATTTCTATCGAAGGTTCGTGTCGGGATTCTCTCATATTGCACGGGCCCTTAACCAAATAAACATAGGTGGTGGTAAGGAAAAATTTGTGTGGGGTCTATCCCAACAAAAAACATTCGATGATCTGAAGCAACGCTTGTGCTCCGCCCCAGTGCTTTCATTACCTGACCTACAACAACCCTTTAAGATCAGGACAAATGCTTCATACTATGTTGTGGGTGCATTCATCACTTAGCACAGCCAACCCATGGCTTATCATAGTGAGACACTATCATACATCGTCCGTAAGTACCATACATATGACAAAGAAATGTACTCCATTGTGAAAGCCTGCTGCAAGTGGATGAATTACATTCTCGGGAAGGAGGCAGTCATCCACACTGATCATAAGTCATTGCAATTCATGCAGACACAAGGAAATTTGCAGAATGACCGCCATCAGAAGTGGTCCACATATTTTCAGCAGTTCCACCTCAATATCAAGTATAAAATAAGAAATACCAATCGATTCGTTGATTGCCTCAACCGACCTTCAGTTGTTATACTGACCACAATGCTTGATTCTTTTGGCCATGAGACCTCTGAATCACCCCACCTCTATGAGACATATCCTAACTTAACCAACACCTACCAGATGTTGGGCGAAAACATATCTATCACTAATTTCCATCTTCAAAACGAGTTGTTGTGCCATCTGGGCCATCTATGCATTCCATCAAGCGAGCGAGTGAAGCTGATTTGGGAATCCCAATATAGTCGGGTGGCAAGACACTTTGGCATGGAAAAGACAGTGGCAGTGTTGTAGTGACATTTCTGCTGGTCGAAACTTCGACAGGATGTCAGCAACTATATCCGGTCTTGCACTACCCATGTTATTTCCAAACTGGACATTAAGAAACAAGGCCTATACACTCCTATGCCTACTCCTAAAAGGCCCCAAGAATCCATCTCAATGGACTACATGTCGGGCCTTCCATCCACCAAGTGGGGAAATGACTGTGTTTTTGTAGTTGTTGATCACTTTTCCAAGATGGCGATTATGTTTGCCTGTAAGAAGAGCATCACAATGAAGGCCACTGCCAAGATCTTCTTTGAACGAGTATGGGTACACTTTGGGATCCCACAAACTATTATCTCAGATCGAGATAGTTGGTTCCTTAGCACATTCTGGTCAAGCCTCTGGTCATCGTTGGACACCAAGCTCATCAATTCCACTATCTTCTGTTGAATACATTTTTTGTCAACAATACTTAGCCGACAAAGTGTTTCCAGGCTCCCCCCTCATTCTGCAATTTCTTGTGCAAATTCGTACCTGTTCCCATTGAGTTATTGATGCACATTCAAGGAAGATGTCGTCAAATATCTTGTCGCTCAAGAATATTTTAGAAGTTACAATATGGCTAACGAATAAACACGATCACTAGGAAACTTATTTTATGCTACAGGTTACATGATCATTCAAATAGAAGCACACTCATTAAAAGTTGTTGGCACATGGTTCTTGCCAAAACTATCATGGTTCTCGACCTATGTTTCAAAATGCCTATTATCCCATTTCCCACACTCTTAACCTTGTTATAATCTCACTCATAACCTTCATATTTTTCACTCATGGGATATTCTCACACCTCTCTTTTTCTAAGAATAACATTATTATCATGTCTTTGGGTTTAATTTTGGTACTTGTTCATGCCATGACAAAAGCTAAATTCATTATTATATCATACACAATTGGCCTTGTTATTTCACCTCCGTGAAACCATGAGTTTAGGTTATGAACTTATGATCTCACTCCTTCCATGTCAAAAGGCAAAAGATATATTATTATGCCATATTGCCATGACTTTTCCCACATGATAACCTTGTCACCCAAACAAATGACCTTGACTTTATTTATTCGTATTATTTTATTTCATATAAAATATTTTCATACTATTATGTGCCAAGCCCATTTATGTGGGCCTAATTTAAATCTTCAAAGATGAATTTGCAACACATGGAAGCACCAAAAAGAGTAAGAGGAATGGATACCTTATTCAATCATACATTGAATGGATTACACATTTATTAAAGCAAGGAATGTTCTCAATCAAACATTATTTGAGGAGTTCAAAATTTTGCAATAAGTGCATATCAAGTCTTCTCGATATTTGCCATGATACTTTTTTTTTTTTTTCATACTTGTGTATAACACTCTTCACTATTGTAGTGTTATGAAGCGTTGTGAACATTTCGTAAGTCACTACTACAATGGTAGCCTAGAAGTATGTTTTTAGAACTGTTATACAATGTTCTAAATTCTTTATTGCAAGTACTACCATATTGGTGGGGATCATTGCAGTGTGGGAAGAGGCAGCGCAATAATTGAAATAAAAAATCAAATGCAGATTGTTAATGATGGAAAACACATGTCTGCACTATAGCTCACATATGACACTAATCAAATGAAATTTGTTTTGCGCATTATATAGAGTGTCTTCTTCCATGGCTAATGTTGTAATGGATTGGAATTACTACAACACAAAAATTGTTAACCCTCGTATCAAAGATCAACTAATGTTAAAGAGTGAATTGCCATATTTCATTACTGATAAACTGTTTTGTTGAATGGAGAATGAGCTTTTGAATACATTCAGAGATGGTAAATTCGGAGCAGCGGAAATGATTCCATGACCATTTAAAGACAATGGTCAACAAGGATGAGTTATGAGTTATTTTCATTATTGTTAGCAAAGATGTGATTCATCCAATGTAAATAATATGTATGACTAGAGGACATTTTCTGATATGAGACAACTTGCAGTTAAACATGATTGTACGCAATCAGTGCTTTCAATCTGAACAATGGAACTATCGAACCTACAAATGACATCTTAAACATGTGAACAAAGCATTTCTCTAGGTCTATGTGGAATATATTTTCAATGTTGAAAATGCCATATGCAATATCATGCCAATATGCATCAAGTGTAGGCTATGTGATGAAACTTCCTTTACAAATGCAACAACCAAATGATGATCATGATAAAAATTGAGCACACTTATTATCTAACAAGGGATTTGGTTAATTTTTTTTAGAGAAGTTAAGAAAATAATGTATGATGTTGGAGTCTTAACATTGAAGTGATCAATAGTCTGAAAGATTCTGGTTCAAACAATATTTTTCAATAGTTTCTTAGGTGTATGATAAAGGGCATAATAATTCCTCTTGTAAACGATCTTCTCAAATGAGCTACGCTTATATTTAAAAAAGGGGACCCAAATGATGTTAAATTGGAGGATCAACCCTTTGATCTGCTCCTATTGTTGCCAACATTCTCTAATTGTTCCATCGTATATATTCTGAAAGATCAAGGATGGTGATTGACCACATTGAGTCCTACCGAGTTGTTTGATGTTGGGGGTTTTGTGTTAACATCATCACGAATTTCTCAATTATTGCCTCAAACATTGGAACTAGACAAAAAGTACCCGGGCTTGACATTGCTCATGAAACTGCAATAAATTGATTGATCAACTTGATGGAAATGGCCTATGAAGATGAAGATGGATATATATCCCAAAAGTGACCACTTTTTTAAACATACACACTCAGTTGATGCTTTGCTCAAGATCATGGTTATCTTCTTATTTCCCAACAGATCGTTGGTGTTATAAGAGAACACAATAATTATCCTATTGAGTGCCATGACCAGATCCTAAAGCTTCGAGACATACATTAAGTTCATAATAAGCCTTAAACCAACAATCAAGAAGAAACGAATGACAAAGATGCAGACATGGATTTACATGTAAACATCAATTAAGGACAACGACACTAACAAATGACATGTAGGTAATAAAATTTTCCCTAAATATTATTAAATGGTGGTGGTTTGTTTAGTTCGTTCAATATAAAAACTACTAGAACCATTTATAAACAATATAAAAGAGATAGTACAACTAGCTCGAGGGAAAAAATCATGAGAGGTATGCTAGGAGCATGAGAGAGTAATTATTTTGATCTTTCATCATTCATACTTTATTTATTTCTCTTTGGGATTTGAGGGGCTATGGATAGCACGGGTGGCTCACAGAGTACCAAGAAAGACTTAGCAATGGAAGTTGATGGCTTCCTTGAGGTAACTTGTGCATTTGTTTGAGCTTGCTGCAATTTGTCTATGTTCTCATGGCTGACTAGTTTTTCTCATGTGCAAATGAATACCTTGAAGCTTTATTGGTCATTGTTCAAGCATGTTTGTCTTCATTGTTAATCTTCTGTACTTGGATGTTCTCGTATGAGTGAGGAAACCATCTTGAATAGTTAGAGTTTCACTCAAGGTCCAGACCTTCACAAGGTCTAAAACCCCCAAGAGTTTGAGGAATATATGAGGATTTCACTAATAAAGATCGTTTTTGCTCTTTGGATATTGTCTATATTTTATTTCCTTGTTATTTCACACGGGTTTTTAAAGCAAAATAAAATAAAATCCTTTATTTCACTTCATGCAAGTGTACATTCTTTCTTTAATTACATTCACAATTTCTCTTTCTTTAATATTTTATTTGTTTAACAAGAATATATTGCAGACAAATAAATGAACAAATCACCCTCCATAAATATTATTTTTCTTTACTCACTGTACAATTATTCATTTTTCTTTTTAAGTTTATTATTTGTCTTTAATATATTTGTGTATTATTCTAACCTGTTATTATGACAACTAATTCACTTTTGTTATTTACCTTTTAACACTTCCTTTTCTTTTTCTTTAATCTTGTCATGCTACAAGCTAATATTGTTATCATTAACATTTATTTAAACCTTT
The DNA here is from genome assembly GCA_000966675.3 of Picea glauca. Taxonomy (NCBI): domain Eukaryota; kingdom Viridiplantae; phylum Streptophyta; class Pinopsida; order Pinales; family Pinaceae; genus Picea; species Picea glauca. Next base: position 52,861 of record JZKD02S2005792.1, read on the forward strand.
GTTTATATTTTTGGTAGACATATTCATTTTTGTGTTAACCTTCTCTAACTTTATTTACAAAATCAATAAACATTATAAAGGTTAAAAGTATAAAAATTATAAAATATAAAACACATAAAAAATTAAATATTGAAAAGTACAAGACAAAGGGATTCATGCTCAGGCTTTAGGTTAGAGGAGATTTAGCTTAGGGTCTAATGCATTTCTTGTTGGAGCTCTAAATCTAGGGTGAAATTCCCATCTCTTCTTGCCTATCCCCATGGGAGGTCGAGATGTTGGTGTTAGAGACTCTCTAATCCCTTGACATCAACACCTTGCACCCCCAGACGGATGGCCAAACTGAGGTCGTCAAACGGATGATCATGCACATCTCGTGCATGTACAATTCCAAGCACCGCCACACCTAGGATGAGAGTCTCCCCTATGTTCAACACAACTACAATAGATCCATACATAGCTCAACCAGCCACAACCCTTTTCAGGTGGGGTTGGGATTTCAACCATTGGGTCCCATGGATGTTGCACTACCCCTTGCGGCCACCCATGCAAACTCGTTGCATGCTCCAACTGGATCTAACAAAGCCAACTGATTCATTGAGTGAATCTAACACATTCGCCAACAGGTTCAAGATATTTTACAGAAGTCTAATGCCAAGTACAAGAAGCACCATGATCAACACTGGGTGCCACACTAGTTTCAGGTGGGAGACAAAGTTTGATTGCAATTGCAGAAAGAACACCTTACAGGGCCTCATCAGAAGCGTCATACACTCCATTATGGACCCTAAACCATCACCAAGGCTGTGGGTGACAATGATTTTGATCTCAACCTTCCCCCATTCTTTAGATTGCACCCTATATTCAATGTGGGCCTCCTTCAACCTTATTTTCCACCATTATTGGACACCTACGAGATAGCATGACAATTGAAACCAATAGATCTCAACCTTTGCTGCATGGAACATGATTACACTGATCATATCATGGAAACATAGTTCAAGGGAACTCACCAACAGAGGATCCAACATTATCGTGTTGTCAAAGAAGGGAAACTCCTGCACCAAGGCAAGTGGCTCACCCGGGGCCAAATTCAACATAAATTTCCTCATCTAATGGGGGCACTCAATGAAATGGAGACCATTTATTCCTAAGAGGGGACAATTGATCCAGGAGGATCTTGGTGGCCACCCACCTTTTCCAACTAGCTCAAAACATTTTTTTGGCAACTTACTATTTTTAGTAGTTTTTCGGTCCTTGAACTCCTGGGGCCATTTTGAG
>JZKD02S2005803.1:10266-35422 GCA_000966675.3 Picea glauca
TATTTTCCAATATATAATTTATATTTTCTAATTAAACACTAAGTTAATAGCTCAAAGTTTAAGTGATCCTTTAAGGATTCCAAACCATAATATTCTAAGGAAACATGTAAAATCCCCGATTTTAATCCTTGCAAATTATAATGTAATTGGATAAATGTGAATTAGGCTAGTGAGTCGATGTGTTGGGGCGAAGATCCCATATTGATTTAATGTGGCCGGGGGCCGAATTGAATATTATGTGCATTGAATAATTAATAAAAGTAATAATTTGTAATTGTGATATGAAGGAGATGAATAATGATGGGGGGATATGATTCACAAGAGAGGGGGGACCAAGGGGGAATTATTCACAGGTATTAATCCAACCCACATTCCTTAACTATTGAGGAAATGAATCAAGATCCATATGAAGGCTATTGTGAGAAGTCCTTGGGAAGCTGAGAGTTCCTGAACATCCTTAGTTGAGAGTTTCTAGCCAACCGAGTGCATTGGAAGCATTGATAAACAAATGATACAACTTGAGGGATGTGAGAAATGAAGGCGTTACATTCCTTGGGTGGTGCAGGTTGTGGGAAAGATAGAGTTGGTGGATTGGAACTGATGTAGGAGTAGAACCCAAGTTTCAGACTACTGTGTGTGGATAGTGGACAAAAAGAGGGCCAGATCTCCTTCTGGACTCATAGCCTCAGCTCGACGGTGGCTTGTCATTGAGATTTGGAACAACAGAGCATATGGTTGGGAGGTTCATCCTTCATATGAAACTAGTGGAATCACATTTATAAATAGATAAGTGTTTATGTTGTGTTATTTGTGATTATTTTTCTATGCAAATGATATCTGAAGGGCGTGTTATGTTTTGTGGGGTTTGCATGCATTCATGAATTTATAAATGTTGTAGATGCATGGATAAATTGGCATGCTATTTATTGTAGTTTTCATGGGCCCGATGCCCCTTGTTTTTTCTATTATATATATGGGGCATTTTTAATTTGATTTTTAGCATGCTAAGTCATTTTTCACAGTGACGGGAATCAACATGGATGTTGGGTAGGTTACACAACATAGTTGAATTATTATATTGATGATCGTTAATGTACATTTAGACCAAATATGATTTATCAGAACTTAATAAAAGTAATGAGGAATTAATTGATTTTCTTTAACCTTTTTTGTTCTATGATCTAAAAGATTAGAGAGAAACTTTCATTCCTCTCTTTGATTTTTCTTGAGTTAAAACGTTATGAAGGTATGAATTTAATACCGAATGTGTGCATAGACATGGAATTATAAGAGAAAATGGTTTTTATCCTCCATTTTTATAGTGTTGCAAAGATTACATATTCTTTCTTTCTATGGTATTTTTAAAGGTCTTGTGCATTTATGTCTAGTTTCACTATCAAGTTGGTGAGAGTTCATTATTATTTTACCAATGCTAATATTGTTATTTAATATATCTATAGTAAAAATGTAACCTTGGCCCTCTATCTTGAGTTTAATCGTCATACTAGATTTCTCTTATTCTTTATTTCTTTGTTGCATCACACTTTCTCTTTAAATTTAGTTGTTGTGATGCTTTTAATATTATTGATGTTTTGAAGAGTGTCCTCTGCAACTTTTATCCACCCATGGTTTAGATAAGAATAGACATCTTTATTCCACCCTTTGGTTTTAATATTATATATATTTGTAAGAGTGGTCTCATTTTTTTATCCTTCGTTGGTTTAGTCAAGAATCAACATTTTATGACACACTCTCTCTTAAATATAGAGTGACTTTTTTTGGATTTCAAATCAATTCTAGGAAGCTTATTTTTTTGAAGAAGAAAAATTGCAACTTTGATTCCAATATACAAGGAAAATCACATTCTTCAGGTTCTTAAGGGACAAGACAAAGTAAACACAGTACATGTGCATACTTCACTTACAAGAGTACATGTGAAGTCTACACTTACAAGATTAAAATTACAAAAGTAATGTACATGTCATTTATTTCCCTACAAAAAAGTAATCCTCAATCTTTCCCTTTTTCCTCTTATTTATTTTTCAGTTCTTTCCACCTTGCTAAAAAATGAGTCATGATAATTTACTATGAGTTAAAAGGAAGGATATATTAAGATTCTTAAAAGGAAGTAGGTTCCTATTTGAATCAAAGGAATTAGTTTCAAGATGTCTTTTTATTTCACTTAGAAGGGATTTAGCTACCACAACCTCCCCCAAAGAGGAAATCCTTGTATCCATTTATTCTAATTTTCTCTTGAGAAAGGAGTGTGTACCCCAATCAACATGTTTTGTTGTTGATTCACCTCATTTTGATCAATGTCAAAATTTAGTTATTGATTTACCTCATTTTGATCAATGTCAGAAATTGGTTGTTAATTTACCTCATTTTGATCAATGTCAGTATTCGAACTTGATTCCTTCAAAATATTCCATCATCCACACCTTCCCAACATGCTCCACTACATAGGTGCTAGAAAGAGGAGAAGACTTCAAATTATTTTCGGAGGTAGATTGGTCTTTTATTGCATCCTTATAAGACATCCCAATACCCACCATTTCTCCACAAAATTGCGGTACCAAGATAATCTTTAAATATTTTGAAATAAGATAATCAAATAGCCAAGAGATATCCTCATATTGTTTACCCTCATGAAGAAGAAGTTGATCGGAAATAGGAATCCCTAACTATGATCCATTTTTTTCTTTAAATCCATGACATAACTATTCGAATTTAGTTCGAAGATTAAGGTTTTCCCATAGAGAGACTTGATCATAATCTAAAATTTTGTCTTGGTATGAGGATATGCAACTAACAAATTGTTGGACATTTGATTTATTCCAACACTTAACATGCATGCATTTTGTCAAACACTTGATATGTAGGAATTTCTTCAAAAAAGTGTCATATAATATTTTTGTTAAACACTTGGCAAGTGACTACGTCAGGATATGGAATTTGGGGCATCTCAATCAAAAGTTACATATTTTCTTTATGATAATAGGGAAGGATAAATTCAATGATAATGGTGCCTTTAGTCATAGCAAGGACTTTGGTGACAATGAAGATGTTAGAGAAAAAATATCTATCCATCAATACTTGCACATAATTGATGAAGTTGGGATCACATGCATCTATGGTAATGAGGAAATCATTATCATATCTACAAGGTAACAAGTTCCTTCGATGTACATTAACAATTGTTCCTTGATTTCCTTAGAAACCCTTTGCAACCCAATGCAGGTTGTTACTCAAGGTGTTCGAATAATTTCTGAACCATTTTCTCATCAATATATTCCACCTAATGTAGATCAGAGTTGATGATAATATTTATGTTCATCTCCATAGTCGAACCTGAAAACTATGCCTGGATCAAGATGCTTTGTTGCACATACTCTGTCCTTTATGATGATTATCTTATACTTATATTTTAGGTACTTATTGTTAGGCCCTCCGTTTTGAAGATCGCCCAGTTTTACCGAAATATTAAAGTTTTGCGGAGCAATAGAGCACATCAACAAGAAATATATGTGCCTGAGATCTAATTGAAATCCTGCTAGCAGTGGATACAGATAAGATATCAGTTGTAGAAAGAAGCAAAAAGGTCTAGAAGATTTAAGCATAGGAAAAGACAAAGTGGGAAAGCAACATAAACGGAATAAAAAAACCTTAGAAGAAAAATCAAGAAAAAACAAAGGGAATGATACAAATGGGGAAAATGTAACATGAAAGGGCTAATTGCTAATTACTAATGGTTGACTCTAGCTATTGTATTTTATTAGATGATACCACTAGTGTTGTTTCCTAATTGTTAAGTGAATGAGATAATTTTGGTTCTGTTGTATGAATCATGAGATGAAAGAAATACTTCATGTACACCATTATATGATATGATAATACAAATGGATTATTCAGGAATACAACATTTTGTTGTGATATGGATGAATGCATGATTCCTCTTCCTCACAATCTGTCCTGTTTTGTCTAGTTTCTATTTGTGATATTGTTTGACAAGATTTTGTGATGTACACACTTATCGTTATGCTATAACATGTATTATTGAATGCATAACCTGGTTTAGACTTCTAACAATAGGATATTTTACATTTAAGGATGAATCTGCCTTGCATTATGCTAGATATGATGGTGTGCCCTCGCTAACTCAATTTATTATACACAGGTCTCGATAGCTCTTTGGGTCAGACCTCCTTCCCTTGTGGAAGGTTGAATATGCCGACACTACTAGAATACAATGGTACCTTTATTTGTAACCTCCGAGAAACTTGGTCTCCAACTTTGCACCAACAAATGGTTCCGTTGTCGGGACCTGAAATCTAAGAGAGTTTTCATAGGATACAACATCACATCTTTAAGTATGACATTGAAAATTGGTGGGAAAGAAGGTGTGACAAGTTTATATTTCAAGAAACTAAGTTGTGACATAAAATTTTGAGGGTTGTGAAGGATGCTATTTTTTATTCCGAACCTGCAAGCAACAAGTATGAGAGGTTCTGGATCAATTTCTCAGAAGAGTTCTATTAGTGGCTCGACTGATTTAAGAAGCGACGAAATTAAATATTGCATCAAGAAAATATTTAATTGGACTATTGAGTGGCTAGTCACTCTTCACAAGTTGGATCACCATATTTATCGAGATATGATTTTTTGGGTCTAGAATACCATGGAGGGATACATTATTCAGTTTTCCATTGAAAACCATCAGTCTTTATCAAAGGTAGAAGCAATATTCTACGAGGGAGCCCTAGGAATATTACTATGAGAAATTCCACTGTGGATTAATATATTGTTGGCAGAAGAGGGAACACTTCCAGTTCCTTCGGTTAAAATGGTAGTGTAAAACCCTTGTGCATGAGGGATGGTTGATTTAGGTGAGGGTTCATGAGTTAGGATATAGAATTTCTTGAGGTATGGGGGGTCGTCATGATAAGAGTGCAAGATATGAATGGGCTTAGAAGAGAGCTAAAATGATTTAAAAGAGGTGGAAAAAACATATGTGAAATATGATGAAGAGGCTTGATCCATCACGGAAGGAGATCGACTTTGAGAAGATTCATAAAAGATATTTAGAGAAGTTGAGGGAGTTGTAGAAACGTGGAAAGTTGGCCAACCAATGGTTGAAGGAGAGGTTTGGAGATAAATGTGAGAGTTTTGGAGAGAGTAGACAAAGTGAAGAAAATTATGAACAAAGAATCAACATAGGAGTCACGACCGAGGAATAAGACTCGTCTATAACCTCTGGAAAAGTTATGGAAGAACTGACTCCTATAGTTCTCAAATATGTGAAGTACGCTACAAAACCTGATACGATATGGATTCCTATGTGACCCCCTAGGTTAAAGAATCCCATCCCAAAGACATAGGAACCAACCTTGGATCTCCCAGTCTCTCAGTGAAATCTACCAATCCGGTAAATTCTACAATAAACTCTCCCATAATTTTTTTCATTTCTCCTCATTCTAGTCCAACCAGTTCGAATGGTAGCAGTAGTAGTATTATGGCACGTTATTTAGTTTTAATATCACAACTAAGAACTTTAGGATTTATCTTGATAGGGTCTCCAAGTCATTCCATGGTGCATCAACATGCTGGATCCCTCACCCGATACCCAAAATTATGGGGTAAAGGGGATGAGGATGTTGAACACAATTGGTTCCTTTGTGAGGCCATCTGGCGATCTCGTGGGACATTGGATGTTAATAAATTAGTTGATTTTAAGATCACCTTGAGAGGTCGTGCTTTGAAATGGTATATGAAATTTATTGAACCATTCAATCCTCAAGGACATGATTTCACTCTTGCTCAATTCAAACACTGGTTCATAGAAGAATTCCATTTACCCTAGTCAGAACAACAAGCCCTCTCTGATTTGCGTGAGATTAAATATAAAGATAGAGAATATTCTTAGGAGTATAATAAAAGGTTTAAATATGGGATAGGGAAATTATCAAATGAATACCACCAGTAGGAATGGTTTATTTAGGGACTTCTACCATTAACCTAAATCTCGTTAAACCAATAGAGGGTAACCACTTCTAAGGAATCCCTCAAATAGGCTATGAAAATAAAGGCGATGATGGGATATCCTGGAATCTTGTGGGTAATAATACCACTCGATGAATATAATATTACAAAACTGCAAGGCCATATTTATGCATTAACTAAAAAAATTCAAGAACTGTCCATTCCTAGAGAAATTCGCCCACATGTATGGTTTACGGGCTTCTATATTGAGGGTCATACAACAACGAAATTCCCCATACTGAGGGGTGCAGGACCCCCTCCGCAACCGATGGTGCCTCCACCAGTAGGACACTCTAGAGGGGTTGTACAATTCACAACTATAACGCCATTCCATGGTCTTGTGCAATACAATGCCTTCCCAAACCACCAGGGTAACCAAAATAATGAATATTGTGAAATTTACAGAAGTCATGAGCATTTCCCTAGGCACTGCCCAATCCTGAAAAAGTACACCCTTATCTCGAACATAGTTTAGTATGAATTATGTGGGTAACCTACTCACATGACCAAGTAGTGTCACACTCTGGATTCTCTTGCAGATAGAATGGATCGATTTTCATTTAGGATCGATGAACCTCCTTAAGTCTTTGGAGGAGGACATCAAGGTGGAAGAGGTTTCATAGGTGGGAGAGGATCAACTAGGTGTTATAATTACGATGAGCAGGGACATATAGATAGATATTTTCCTCTTCCAAGACATCCTTGGTGTTCCCATTGTAGAAACAACACTCATGCCACCGAGGATTGTCTTGAGTTAATCGCGAAGTCGGAAGACCATGAAAGGTAGTGAGGTGCGAATTTGATAAATTCCAAGCCCCGATTTGTTACTGAAGAAAAGGATCCCAATATTAATATTATTACGAGAGGAGGAACAAGGGATGATGTCGATGTTGATAACTTGAAAATATATGCAAGGAAGTACTGAAAGAAGTTAAATATGACCCCCTTGTGAAAAAACAATTTTTTAAGGACATTGTTGAGATATTCTGATGGATTTATAATCCTGCAATATTGACACTTACAGACTCAAGCCATGAGCTTCAACCTAAACTTGCAAAAATTTTTGTGGCACTGAAGATCCTCTAACGATACTATTGATTTGTGTATCTGATTATTTTCTGACATTCTGGATGACGAAAAACTCACCAAAGAGTTTCAGATCAAGCTCAAGGGGACTTTAGAGATTGAAGGGAACCCTGAAAAGATGATTGTTTCTTGTCTTCTAAGAGAAATATAGTTAGAATACAGAAGAGGAAGAAAATATCTAGAAGGGATTTCATACTAAATACTCACATCGATGGCTACAAGGTTAGTGAAGTTATGTTAGATTTGGGGTATGATGTCAACATACTATCAAAGAATACTTGGGAGGCCATGGCTAAGCCCAATATCATTTATTCACCCATTCAATTGTGGATGGACAATCAATATTGTATCTATCTTGTTGGGAGGCTGCAAAATTTTGAAGTGGAATTAGTTGGAGTAAATACAATGTCCGACTTTGAGGTTATAGAACCATGGGGGAGGAGGACCCATACCCAGTGTGATATCCCCAATCCGGTACGACTCCTACGATGTACAACCGGTAAAAGCACCCTTATTATTTTTTTTTTTGTGTGTGTGTGTGTTGGAAGGTATTAATGACATTATACTCAACATCGCAACACGACGACGAACACAACGCATGCAACTCACGCAACAACAACATAATGACCTAACATAAAAGAACATCAAGCACCTGGAAGCAATGTACAACATTCAATCGACGAAGAATAAGAATGACTACCCGCTCGTCCTACATTGCAATGGTTAGGACCTCCAGGACACATAAGCAATGCTCAAGCCCAGGTTCCCATCGATTTTGACCATTTAAGGTCTCAAGGCTGGTGACTGTTCTGAGGAACAAGGAGGTGTCTACATCTCACCTGACACAAGAAGACCAAGCCTACTAAGCTAAGGACAATCATCCGAACAACCCAACAGACCCAAAATTAATTACACAAGTAACTAGAACCCTTACAGTGAGCAAAACCAATCACATTGAACGTTTACAAAACCACATACAAACATTAATTAATATTAAACAACAACACCGTCAATGGGAAGCACAAGCTAAAAACGACTTTGTCAACAACCCAACCATTAATCAAGGCTAAAAGGTCAATATCTATGATTTAAATTGGCGTTAATTATAGATCAATTAACCAGTCTAAATTCCATTAGTCAACGAGTTACCAACCGAACTTAACATGAATTACGACTCAAATTTAGCGAGTCTGAGTTACCAATTAGGCGATATCTATAAATCCAACTAACATCAATTACATATCTAAATTAGCAATTCTAAATTTGCAACCTAGTCTTTACTCACCATACTAATTTTAATATTTATTACAACCTAAATGGACAATTCTATATTAATCCGAATCCCCATCCAACTAGCCATAAACTTGAATAACAACATTAACATTCTTAAAGTGGAATGCTACCTTTAGCACGTATGAACAGTTAAACCTCAACATTAGTCTAGCTAGAATGATCGAACTAACCACACTAGCTGTTTATTATCATTGAGGGGGAAACTGCCAGCTAATAACATTGATGTAGCAAATAAACAAGGTAATTACATATCTGTTACATAACAATTTATTACAACAGTTAACAAGGCATTTAACATATTGATTAACATAACAATTAATTTAGCAATAACAGGGTAGTTTGCATGACTATTTTCATAACAAGTAATATAGCACTAACAAGGCGATTATCATGCTAGTTAACATAACAATTAATATAACAGTATCAAGGCAGTTTATATGATGGTTAACATAACAATTAATAGTGCAATAACAAGGAAATTTTCATAACTGTTAACCATTTAACTCGCTGCGGCATTTAATCAATACGAAGGAATCGACTGACCATTGACTCAGGGTAGCAATCAACATGGCAATTATTGGACCAAGGACATCACTATAGCAATTATCCTGGCAATTAATAAGGCAATAATATAGCATTTAACATTTCAATTAACCTGGCAATTACAACAAAAATGGAAACGACTGACCATTAACATTGCTGTAGCAATTGTTCTGGCAATTGATAAGGAAATTAATATAGCAATTATCATTGCAATTAACATGTTAATTACATGGCCAGTAACATCGCTATGGAAATTAAAGTGTGGCAGTGAGAACGTTGGGTATACACTCCAGGAGAAGGAGAATAAAAGGGGCAGTACCAACTGCAAAAGGACCAACTCGTGGTCATGCAACAACACACTCAGTCAACATCAAGGCAACTTCGTGCCCAATCCAACAAACACAGTCAACAATTTAAAGGAAAAATTGTGGCCAATTTCAGCAAGTGAGTTTATGATTTAAATTGCTAAAATCGTGGGCAATTTCAACAGCAACTTAGTCAACGTTTTTAAGCAATTTCATGGGTGTATTAATCAACAACTCAGCCAGTCTATTAGTGCAATTTCGTGGGCGTATTAAACAACAAATCATTCAGTCTACCAGAGCAATTTCATGGGCGTATTAACAACAACTCAGTCAAATTTCGAAGGGCAAAAATGTGGCATCAATTAATTGCAAATCGTGGGCATTAACAAGAATCACGTGGCAACAAATTTTTAAAGCAAAACTCAGTCTTCATCAAGGGCAAAATCGCCCCAAAGGTAAAACGAAATGCAGACCAAGAAATCATTCATTTTCCATTGCCAGAATACCCAATATAAACGTTGCAGACAAGAATAATTCCTGTTTTCTATTGCCAGAATGCCAATTATAAATTTGCAGACATGAAATCATTTCTCTCTTCCATTGCCAGAATACAAATAGAAAAAAAAAATGCAATCATGAAACCATTGTGTTTTTCCATTGCCAGAATACCCAATATAAAAGTTGCAGACAAGAATAATTCCTCTTTTCCATCGCCAGAATGCCAATTATAAAATTTGCAGACATGAAATCATTTCTCTTTTCCATTGCCAGAATACAAAATAGAAAAAAATACTGTCATGAAACCATTGCGTTTTTCCATTGCCAGAATACCCAAAAATTTGCAAACAGGGAATCAATTCATGCTTCCATTGCTATAAACCCAATACAATGTAGACAACAGTAAGAGAACACAAGGATCCAATGGGAAAGGTCATGGAATGATTGCATGGGTTCTATCAGTCAAGGCATAGAGAAAACCAACCAGGACATTGGATAACCCACACGTAGAGGTTGTTGCCAGATGGCGGAACCAACAATCAGCCAAGGAAAAACATCAAGGGTAGCCGACTAACAGGTTCATCCTTCACTCATCATCCTCGCACAGAAAAGCAGGGCATTGAAATCCATAGGTCTTTTGACGCTAAGGCGACGACCGTAGATCAGGCTCTTGGCCGACTGCTCAGGCGAGGACTGGTGAGGTAGGGACGAAGGCTAAACAACCAAAAAGGTCACAATCAATGCAGCAAGGTGGTCAAGACGTGAGGGGAAGTGAAGCCATGGGAGTCAATCTATCATCGAGCTAGGTTAAGAAAATTTTAGAAAACCATCTAAACGATCAGTTCACTTACCCAAGTAAAAATGCAGATTCAAGCATAAGTTCTAAAACAATTTACCATACAAAACGAAGAAAGTGCACCATTTCCTGTTCGGAGTGGACGTCCTGCGTGCTCCTTGCAACTCCTGCATGTCGACCGACGAGACTTCACCGGTACCTCCCAGCCAATGCTAGGGGTACTCTTCTTCCCCCTTAGCCCCCCGAGCCGCAAAGGGGCAACACACTTACTATCCAAAGATTTTGACTAGCTCCCAGCTCGCCTCGCAAGGTTGAGCTACCACTCCTCACCGAGCTGGGTATCCTAATTCCCACCAGTTAAGTCAGTCAAGTGGATATTTCTGCAGCGTAACGTTACACAAATAGAAGAGATCCAACCTCCATCTCCTACCTTCATTATATAGAGTTTTGTGGTTCCTTACTTTCCTAAAATCTCGTTTAATTAATTTTTTTAAAAATTTAGTTCCTAAACATTCCTCCCCGTACAAGTGTCACCCATCCCCTTCATTCCTCCATAAATTAATTTCTTTAATTAATTAATTATCTGTATTTCCCTCACCCACCTAGAGTTACTCCTAGAATCACTCCTAGGTGTCCCCAAATTCTCTTACAGGTTTTAATGGCTTTCCCTATTATTACATTGCTAGTTCAATTTAAATTAGAAAGCTCTTAAATGGTAGATACTTTACTAAGTTTGACTTTCCGCTTTTTCCCTTATGTTCCCCTTTTTCCCTTTTTATGTTTACCTCTTTTTCTAGTTTCCTAATATTTTAGATTTTCCCTCTTTCCCCTTTTTAATTAGAACTCAAAAAGGCAGGTGTGGAAATTAACCCTTTTTACCTTTTCTCATTTAATTACTATATTTTAAATTATCAAAATAATAAAACAATTAATTCCCCTTTTTTTAAATTTTTATTACAATAGATTTTTTTTTTTTTGAATAAATTAAATTTCTTACTCCCTCCGTGTTACAAGATTTAACGAAGATCATAATTATTATTTATGTTGTTTTTATTTTTATTTTTATTATTTTTATTTTTATAGATAGATAAAATTTTACCACTAGCATAGTTTAGACTTAAACCTTAAATTTTCGTGATGAGCGACATTTTATTAGGGAAAATGTTTTTTTAAAATTCTTATCACAGTGTTCATCCTAAGGTCGACTAGGTTCATTCATTTATCAAAACAATGTGACATGCCCTTCAGGACACACTAGATTCTCCAAGGGTGCCACTTGCCCTAATTTGTTTCCCTTGCACGATGTGCCCTTCAGGACACACTACGTGCTCCAAGGGTACCACTCGCCTCTTGACTGAATTGGTAGACATCAAAAACCCTTGGAGTCAATACTTCACCGGGTTAACTTGTGGGAGACTAAGGGCCTCTAAGGAATAAGGCCCTCGCCTTATTCCGTGCCCCTTAGAATCATCATGAGTGACTGTCACAGTCTGCCCTCACAACATCGTGGGTCCTCTCGAACTAGGTAAACGTTAACCTACAGTTCGAGCCACAGCGGGAGTGCTAGTAGGCTGTGGTATGGATGTTGTCCACACCTCTCCCTCAACATCTCTGGTAGTCATGCATGACCCCTTTACTCCACATGTGAGTCTGGTTGGCAAGCTATCGTCAGCCTTGACTCGATCTGGAGTCTAAGGGGTTCCATCTATACCTTTGCATCCTCGAGGTCCAGAATCCTACACACTCAGTAAAATCGAGTCAATAGCACCTGTCTATGTCAATGCAGTGAAACAACATGTCATTAACCCATAATGCCTCAATCAAAATCAAAATTTTAAATAGCATAATAATCCGGATCACTTGCGAGCAAGTGTCCTCAAAGAATAAGTTCGCTCAGTGCGCCAGAGCGAGATGTTACACCCAATTCTATTAGGAATCCACTAGGCTTATGAGAATTACGTTTTTATAGATCTTAAGAGGGAAATAATGACCTTTAAAGAGGAAGGTATGAAGGTAACCCAACCTTTAGACCCTTTTCAAGGTCCTCGATATATAGACCCAATAGAGGAGAATATGGAAGAAGATGCTTTGGATCACCTCTATACCTTGACTATAGGAAAATGGGAAAACTACATTAACCCCACTGTAGATGGCTCAGTAAGTTGGAAGAGTATTCAATCTGTAGGGGAGGATTCAGAGGTAGCCTTTGAAAACTGGAAACATGGAAGGTATGAGAACTTCTCAAGGTGTTGCACGACTATCAAAGATTCCACGTGGATTGGATCAAAAGTTAGATATTGTCCTATGTATGATGACACTTCAGATTTACACAACTTTCTTATTGAGCTACAGGATAACATTGCGCCAGAGCAAAGAATTCTTATACTTGATATTGTATTAAGTTCCTCTTCTGCTAGATGGTGGGCCACCCATAGGAATACTTTATCTTCCTAGGAAAAATGTAACACACCCACTACGGGAACTAAGATTTTTTGGCTTTTTCTCCTCTTCTTCGAGGGACAGAGTTCCTGAATACCTACGAGGTTCTAGCGTAAGCTAGGTCTTCCAATCAGGACCTTCACCACTATTATAGGACTAATCGGTAGGTGTGGACACTAATAGATCTCCCTATATCCACCTGGATCTAGAACAAAACAGGACAGGACATGACTCTTTCCCTAAATTACGACCATTGAAATAGCTAGTAAGGAGGAACAAGTGACATACCTTTGTATTGCTTCCTAGGGTCTCTGTTGCTCCCGCTTGGCTCCGGTGCTCTCATGAGGTCAAGACCAAGACAACACAAACCAACCAAAGTGAAGATAGCAAAATGTGTTCAATCGTCAACTTATGTGTATGATCAAGGAATTACACAATAAAGTAAGAATGAATTTATGGGAACAGGACATGCCACTGTATCATATTAATCGAAAGTAGAAGATACAACCTGATCGCCTTGATGTCGCAAGCTTCCTTTCGATGACTCTTGGTTCCAACACACACACTTACTTGATCCTTGCATGAAGAAGATCCAATTCCTCTTGATAGACTTGCTAGAGTCTCCAAGCTCCTGTTCAAGCTGGGTTTTTCACACAATTCCTTCACCGATTCTCCAATTAATCTTGCTTAACCTTTTCCATGAGAATCCTATCAATATATAGGAGAGGATGAGATGGTTACATGGATGAGAATGATCCCACCAAATCAGGGAAACCAATAAAATGATAACCATTCGAATGCCAACCCATTCTCTAGAAGATTCCCTTCTAGAACCATCGAGACTTCATCTTTTTCCAAGCTTGAGAACAAGTTCACACCCTAGATATATAGCACAGTGCGAGAAGTTTGCACCCACGTGAAGGTATCCTACGAGAATGGGTCATTCTCGCACCCTAGGCTATAAGCAACCTGCAAACTCTCTTTAAAAATATGTTTTCTGGGAAGAGATGAATGTCACTTTTCTCAGAAGAAAGTTCTTGTTGGGAGCCTGAGTACACCATCATCAATACACCATCAAGATGACCAAAATCGTGGGTAACAGAATGCCCCCTAAAGTATGAGGCTGGAATTAGTGACATCCGAAATACTTTGTAAACTGTGTGTGTGTGTCGGAAACCAGGAGCGCACCTAATCAGAAACCTGCGAACAACCAAGCATCTGTAGAATATCATACTAGTTTTGAGGTAGGCATTCCCATACTCAGATCACAGATGGATGACATTATAAGCATAGGTCATGGCCACCAATCATACACTGTGGATCCATGCCGTCAAAATATCGCATAGACACTAGGAATACATTGTGGATCTATGGAAGAAAATTCAAATTGAGACGACACTGCCACGAGACATACAAAGTGGATCTATGTGTTGTAAATTATACATATTCCATTGCAACCTGGACAAAAGAGATGTGATCCAGGGTCTTCAATCCCATTGCTCAAAAGTACAAATCTAACCATGTGATTACATGTGTTGAAGTCGAATATGGTAGAAACCACTTGATTACCGATCATTGATGAAACCGTTAACAAGTGCGAGGGAAATCACCATTAATGTCAATGACTCCCAAGGTACACTAGTACAATACACCGAATGTGAATGAATGAGTTGAGGTCGAACATCCGACAGAATCTTTCGATCAGGGGTCAATGATGTAAACCCACTGTCGGAAGCGAGGAAACCTGCCATTGAGGCATGGAAGTTCCAAGGTACCAAAGAATTTCTAAGTCTTGTTTCCGGATGATGAGCTGGAGTCGACGAAACAAAACTCTTCACAGGAGGGCCTTGATGTATCCCCCATCAATGACATGAAATGAGTAATAGATTTTGAAGGTGAAACAGAGTATGATGTAAGTTGGACTGGACACAGGGAAGGCCGACACAGAGAGAACGGACAACTGCAAATGGCTGACTCAATAGAGGTTTCAGATGAACTTCTCTTAAACATATGAATGACACGACCAATGATTTGGCAACATTGACTCAGAGATGACGTAGGGTATGACCTTGTAGCAAATCGAATGAGAGACAAATGGATATCCCAAACCGGCTTCAAATATTGAATAGGGGGGTGTCATGTTCAAGAGAGACACTTACTGCCAATCAATATAAATACGAAAACACATCCCTTTCCCAAATTTCTCCCCACCATTTCTGGCGAGTACCTATTTATTTTTACGCAATCTTGAGGAGGATAACATATGCTTGTTGATGTAAGCTCATCCTTCGGATGAGTCCTTCGGAGTATGTTTAACGAACCCTAGGAAGGAGTGGTTCGGTCCCATTACGGGTTTGTCGATGTTTGTTTAACGAGTCCAAAGATAGAAAACTTGAAGGTTTTTCATGATTATAGAGTCTGGAAAAACACTTAAAAGAGAACTCTCTCAGTTCCTTTCTCGTAAAATAGTTTGATGAGACCGAAAAAGAGATAAATTATCGCCCAACAGACGCTTTCTTCAAATACTTTAACGAGCGTGAAAATAGCAAGGTCGCTCGACAATGTTTTCATGTTTAGAGAGTCTGAAAAGAGCTTAAAGGGGACTCCAGGGGGGTTCCTTTTTCGTATAACCTTGTTGAGCCCGAAAAAGTGATAAAAGTGTGCTCGATCGCGTTCTCATGTATTTTCGAGCATGAGAACGGACAAAGACCAAGCTCAAGGTTTTGTACAAAAACCATAAAAAACAATGAAAACATGCGATGAAGAAGAGAAAAAATATATGTGTCCCTGTGCATGAACATCGAGGTCATTACGTCTGCAAAAGTTGCACTCATAAGGGTATTAGGAATTAAGTTTAGTAAATAAAACAATCATAAAAACCAATAACAAATGGTAAAAGTAAATATAAGTGGGTAAAAGTTCTTTTTACCATAGTCATTGTAACTTTGCCAATATTTTAGTCCAAAACCCCTCTTTTGCCCTTGAACTTCAGCGTTCGATTGCGGGAGGTATGAGCATCCATTCGACGAACCGTCTCTGACAGTGAGGTAAGCTCCTTGTCCTCTATCTTTTCATGGTTCAATTTTTCATTTTCATTGGCAAAAATCACATTTTTGAGTTTGTTTTAGGGGTTAAAGTTGCGCTCAGCCATTCTTGCAGGCCAACCACATGGGACCTGTGAGAATGCCTCATTCTCACAGGTGACCCCAAAGGCACCTGCGAGAACCTCGCACTATGCCTAAAGGGAACCTGCGAGAACCGCAAAGTGGAATTTTGTTTTGAAGTTTGCTCAATGAAAAAGTTACCAAATGTTGAATAGAGTTGCTGACCTTCTTCTTATGTTTCTCATGCAGGTATTTGGCTATCACCATGGTTCTGGAATGGTGTGAAAGAGAGCATGAAGAAGATGATTCTATTTCTGGGAATCATCCGGGCACCGTTGCTGCTTTGCGAGATTGTGGTCTCCTAAATTTTTTTCGTATCCCAGGTATGAAAGCCGAAGTCAGGTTATTGGAGTACCTTGTGCATATGTGGGACCCAGACCAACAAGTGTTCCATGTAGGGGTCCACACATTGTCCTTGGATATTGAGGACATTTACTTCTTGACAGGACTGTCACGACGTGGGTACCACGCTAGCCTGACTGGTAGTAGAGGTGGTGGGCTTCCCATGAGTGAGTACTGCCATTTGCAATGTGTTCCAAAGGCGGAAAGGAGCAAAGGGAAGGTATCCATTTCAGGAGTGTGAGATTTGACCCTTCGCACTATTTTGTTCACCATTGCTTGCATGGCTGGGAGTGATACTCCTCACATGTCTCTTTAGATCTACTTTCAGTATGTCATAGAGTGTATTGAGCCTTAGGTTTTTAATTGGGAAGACGCAGTCCTTCGTAGCATGAAGAGACAGTTAACTAAATGTAGGCAAGGCAACCTGAAGCAATTCAGGTACAGGTCTTTGTTGGTTTCCTTCTTTCTTGAGAGGGTTCCCTTGTTGAGGCTACAGATTGAGTGGGTTTTACTGGCTCCAATAGATCCAAGAGTGCTGAGGTGGTGTCATCTCATGGCCTGGCACATAGCTGGACCAATTATCAAATACAATGATGCCTTCTTCGACTGCTTGCGACCACAAATGCTGATGGTTGATGATTATGCCTATGCTGGGTTGGACTTCCGAGGAGATCCGGACTTGGCCTTGCCTGAAGGCACTCAGTGGGGGGATCTTGGTAAGAAGTACATGTTTTTTTCTTTTTTAAATGTTTTTGTGAATTTTATCATATGCAAATGTTTTTATGTTCGTCCAAGGTCTAATTACAAAATTATTTTTTGATGACACAGATGTGGGGCCTTACCGACCACCTGGTACTTCTCCTATTCAACGATGAGGAGAGGTGGCTCCAGTGCCACGATGGGATGCTGAATATTATGAAGTGGTGGAACAAAACCTGGAGGGTTTGATAGCAGACATTCCAGACATGCCCCTTGGAGAGGTTCCATGACATTATCAACGTCATACAGTAGGAGTGTCGGAGTCCATTGGCTAACTGCTTCGTAGGGTTGCCCGGGCAGTCATGTGTTACCATGAACGTCATCCATGATGTCACTTTGTAGAAGCTATGAGCTTCATATTTTGAAATTTTGGTCCTCGGACAAAACTTTTTGTAAAAAACTTTTTGATCGTTATATATACATACGGCTTCTACCGGTTTATCTTGTGTTGTGTGAAAATTGATGTGATTGATTTATAAATGACCCAAATGTCTGTCTAATACATAGTTAGCTAATGCATCAGTTAATKTATTTAGACGTCTAGGAATATGTTGATATTCAATATAATCAAAATAACGTTCCAAGAGGCGAATTCGCAAATACACCCGTAACAAAGTAGGACTTCGAATAGTATAGACATTACTTAAATGTAGTACTACGAGTTGTGAATCGAGTCGCACAACCAAGTGAAGGATACCAAGCGAGATATCATCAATCAACAATTCGATAACGACGCTGTAATCTGCAATATTGTTGGTCGCACGACCGAGGCACACACCGCGTAAAGAGACAAGTTCATTTGTAGGGGCGTAAATTGCCCATGCAGCGAAAGCAAGGTTCTGAGTACTATGGCTAGCACCATCAACGAAGCCAATGTAGGGTAGTGAAGACTCCAACATCTGAAAATAAAACAAACCGTCACATAAGGGCAGAGACTAGATAACGACAAAAGCAAACTACAGTAACATGCAAGAAGTATGATACAATAAAAATACAGGTACTCGTGCACAGGTGATCTTATGCATAGTACTTCTTTAAGTACAACCCATTTCTGGGTTCACTCAAAGGGATACCATCGCAATCTACTAACTCGTAAGCCCCTTTTTCCAAAACTCGTCTAATGATATAAGGACCTCGCCACATGGCTTTGAATTTTCTAGCTCCTAGCATATATCGATATTGTTCGTAGAGGAGAACCAGATCTCCTTCAGAGAAAATGCGAGGCTTGACATGCTTGTCGTATTGGGCCCTGACACGTTTTTTCTGGGATTCTATGACTAGGGTAGCATCACATCGAGTTTCGTCTAATTGCATCATATA
This sequence comes from Picea glauca, assembly GCA_000966675.3. NCBI lineage: Eukaryota > Viridiplantae > Streptophyta > Pinopsida > Pinales > Pinaceae > Picea > Picea glauca. The sequence continues at coordinate 28,851 of JZKD02S2005803.1, forward strand.
CAATAGACGTTCTTCCTCAGCAGAAGTGTTTGGTAGGAGTTCAACAACTAGTTTTAAAGAGGGTATCTCGCATTCGATCGGGAGAATGGCTTCCAAACCATAGACTAACCGGAAAGGTGTAAACCTAGTAGTGGACTTGACGGATGTCCGGTAAGCCCACAATGACGAAAACAACATTGTGTGCCAACTTGTTTTATGAATCCCTATCATTCGTCGGAGCATGGTTATGAGAACTTTGTTAATTGCTTCGACTTGGCCGTTGGATTGTGGGTAATAGGGTGTCGAGTTTTCATGGCGAAGACCCAACTTTTCAGTGAGTTCGAACATAATGAAGTTTCTAAAGTGACTACCGTGATCAGTGATGATAGCCTGAGGAACACCAAAACGAGCTATGATGTGATTAAAAATGAATAATGTTGCGGTCTTTCCAGTATTGTCAAATGTCGGCATCGCCTCAACCCATTTTGTTAAATAATATATGGATACAATAATGTATCCATGCCCCCCGACCGAGTGGGGGTGACATGTCAGGAAATTGATGCCCCATTTCACAAAGGGACCAACGGAGACCACAGGGTGAAGAGAAGCGGGATGTGACTGTATCTTATGATTATAGGTCTGGCAAGCGTGGCATTTTTGGACAACGATTATGTAGTTGTTGAATAAAGAAGGCCAAAAATACCCTTCTCGTAAGATCTTCTAGGAAGTAGCATACCCAGACATATGACCACCACAGGCTCCAGAATGGCAGTCATTTAAGGCTTTCTCAGCTTCGTCGAACGTGAGGCAGCATCGAAAAACTGAGTCAATCCTACGACGATAAAGAGTATCCCTGAGGATAATGTAATGACGGGCTTGGTAGTGTATACGACGTCGGTCAGTACTAGACAAATTAGGCTGGAAAGTTTGGGTTTGGAGATATATGATGATATCACCACACCAAATATCATCAGAACTAATGAGGAAAAGGTATTCATCAGGTAATGAATCGGCTGCTACGTTTTCCGTTTCAGAGTAGGGAAAGTTGCATATCAACTCGACAAACACTAAGGATTTCTTGGACTTGGCTCGTTCGAATTCCATGTCAAACTCCTGGAGTATCACAATCCATTTGGAGTATTTTCCCCCTAGCAATTGACGTGTGAGAATGTGTTGCATAGGGTTGCAGTTAGAAATCACTGCAGTTTTGTGAGAGAGGATATAGTGCCGGAAGCGTTGAACTTCTTGGACGCCTTCCAAGGCCAGTTTTTCAACATGTAAATACTTGGTTTCGGTAGGAGTTAGACTTCGACTCAAGTAGTACATAACATGTTTGTCGTGAGAATCATCCTCTTGGACGAGAACCATAGCAATGGTGTAATCTGAGGCTACGAGGTAGAGGAAATAATCGCGACTATAATCGGGGGGAAAGAGAAGCGGAGCACGTGTCAGGGAAAATTTCAAATCTTCGAAGGCTTTGTTTGCGATGGTATCCCATACAAACTTAGACCCCTTTTTAAGGAGTCGCGTAAATCCATGAGTGATCTCAGCGTAGTTTGGTATGAAACGACAAAGAAAGTTTGCTTTCCCTTGCAAACTTTGTAACTGGTGAATTGTAGAAGGAGGAGGGAGATTAAGGATCACCTCGACCTTTAAAGGATCTACCCTGATCCCTTGACGTGAAACAATAAAGCCTAGAATTCGGCCGGATTCCACGCAGAAAACACACTTGTGAGGATTCAAGTGTGTGCGGTAAAACCGACATCGGATGAAAATGGCTCGGAGGTGGATTATATGATCGACTTGGCGCATAGAATGAGCGGGTAAGTCATCAAGATATGGTTGCACGATGTTCTTGATATCATGGAAGGCATAAGACATAGCGCGTTGAAAAGTTGCGCCAGTGTTCTTGAGACCGAAAGGGATTTTTCGATAGGCGAAAGTGCCCCAGGGACAAATAAAAGCCGTCTTATGTTGATCCTCGGGAACAATATTGATTTGATTATATCCGGAGAAACCATCCATCAGAGATAAGATTTCGCTTCTAGCGCAATCGTCGACAATATGATCGACGAAGGGGGTAGGAAAGTTTTCCTTAAGACAAGCTTTGTTGATATCCCTATAATCAACACATACGCGGATTGTGCCTTGTTTCTTGTCAATCATGACAATATTGGAAACCCAGTCAGTGAGGGACATCGGGTAAATAAAGCCATCTTTTAGAAGTTTCTCGACTTCAAGCTTGATAACAACCGCTTTACATGGGTGAACTAAACGAAGGCGTTGCCGGACGGGTTTAGCATCGGGGTATGTCTTGATCTCATGTATCACAATGTCAGGGTCAATACCCGACATTTCTTCATAGCTCTAGGCGAAGACGTCACAAAACTCTTTGAAAAGTACCGTGTAGGTGACGATTTCGTCAGGGGAACACGAAGCTTCGATATGCACATTTTCGACGATTCCAGGTTTGATGGATATGCTGAGGGGAATAGTGGGTGAGATATTGCTTAAGTTCCCTTCGGAAAACACATCGTGTGTGGACTCGGGAATGGTTGAAATTACGACAATGTTCGACGGTGTCGAGAACCGTTGGTAGTTCTCGATGGTATGTTGCTCCAGGAAGAGGATGGAACGGTGATGTCCATCGTCCCAAGGGGTGTCTTCCATGACAGACATGATCATCTCATCTATGGGAAAAATGACACAGAAAGGATCTGGAGATAACTCATCAAGAGAGGGGGTAGAAGGGGTTTCCAATTGAATGGCCTGATAGGCGGATTCGACCGGACTTAACGACATTTCATCATCGTAACGAAGATGATCTCCAGGGTCAGGTACCATCCATGGGTCATGAGATACAGGAGTTGCATGAATCGAGGTGGAGATCATGTTGATTGAAGCAACGGACGAGCATGGAACATCGTGCAGTGGAATGGGGAAAGTACCCATTAACGAAGAGTCTTTGAAAAGGCCTACACCGACGTTCTCCTAACCCAGTGGGGTTTTAGCGATGAACGGTACATTACCAGTATGGGTATTCGAGTTAAAGAAGGCTAATTGGTCAACGGTGACTACCTTTCCTTGATGTGGAAAACGTACAACACGAAAAAGAGTTGACACAACTGCGTGCATGGAATCAATCCAACTACGGCCAAGCATAAGATTGTAATCGAGAGGAGTGTCAAAGACTTCCACTTCGACTTGGACCGTTTTGCCTTCTAGCATGATTGGCAATGAAGAAAGGACACCGTAGGGCTTAAAATCGGAGCCATTGAAGGCTTTGAGAGTGTTCTAGGATTCAGTCAAAGAGGGAGAGCCAATGGCTTTCCAGCAAGTAAGAGACATGACACACATTGAGACACCCTCGTTGATAATGGTTCGAAAAATGTTTTTGTTAGAGACAATCACTTGGATTTGGAACGCGAGTTGAGGGGGTAACCTTGGGATGTGATCTTCCAAGTCAAAAATTATTAAATTCGTGTCCGTGGGGTCGATTCCACCGATAGCTTTCAACAATGCCTTCCGTTGTGTGGGACAACTTTGAAGGACTTCGAGGGCTGACATCACAGAAGGTGCTTGGGACAGATCTTCAACAATGCTATAGTTCTAGGTGGCATGAGCATGAGGATTGAAAGCTGATTTCCGAATGACACCCTTTGTGGGGGGTCGAAGAACTGTGTCAAGGCTCGGTCATTTGAGATGAAGAGGACCATTGGTAGGTGGAGTCACGGGAGAGGGTTGTACCAATGAAGGAGGTGGATCATCAACCTTCTCTTTAGAGGGAGAATAATCTTTGGCTAGAGTGGTGAGTGCAATGTCATTCTTCTTTGAATCGCCAGTGCACATCAATACATAGGACATAGTAGAAGGGGAAGGTTGGTCATGAATGACCAATTGGGCCTATTGTTGAGAGGGGAAGGGTTGGGACAAAACGACTGGAGCAGGTGGTTTCGGGGCTCCTTGAAGGAACTTAGTGACCTCAGCACGTCATGGAAAATCCTTCGTGTAGTGATCATCACCACAGATAAGACAAGGGTATCAAGGTTTGCGCTTATCCCTATTGTCAACAGGTGAAGTTTTGGTTTTCTCTGCTTGTAAAGTATTTTTTTCCTCCTTATTCTTACCCTTTCCTTTTCTAGATTTGTTTTTACCGGTGGGGGTAGATTGAATTGCATTTACCTCAGAAGTCTTGCTAGTGGGAGGGGTAGGAGATGAAGCATTTTGAACATTAGAAGAAGCAGGTTTGGGGTTGGTGCTTGAGGCAGAATGTGGTTGGGCATGGAAAGTGCCAATCACACCATCGACTTCATGAGAGGTAGCCGGAGTAGTTGAAGTGGTGGAAGTGGAAGGACGAGGTGCGTCAGGGAGTAAGTTGTAAAGAGTACCTGTTTGTGAGTAAACGAGGTCAAGATATTGAGCACGACTTATGGCCCGTTCTTCTGTGACAACTCCACCCATGGCGATGTCACATGCGATGTCGTTCACAAATGATTTCTTGAACCACTCTGCCAACAACTGATCGGGAAGTTTGAGTTTGATGAGATGTCATCTCCTTCATCATTCCTGAATGTGATCGGATATGTGAGTGGCTTTGGTTTCTTTGAAAGAACTCAAAATCTCGGTCCCCATTTCATAACAAATTGGTAACTAGTAGTGTGTGAGGAAGGCCATAGCTAGGGTGTTGAAGTCGGTGAAGAAACCTCATGGTAATTATATATACCACTTCGCAGCAGAACCCATGAGAGTTCTTTGAAAAATACATAAACGAATAGAGTCATTCATCAAAGAGTTAGATGAGCACCAGAGGTGAAAAGTCACAACGTGATTGTTTGGGTCCTCTCCTGCTTTTCCTTCGAATTTAGGGATTTCCGATGTTAGCTTGGCTAGTATAGCGGGCCATTGGGCAGAGTGACAAATTGGATCATTTAAAATGCTTGACAGATCCAGGAGATCCAAAGTGGCTAAGAAGGGTAACTTTCTATTCACATGCGGGTACTGGTGGCTTTGGGGAGGGAGCCCCATTGGCAAGCCAGTGGGACCATAAGCAGTCTACATATAATGTGAATACCCAGGTAGATTTGATGGTTGTTGTGGAGGAAAGTAACTCATGGGATTGTATCCTTGAATAGGGATGTGAGTTTGAGCATTCGAGCCCCAAATAGGATTGGACGTACCTGGATATAGTTGGCCTATACTAGATGGTATAACAGATGCAGCTGGAAGCTATTGCCCCCCAGTCGATTGAGGATTATGTTGTATCAGATGATTCCAATACTGGGTCAAGGATGGAGGTATGTTTTGTCCGTAGGGTGGGGTCAGTGGGAGTTGTCCTCTAATCGAGGGTTGTGTTCCAATTGGGGGCAGTGTTCCAATTGGGGGTTGTGTTCCAATTGGGATTTGTGTTCCAATAGGAATTTGCCCGACAAGGGGGGGTTGAGTCAAACCTCCTTGGTGAAATTGTCCACCAACAGGAATCTGGTAATTTGGTGTGAATGATGGAATAGTGCCACTAGGATTAATGCTGCCAGTAGAGGACGAGAAAGGTCCTTCGAAAGGGGGTTGAGGAAGCGATGGAATAAAGCCGGGAGGAGAGTGCCCAGAAGAAGAGGGACCACTAGGAGTTCCGGATGGGGTTTGCGCAGAAGTGGGAATAGAAGCATTCAATGCACAGTATCTGGGTGGAAGTGTCAGGGTGACATTGGGCGAGAGTGGTGTGCCGATGGGGGCTTGACTAGCTGCCGTAATCCCGGTGTGAATACTCGTAGTATCTGTGTAATGCACCATTTCTATAGGGACGATCAATATGTGGTTAGATCGTGGAGCGTCTGTACCAGGAAAATAATAAGCAGTATTAAAAGGTACTGCGTCTGGGTCAGAGGTTTCGGGGAACGCAGGTGAGACGGTGATTTCAACACCTGATCCTACACCAAAAAGGTCTCGTCTAAAAATTCCCGTAGACTAAAACGGATCTTGGCCCTCAATTCTTGGAAATGGTCCAGTCGGTGATCCAGAAGACACAACAACTAAGTCTCCAGAAGAATTCACTCGCATAATATGTCTCTCAGAATCGGGGTGAAGTCGAAAGTCCTCTCGAGTATTGGTAATTTGAAAATGTTCTAGAGAGTTAGTTCTTTCCACTTGTGGAGTGGTGACGTCTTGAACTTCACTCTGTTGAGGAGAGCCCTCAGGTGAGCTTGTAGGCAGGGGTTGAGAACCTTCCAGATGCTCTGGAGATAAACCCTACATTCTACGTGAACGACGTGGAGGATCTATTGTGAACGAATTAAAAATTTGACGAAGAAAATCCTGAGGTCAACTTGGGTAAACAAACAACACGCGCTAGTAAACAAAATCTAGGAAACAATACCAAGCAAACAAGACCTTCTAATTCCAAAGTCACTAGTTGGTGATGAAATCCAACATCGCAACAACGAGATGAGAAGGGGCTGGGCTAGGGTGGAAAAGTTACGCTGACGACCTGCTTAACGGACTTACACCCTAGTGCAAGCTCCCACACATAATCGTGGGTATACCCTCCAAGGAGCCCGAGTGAGTTTGGCCAACGTTGATTCCAGGTACCGTGAAGACTT
>JZKD02S2005803.1:42398-56763 GCA_000966675.3 Picea glauca
CAAACAGAGGAGCCGTCTAAGGCTCAAATAAAACATTTTTTCAAAAAATGCCCATTCACTGGGCTGTTGAAAACCTCTTCACCCTCCAGATCCTGCAACCCGTATGTGTTGTTGGCGAAAATCTCAGATATTTTATAGGGGCTGATCCAGAGGGCATCGAACTTGTTGTTCTTTTGTTTATCCTGTCTGGGCGGGTCCCATTTAAACACCAAATCCTCGATCTCGAACTCCTTTTTACTAACCTTCCTATCAAACGCCTGTTTGATCTTCTGTTGATGACTGTAAGCTGCGTCCCTCACTTGTTCTCTGATCTGCTACACTTCCACTATCTGATGAATTCCTCTGATCATATGATCTGGTTCTCCCTCGTAGTCTTGAAAGAACTTCGCCACAGGTAAGGCGAGCTGAGTAGGGAAAACCGCTTCTGCTCTGTAGACTAGTTGAAACGACGAAGTGCCCAGAGACTTCTTCGTTGTGACACAATCGGCCCACAGATAAAATTTCAACTTTGAATCCGAAGCTCTTTTGTTGTCCTCCAATATTGTTTTAACGATCCTTATCAGGCTTTTGTTGGAGGACTCTGCTAAACCATTGCCTCGAGGATAGTAGGGGGTAGAGTGAACTAGTGAGATCTGGAACTGTTCACAGAACTTGATCAGAGGCTCAGACCTGAAAGAAGCAACGTTATCAGTGACGATTCTACTGGGACAACCAAATTTGGCTATGATATCCTCCAGGAAGCTGATAATTACTTTGTGTGATGCGCTTCTGGTGGAGACAACTTCTATCCACTTGGTGAAATAATCTGTTGCTGTCAGAATCCATCTGTGTTGACCACTTGAGGGAGGATGAATTTATCCAATGAAGTCCAACCCCCACTGCTGAAAAGGTTCTGGAGATACTATAGGCTTCAATGGCAGTGATTTGAGCTTTTGCTTTCCTGAGAACTTTTGACATTTGTTGCAAGCTCTGATCTCTCTGCAAACATCGGGGAATAAAGTGGGCCAGTAATACCCAGCTCGGAGTATCTTGTGGGCTGTGGTCTTCCATAAATGATGACCTCCGCAAAGGCTACTATGAAAATCAAACGTAACCTTCTGGGCCTCCTGTGGGTCCAGGAATCTCAAAAATACCCCTAGAGGGTCTTTCCAGTACAAGGTTTGGTCAATAAGGCAATACCTGACCGCCTTGAGATTTAGAGCCCTTGCTTTTCTTTTTCCCATTCCATTGGGGGGCTTCAAATCCTGTAAAAAATACAAAATGTCACGATACCAGGCACATTTTGCCAGCGATAAGCCATCTTGAGAGCATTGGTTGGGCGATTCAGCTTGCTGAGATCCTGAGCGAGTATTGATGAAACTAATTCCCAAGGCTTCGCGGTTGGATTCAGCCAGTAGCTTGGCTAAACCTTGCCCCTTAACCAACTTGGTTGGTTTTATCTCTAAGTCAAATTCTAGAATTTTAGCGATCCATCGACCTCTTTTCCCATCTACGTCGGGCTACATAAGGATGTCCTTCACGGACGCTGAAGGAACATATGCTGTTACTTTTGAATGCAAGACATAGACTTTGAAAGCTTTAAGAGCTTTCACTAAGGCATCGACCTGCTTCTCCATGATTTCATACCTGCTCTCTGTGCCTCTTAACGCCCTGCTGAAGAAGGTGATGGGTTGCTCACACCCTTCCTCATTTTTCTGTAGTAAGACCGCCGCCACTGTATCCCAGGAAGCAAAGGAAAAAATCAGGAAATCCTTGGAATAATCAGGACTGATTAGCACAGTCGCCTCAGTCAATGCCTTTTTTATTCGGTCAAAATATGCCTGGGGCTCAGCGGTCCATCTCACCTCGCTTCCCTTTCTGAGCATTGTTGTGATGTGTTTTACCAGTTCAACAAAATTTGAGACGAATCTCCTCAGGAAGTTAATCTTTCCTAGAAATGCCTGGACCTCTTTTTTAGACCTGGGAAGTGACAGGGTTTGAATTACCTCCACTCTGCTGGGGTCAATTCTTACTCCTTCCACCGATAATATATGGCCTAGAAACTTTCCCTCCATCATAGCGAACAGGGACTTCTTGGGATTTAGGGAAAGACCAAATCTCCGACACTTTGAGAAAACTTTCCTTAAGTGACAGTGGTGCTCTTTATCAGACCTGGAGAAAATCGTGATGTCATCTAGGTAGATCACTACGAACTGGTCTTTTTTTCCGATGAAGGCTATGTCCATGGCTCGCTGAAATGTTGCTCCTGCATTCATCAACCCAAATGGCATTTTGGCATACATGAATGTGCCCCAAGGAGTGGTGAAGGATGTCTTCTCCCTGTCCTCAAGCATGACCGATATCTGATTATTGCCAGAAAACCCATCGACCATGGATATCCTGGATGCACCAGTTACCCTCTGCAATATATGTTCCATCTTAGGTAGGGGGTAATTGTCTTTCTTTGAGCTTCTATTCAGGTTCCTGAAATCGACACAAAGCCTGATTTATCTGCTTTTCTTCCTTACTGGGACCAAGTTGGCCACCCACTCGGAATATCTCAAGGGGACAATGATTCGTGCATCTAACAACTTTTTAACTTCCTTCTCCATGACGGGAATCAACATAGGATTTATCTGTCTTAGTTTCTACCTGAATGGCCTAGCCTCTTCCTTCAACGGGATCTTGTGCTCGATGAACGATGTGTCATACATCTTGAGGTCTTCGTATGTCCATGCAAACACATCAGTGAACTCTCGCAACAACTGCGTATATTCGGCCCTCTGTTCTCTGGTCAAACTGCTTGACAATTTGACGAATCTAGGCTCCTCCTGTGAACCAATGTTGCATTCGGTTGTATCGACATCCTCATTTGAGACCTTGCCCTTTACTGGAACATCATTCCCATCGAACAATATTTCTAAAGGAACAAGTCCTCTCGGAATGTGATTGTTGGGCAGTTGAATGATCTGATGATTAGCGATTTTATTCACAAACTCCTCAGGACTAGGGTCACCTTCCACGTCGGGATCCTGGTCAATATGCAATGCAGAAAATTCGTCAACTGATTGGAGAAACCTTTCGAGCTCAGAATCATCCTCGAACACCTTCCAATGCTTGACATTGTCCGGCACCGAGGGCCTATATCTTATATCAACATCATTTTTTACTATAGGTGGTAGAGGAAATTTGAGCAAACTAGCTGAGACAGCTAAAGAATCGACCAAAGTATTTTCTCCACTCGGAATGAAAGAAATGTTAAAAGCCAAGAATAAATTATCAATGAGGTCCCATACTTCATTCTAATAATTTCTGAGCCAGGGATTATGGGCACAATAAGCGTTCCTTACCTGCTGAATAATCAACTTAGCATCTCCGAATATGGCTATCTCTTTAATTCCCATTTCCTTTGCGGCCCTCATACCCAGAACAAGAGCTTCATACTCTGCCACATTGTTGGTGGCTTCGAATTCTAGCTTGTATGACAGGGACACGACTTCTTGACAAGCTGATATGAAAACAACTCCAGCGCCAACGCCTTCGCTAGAAGAAGCTCCGTCAAAAAACATCTTCCACACAGAGGAGCTTTGAGGGGAAATCGGATGATCAGGGCTGGGATGTTTTCTGATTAGTAAAGAGCTTTCAGGGGCATCGGTAAGCTGCAACAAACTAGACCCCAAGTCGGTGTCAAGTGCAAAGATGGGGTGATTGGTAGGGTCTGCTTCATCACTGACAATATAGGCTAGATGGGCTTCTCTGTATAATCTCCTTTGTTCCCCTCCGAAGACCGGAATGGTGGTGTATGTGAGATCCATCTGTAGTGTCCCTCCCAGTTTTTTGATCCACGTTCTAGACAATAGCATACCGAATTTGGGGGGGACGTCGGCTACCACAATATCCATGACCACACTTTTCATGGGCAGCTGAAACAGGGAAACCACTAGGTCTTTGATGACTCCTAGGCACTCCACTCTCCTTGAATCTAAAGAATATAAATCATGATAAGTCCTTGTCACCTCCAGTCCAAATTCTTCCATGACTATTTTTGGCATAAGGTTATGGGAAGCCCCTGAATCCATGAGGCAGTTATGCAACACTTTATCATGTATGTTCAGGGATGTGTAGAAGGGGGGGGATGAGTCATCTCTGTCTTCTACCATGGGTCCTAAGATGACGACTGGCTTCTCATCTTGAAGGTTTATTGAGTCAGAGGGGGGGTTGGGGGGACTAGGATAGTAGTATCTTGGAGAGGGATCTTTTAAAATCTTCGTTTTTAACTAGCTCTGAGAGGGGGACGGGGATTCTGATCTTTTGAATTTCATGTTCAAAATTAAAGGATGGAATGGGCTTAGGAACTTCCCTTACCTTGGTGATGGGTTCTTTGACTACTGGGAAAGCGCTCTGAGATATTTTATCTTTAGTAGCGGCTGCTGCAGATCTAGTAGGTTTTTCTGCTATGAGAGGCCGGTCTGAGCTGTCAAAGTCTCCTTCTTTCCTTATCGATCTAAGATTATATCTGTTAGAAGTGTGACCAGCCCTTTATTCTTTTCCCAACTCATGCATTTGAGCACTCATCAGTGATTCTTCATATGCAGACTGCGTCAAAAGGGGAAAAGGGGGAGTTTCTTCAATACAGTGAATTTCAGGGCCAAACTCATCTATCTCCTCTCTTTCCTCATGATCAACTAGGTTATTTTGGAGGGGGGTTTGAACCCTTTGATCTTCTCTGTCTTTTCCCCTTTGTTCCCTCGGGAAAACCTGAGGCATATTGTTAGTAGGTCATCTAAAACCTCTACTGTCAGTGTTCTGGGGATCTCTGTACATGGGCTTCCCCTCTAATTCCCACCTTTCTATCTTGGCAGAAAGCGATTTTAGTGCTCTAGCTTTCTCATTTGTCTGATGGGGCAGGGGAGAGGAACTAGATGAGGAAGTTTCAGGCCTGTTCTTGGATGTATTTCTATCACCTGCGTTCCTGAGTCGGTTTACAACCAATATGTTAGATTCTACCTCCACGGTCGCATCCTGCATGTGGGCCAGTGTAGTAGCCCTTCTCTCCCTTAGCAGTAGGCAGAAGTCAGGATCAAAAGCGCTGGAGTAAGTGATCTTTGCAAAGGCTTCGGAGGGTTTTATCTCAGCAGGGATCTTGTTGTACATTTTATTAAATCTCTTGGAGAAGTCGGAGACAGACTCTCCTTCCTTTCTCTTCAACGACCCAAACTCTGTCATGTAATACATGAAATCTTTTTTATCTCCCCACTGTCTCAAAAAGGTACTATCTAAAGCTTCAATTCCATCAATAGATCCAGGAGGCAGGGCCTTGAACCATTTTCTAGCTTCTCCTTGGAGACTATGGACAAAAATCCTCATCCATACGTCGGTGTGCATGATAACATTATCATCCACGAAAGTATAAAAGGCTGCTAGGTGTTCTTCAGCAGCTATGTCCCCCTCGCCTGTATACTTGGGCAGCTGCTTTAGGTATCCATCTGGTGGGAGGGAATTGAGAAGCTGTGGTAATACAAGAGGAGCATACCTAGCGGCTATGATGGCCTCCATTGCAGTCATAGGGGGATTTGCTCCAGCCATATGGATATTATGTAAAGGGGAACTCGGAGGATAAGGAACTCGGAACTTGGATATTAGGGATGAGTTCTTAATGGGAATGGGAAACAAGAGAGGATTTAAGGAGAAAGCTAACGAGTTCAAGTCAGGAGGTGCTCCTCCTTGTGCAGGAGTGGGGAAATCTTCTGTGGTCCTGGGTCTACGCCAAGGTACAACTTCAGAGGAGAGGGGAGTGACAAGGATTTCTCCCTCTAATCCCAGACCGGGAGGGGAAAACTCAGCAGGCACACTCCCAAAATTCAGGAAACGAGAAACTTTTGAAGGAGGTCTATTAAGAAACCGAGGAGGATAAAATGAAGTTCTTATAGAAGGGGATGGCGGATTACCTGTTTCGACGGTGGAAGCTTCTTCTTCAGGGGCCTTTCCTTTTCTGAGAACCACCTTTGGATCGGTTTGAGGTGTAGCTAGGGGCAGCTGTGGATGAGACCGCGTGTGTCTGCCTCTGAAAGCCACAATTAATAGAGAAGGTTCTCCCCAACGGAGTCATCACAATGGAGTCGCTAGGTGCACAACAACAATCTTGATAATTCTGATATCTGATCCACCTTCAAAATTAGTTAATCGTTGTCGTCAATCCCGGGGAAAATATTCAACTTCGTCCCCGGCAACGGCGCCAGAAATGTTGGTGACGGAAGTCACTCCTGGATTGCTAGCAGGAGCAGAGCCCGATGCCCATCAGTTTTATGTCACGGTTTTTTATAGATGGGTGATCGAATGGAGGGAAACTCAAAACAATAGCGTTCCAACTCTGAAACCAGGCTAGGTATGCATGAGCAAGTGAGGTCTTGCGTAAATTTCAGACAGTGAGCTGTAGTAAAGGGTGAACAGGTGGAAGACTTGTACAAGCGAAAAGTAGAGGTCTGTTATAAATAGCAGGCTTCTAACAGACTGTAGAAGAAGGCATTTAAACACAAGATCGGCTTGCATTCAAACGCAAAGCTAGAGGACACAATTATGTAATAATAAATCCTTTATCATAACAGAACTACAACAATTCGCGCGAGTCAGTCATTCATGAACCCTCTTAACATAAGATGAAAATTAGACGGAGTAAGAAGAACTGTCTGTCATAAAACAAGAAATCTCATATACAGATGCATAAGCTGAAAGCTAGAATAGCTTCTAAAACATTACAGTAGGGAGCTCTGCTCAACCATTGATAGATACAAAAATGGAGAAAACGCCTTCATATACTCAAGAAAACAACAACAACAAAATCGATATGCTGCATTAAACACATTGTGTCTGCATGGCTTCTGACAATCTGCGGCTGCCATCTCTGAATGACCGTGCAACTACGGCAGACGCAATCAAACTCCTGACAGTTCCGTGGGCTAATCAACGTGCCTTTAATTCGTCGCCGGACTTTCCCATTATGGCGGAGGCGATGTCTAACCACCACCAACTACTTGAATAACTGCTTCATTGGGATTGAGGATGGCCCGGCCAACTCGACACCTTTGGGACGTGGAAGACCCTCCGCGCTGCCACCTTGATTAGTTGAATGGCCTGATGAATAGGTGTGGAGGCCAACGTGAAGGATGGGGGCACATAATGGGAGTGGTGGCACCAAAACTAGGAGGGTGAGATATGAAGTGTTGAGGTGTGTGAGAGGTTACAGGGGAAAACATATGGTGGGTGGTGAGTGGATGATGAGATGGGGAAGGGACCACACGAACCAGAAGAGGGGAGACAGACAGATGTCGGAGGATGAGGAAGGGGATAAATGGGAGCGAGCCTCATTACATGGTCAGGAGGAGAACAGATGGCAAGATGACACGACAAGAAAGGGGGCCCCACGCTAATTAAACGTAGAAAGACAAAGGATGTCTGGATTGCCTGTGCGCCATTGATCTGGGCGCTCCAATCGCAGCCGTCGGAGAGATGCGTCCTTGATTCCAGACCCCCCCCCTTCGCTTAAAGGTAGAAAGGCGGGGGGGGGGTCCGGAATCACCCTGTGCGGCGTTGATCCGGGCGCTTCGATCGCAGCCGTCGGAGAGATGCGTTCTCGATTCCGGAACCCCCCCCTCCGCTTAAAGGTAGAAAGGCAGGGGGGGTCCAGAATCACCCTGTGCCCCGTTGATCAGGGCGCTTCGATCACAGCTGTCAGAGAGATGCGTCCTCGATTCCAGACCCCCCTCCTCCACTTAAAGGTAGAAAGGCGGGGGGGCTCTGGAATCCTATGTGCGCCGTTGATCCAAGCACATGAAACTTTGCCATCCAGATTTGATTTCTATTTAAACACAGATGCATTTGGATCCCAAACTTAGGGTAGGTGGGTTTTTAACTCGCTCCTTCGCATTTTATCCCTGCTACAAGAAATATCGTTAATAGGAGGAAGTGCTAGCCTATAGGCTACAGGTCCCACTCTATCTAGAACTTCAAAGGGTCCACAATATCGAGGTGCCAACTTGGCACATGCTCCCATCTTCAGGGAACTCTTCCTGGGCCTAACTCTGAGGTATACTTGGTCTCCCACCTTGAACTCTCTTGGAGTTCTCTTTTGGTCGGCATAACGTTTCTGTCGGTTCTGAGCGAATTTTAGATTTTGTTTTGTTTGAATCACTTGTTGTTCCATTTCTTTCAACATGTCAGGTCCAATGGTAACTCTGTTTACGGGATTACTCTAATTGACTAGAGTGTTGCACGGCCTACCATAGAGGACTTTGAAAGGACTCGTCTTCAGGGACTCTTGGTAGCTATTGTTGTAGGCGAATTCCACTAGTGGCAGGTAGTCTTCCCACTTTTTGGGTTGATGCATTACATGAATCCTGAGCATGTCTTATAATATTTGATTCACCCTTTCCGTCTGTCCATCGGTTTGAGGGTGATAGGCTGTGCTAACTAGTAACTTGGTCTCCAAACCAGCCATCAGTGATTTCCAAAAGTTGGAAGTAAATTTCGTGTCTTTGTCAGACACGATCTCTTTCGACATACCATGCAATATAAATATATCCTCCAGAAATACATTGGCGATGTCTATTGCCATATAAGTTGACTTGAAGGGGATAAAATGAGCAGGCTTGCTCAATTTATCCACCACTACCATGATGGCATCATTCTGTTTGGTCGAGGTTGGTAGTCTGGTGATGAAATCCATGGAAATGGTTTCCCATTTCCATTTCGAGATTGGTAGAGGTTGTAATAATCCTACTGGGTGTCGGTGTTCTGCTTTTACCTGTTGGCATTCTATGCATTTGGCTAAGTACTAAGCTATTTCTTTCTTCAATCCAGGCCAATAGAATTGTTTCCTGGTGGCCGTGATCATCTTCTGGTATCTTGGATGGCCAGTATAGGGTCTTTTGTGCAGTTCATCCATTATGAACCTCTTCAATTCGTCACAATCTGGGATATACAATCTATTTCTGTAAGTGAGAAGACCTCCTTCCATCATCTAGTAGCCTCCATACTTTATCCTCGTGGGTTCTTTCTGTAGGTACGAGGTCACGGTCTGGAAGAATGTGTCTATCTCTTGTGCATTTATGACTCTTTCCTTGAAATCCGTCTAGCAGGCACTTACCGCTGCTAGGTGAATTGTTTTCATGCTTCTGCTAAGGGCATCAGCCACCCTATTTTGCTTTCCCTTAATATGTTTGATTTCAAGATCAAACTCGCTGAGGAGGGCCATCCACCTAGCTTGTCTGGCATTGAGATTTGGTTGGTCAAATAGATATCAAAATCCACAGTGGTCTATCATAACTACAAACTTTCTTCCCAGGAGGTAATGCCTCCACATTTTTAAGGCATGTACTATGGTAGCTAGCTCTAGATCATGGGTCACATAGTTGACTTCGTGCTCATTCAATTTTTGGGATTCATAGCAGACCACAGTTCCTCCTTGCATAAGGACTCCTCCAAGCCCTTCCCTACAGGAATCTATTCACACGAGGAAGTCAGCTTAAGAATCGACGATCTTCAACACGGGTGCGTGGATCAGTAGATGTTTCAGGGATTGAAATCTTTGTTCACATTTTTGTGTCCACATGAATTTTGTCCCTTTCTTTTGGAGGGTAGTGATGGGACATCCAATCTTGGAGAATCCTTTTATAAATATCCTATAGTATCTTTCCAAGCCCATATAGGATCAGATATCTGAAACGTCCTTCAGGATAGGCCATTCCATAATAGACCTAATCTTATCAGGGTCTACTGCTATCCCTTCTTCAGATAGGACATGGCCCAAGTAATGTATTTGATTCTAGAAAATGTCACACTTGCTAAATTTGGCATAGAGATGATGTTCTCTTAGCACTTGAATCACAAGCCTAAGGTGTTCCTCATGTTCCTCTCTATTCTTGGAGTAAATTAATATGTCATCAATAAAAACCAACACAAATTTGTCTAGGAATTTGCTGAGCACACTGTTCATCAAACACATAAAAGTGGCAGGGGCATTGGTCAATCCGAATGGTACTACCACAAACTCGTAGTGACCATATCTCATCCTGAAGGCAGTTTTGTGGATGTCTTCGCCCTTGATTCGGACTTGATGGTATCCAGATCTCAAGTAAATCTTCTAGAAGATAGAGGCACCTCCCAATTGATCGAACAAGTCATCGATCCCGGGTAAGGGGTACCTGTTCTTTATAGTTACCTTATTGAGTTGTCTATAATCTATGCACAGTCGGAGGGTACTGTCTTTCTTTTTCACAAATAGGAATGGTTCTCCCCATGGAGACACACTGGGCCAGATATAGCCTCTATCCATCATACCTCTTCCAGAAATACATCTCTATATTCTCTCAGTGTGGGGTGGTCTTCTAGGCTTGGTTTGTCACCTTCAATTATTTTCAACACCTGTATTGCATACAATGGACATCCTTTTCTGCAATACCTTCTCATTTGAAGAGCTGATATTTGTCTCACTGAGACAGGTTTTTGGATCCCTTGAAGGGTTATCCTCCTTCCTTCTTCACTTACGCATTCCAAGGTTTTATGGTAACAGTCCAGTTTGGCTTTATGGGTGGCTAGCTAGTCCATACCAATCAACAAATCATATGATCCTAGGGGTAATATGTTAAGGTTTTCTTGGGTGGGGAATTCGTCCATAATGAATTGGCAGGCTGGTATGACCTCCACTACTCTTCTTTTGGTGCCAGTGGCTAACTGTACCAACCATGGCTTGGCGTTTTTATGTGGCTGTAGTTTACATTTTTCAATGGCCTTAGGGGCTATATAACTCAAATTTGAACCAAGGTCAATCAGAATAGACACTAGATGGTTGGTGATCATACCTTCAATTTCCACCACTGAAGCTTGGTGGTCAGCTTGGTTATTATCCAAGGCTACATAAATTTGCGGCACACTCTTGGCCACATTATTGATGGTGGTAGATTCTTGAATGTTGTTAATTCTTTGACTGTTCTGTTATCGGTGCAAGAAGTCCCTCAGTAGATGTTCTTCTCCACAACCCCAACATTTCAAAGGTTCTCTCTTTGGGTTATCAGTATTTACTGGGGTAGATCCAGAAAGTTTATTTCTGCTCAAGGAGGGAAAGTTCTGCTGGTGTACACTTTGGGATGGGAAGCTCATCCTTGAGTTCTTTTTATAGTCCTTAAATATTGGGGATTTAAACCCCCTTTTCTGGAATCCCAAACTATTCTTCTTCTTCTAGCCTTTGCGAGGTCCTGTCTGATGCCCAAGCTGTTCATAACAATATCTTTCCTTTCGGATAGTATCTTCTAGGGTCTTTGGTTCGTCAAATTCAATCATGTTCTGATAGTCCTTAGGTAGTCCACTGATGAATCGTTGCACCTTTGCCTTTTCTTCTTTTATGTAGGGTACATACCTAAGCAACTCGAGGAATCTACTGACATATTCCTCTATGGTGATTTGACCCAGCTTAAGTTCATAGAATTCTTTAGTCTTTTAATCAAAATATTTTTCTGACAGATACTTCTTCCTGAAGTAATTCTCAAACTGTTCCCAAGACAAGTCTTCTTCGTGAATCCCTTTTACATTCTTAAGGTCTTCCCACCAAATGGAAGCCTTTCCATTCAAGTTGAAGGTGGCTACTCGGGCCTTCAAGTTTTCTGAGAAGTCATGGATTCTAAAATACTTCTTTAGTCCAAGAAGCCAGGCCTCCGCTTCCTCTCCCTTCTTTATTTCACCATTGAAGGAGGGTGGTTTGGCCTTCTTGAAATCTTCGATATTATGACTCTTGGAAAGTTTCTTCTTCTTTCATTTTCTTCAGGAATGAGAACTAGTTCTGCTTCTAGAAGATCCCTCCGAGTCGCCAGCTTCCTTTCCAGAAGAATCGTCCAATGCTTTTCCCTTATCTCTGGGGTGGACCTTTCTCAAGGTGCTCCTCTCAGTGTGGCCACTGACATAACCACATTTTTTTGTCTCAGGTTCATGTTGCAATTTCCTTTGTATGTCGGATAGGATTTGCAGTAAAACTGCATTAATTTTTGTTTGCTTCTCTTTCTCTTTTATCATCCTTTCGTTGTCATCTTTGCATATCTATAATTCGACCATGAGGCTCCTCACAGTATCAGCTAGATATGGAGGGGTCCCTACTGCCCTCCTTTCATCAGACTCTTCATCTCTATTGTGGGAGCCCTCCCCCACTTCATGGTGAGTCACCATTCTTTACGTTTGCAATTTCCTGCGGTTGATCTTTCGCTTTGTGTGCAAAAGAAAAAAGTTGGTTGTTAGTCAATATTTATATTCATTTATAACCAGTACATAATTCATATTTTTCACATGCACACACACAATAGGAGTTTTCATTCTTAACTTTGACTTTTGATTAAGGGGGGTTAAGATAAAGAGTTACTCCTTTTGACAGTACTCCGAATGGAGTCTCTGCACAACCCATTCATGAGCCCAAGCAGGCCAAGTGTTGTAACCGTGCTCTGATACCAATTTGTAACACACCCACTACGAGAACTAAGATTTTTCGGCTTTTTCTCCTCTTCTTCGAGGGATAGAGTTCCCGAATTCCTACGAGGTTCTAGCGTAAGCTAGGTCCTCCAATCGGGACCTTCACCACACCAATTCACTGGTTCTTTCGTTGAAGATAAATCGTGTTCAACTCACACACCAAGCATAGGATTTATTCCCATGTGTCCATCGGTTGTGACCTCGAGCTAAGCCAAGAGGCGCCTTTCTCATTTCGGGACTTCGGGAATCGGGAGTTCGAAATGCAAGGGAGTCGAGTTCTTCGACTCTTCAAACCCCGAAACCTAAAATCCTATTCACACCTACCAGGATTTCGCGATGCATGAAGATGGGGGTTCATACCCTTCAGATTTTCGGGTGTCGCGATACCGAAACCCATATATCTACTAAGTTCCTTTCGGGGTTTCGCAAGTCGGGATTTCACGATGTGCGACGACAAGAGGACTCGCACCTAGGATATCCGAGAGCCAAAAATCCGAAGATCATATACCCTCTAAGCTCCCTTCAGGGTTTCATGAGTCAGGATTTTGCGATGTGCAAGGACAGGAGATCTCGCATCTGGGTTTCCCCGGAGCCGAAACTCTGAAGTCCATATATATACGCTAATCTCGTTTCGGGGTTCCGCGAATCAGGATTTCGGGACTGGCGAGTACAAGAGACTTGCCTTTAGGTATCCCGGGTGCCAAAACACCGAAACACCATATCTCATCCACGCTATTATCATTTCGGGGTTTCGCAAGTCTGGATTTCAGGACTGGCGATTACAAGAGATCTTACCCTTAGGTATCCTGGGTGCCGAAACACTAAAACATCAAGACTCTAATCGCGCTACACTATTTCAGGGTTTTGCAAGTTAGGATTTCGGGACTGACGAGTACAAGGGACTTACCCTTAGGTATCCCAGGTGCCGAAACACTGAAACATAAAAAATTATCCACGCTATACTTATTTCGGGGTTTCATACTTCGAAATTTCGCGATATGCGCAGACAGGAGGTCTCGCATCTAGGATATCCGGGAGCCGAAACTCCGAAGCTCATATATCCACTAAACTCACTTCAGGGTTTCGTAAGTCGGGATTTTGCGATGTGCAATGACAAGAGGTCTCGGATCTGAGTTTCCCAGGAGCCGAAACCCCGAAGCTCATATATCCTCTAAACTCACTTTGAGGTTTCGCAAGTCGAGATTTTGCAATGTGCGATGACAAGAGGTCTCGCATATGAGTTTCCCAGGAGTCGAAACTCTGAAGCTTATATATATACATTAAGCTTGTTTCGGGGTTTCGCAAGTCGGGATTTCGCGATGTACGATGACAAGAGGTCTCGCATATGATTTTCTCGGGAGTGAAAACTCTAAAGCTCATATATATACATTAAGCTCATTTCTGGGTTTCACAAGTCGGGATTTCGCGATGTGCGGTGACAAGAGGTCTCGCATCTGAGTTTCCTGGGAGCCGAAACTCTAAAACGCTGATATATGTATACATATATCTATCTATGAGGCTGAGTTCATTTCGGGGTCTCGCAAGTCGAGATTTTGCATCTGGAGACTACAATGAAACTGACCCTTGGGTATCTCGGGTGCCGAAGCTCTGAAATGCCGAGAGGTATCCCTGCTAGGCTACTTTCGCTGACAGGGAAGAAGCAAACTCATGGGTTTACTAAAATGGTATCCCTTTCAAGGGACTCACTCATCCCTGTAGGGTATGGGAACTTTCTCGGAAGGAGGTGCCTTTAGGAAATCCAACCAAGGCATCGCATGAGTTAAGTGCAGGGAACAATTCTCTCCAGGACGGACTTGAAATATGAACTTGTTCAATATATACATACATACATACATACATACATATATATATATATATA
>JZKD02S2005803.1:59263-73000 GCA_000966675.3 Picea glauca
CCTTCACTCCAAAACGACCTCGTAGAGAATGGAATTTCTGCTCAGTGAAGGTCTTGGTGAAAATATCTGTCGTTTGTTCTACTGAAGGACATAACTGTAAGTTGATGATCCCCTCATGTACTTAGTCATGGATGCAGTGCATGTGGATCTCAATGTGCTTCGTCCACTGCCTTTGAACTGGATCTCTGCAGAACTTCAAAGTACTCTGGTTGTCACACCAGATGACGATCAACCGATGAAACTGAATGCCCAACTCAGTGAGAAAATGTTGTAGCCACATAGCCTGAATGGTTATGTTAACTACCCCTCTATACTCTGCCTCATCTGAAGATAGAGAAATGGCAGCTTGCTTCTTTCTCGACCAACAGATAGGCCTGGAACCAAGATTGAGTGAGTAACCAGAAGTGGACTTGCGATCAATGCTATCGCCATCCCAGTCGAAATCAATAAAACCAATGAGATCTAATGTAAAGTCTGCTTCATAATGAATTTGAAAGGTGATGGTGCCCTGTACGTATCGAAGGATACACTTTGCAACTTTCCAATGTAGCTCATGCGGCTCTTGCATGAACCTGGAAACCGCACCAACTGCATATGAGAGGTATGGTCTGGAGTGTGTGAGATACAACAAGCTCCACACTAGTTGTCTGTACAGTGTGCTGTCAGCCAACAAAGTCTCCCCGCCATCCTCAAGTTTGACTCCTGATAGGAAAGGAGTCGAAGCAGACTTGCATTCTTTCATGTGAAATCTCTCAAGGAGATCTTGTGCATACTTGGATTGAGACAGTTTGATGCCTGATGCATCCTGACTGATCTCAAGTCCAAGGAAGAAGTGTAGCGGACCCATGTCCATCATCAAAAACCTGTCATGAATAATCCTCTTGACTGCAGGAATCGCTGAAGTCGAGCAACTGGTGATCAACAAATCATCGACATACAGAACTAAAAGTAGAAGTGAATCAACCGTCCTGAGCATGTATACATTCGGGTCTGATTTAAAATGTAAAAAGTTCTGTGACAACAGGTAGGATTCCATCTTGGCATACTATGCCCTCGGAGCCTACTTGAGGCCATAAAGTGACTTCTTCAGTCGACAGACCAAACATGAGTCCTGCATAAATCCCTGGGGCTACTCCATGTAGATCTCCTCAGAGAGATCACCATGAAGAAATGCATTCTTCCCATACATATGATGGACTTCCCATCCCTTCGCTGCCACAATGGCAAGGGCCAATTGTATGGAATCCATCTTCGTTACTGGAGAGAAGGTCTCATCATAGTCAATACCATGAACCTACTGAAAGCCTTTAGTGACAAGCCTGGCTTTGTATCTGTTGATCTATCTATCCGCTACACTCTTGGTCCTGTAGACCCATCTGCATCTGACAAGTTTCCTCCCAGAAGGAAGGGGAACCAGATCCCAAGTATGGTTCTCAAGGAGGGAGTTGTACTCCTCCTGCATGGTGGATTCCCAAAAGGGATTTCCAGCAGCCTCGCCATAAGACTGTGGATCTGAAGACTAAACCAAGAAAAGATGCCTGGAAGGCAATGGTTCAGTGGCAGTGAGTGTAATAGGAGGCTCCTTGAAATCAGATCGAGTCCTCCTAGTATCGGCTGGATCACCAACGAGATCCCCTGCATCCTGAAGAGTAGTCTGTGCCCACTTGGGCCTCTGCTCTGGCTCTGCGACTGCATCTAAAGGCTCTGACTCTGCATCTGACTGTATTGACTCTGAATATGAATCATCTGAGTCCTATGAATCAGAAATCTCATCTGAAGAAGAGTCATTATGTGCATGCTCATCATCTCGGACAGGTGGAAGAGTGAAGCTGTCTAGATGCGACTGCTGAGGTACATGCAAGACACTTTCCTCAAATTGGACACTACGCTCAATGATGAGTTGGTCTGAGGAAAGATCAATAAGTCGATATCCCTTCACACCGTCGGGGTATCCAACAAAAATGCACTCAGTGCTCTGTAGATCAAGTGCCTTCCTCTTTTCAGAGGGAATCTGGGCCCATGCACGTGAACCAAAAATGTGAAAGTGGGCCACTTCCGGTTTGAGGCCGCTCCAAGCCTCTTAGGGGGTCTTATCCTTGACAAATATATGAGGAGATATTTTTTGGATGTATGTTGCACAGTTAAGTTCTTTGTCCCATAGTCTATGTGGTAGTGACTTTGCATGCAACATGCAAGATGCCATCTCCTTTAGAGATCTGTTTTTCCGCTCGGCAACTCCGTTTTGCTGCGGAGTGTAGGGAACTGTATGCCACAACTGAATCCCTGCCTCATGGCAAAGATTATGAATCTCATGATTCACATACTCTCCCCCATTATCAGTTTAGAGGACATTGATCTTCTTTCTGGACTGTGTCTCATCCAAAGATTTGAAATCTTTGAGGTGTTGAAAGACCTCGGATTTTTGCCTGAGAAAGTAGGTCCAAGTAAAACATGAGAAATCATCAACAAAAATGAGAAAAAACCTCCCTTTGCTGATCGATGGATGTGGAAAAGGACCCATGAGGTCATTGTGTATCAGATCTAAAGGTGCAGAAGCTCGCTGAGACTTTCCTTTGACGAATTTCTCTTGAGGATGTTTTCCGAGAACACATCCCTCACATACTCCCTTGGAGAAATGGATGTTTGGTAGACCATCAACTAATTTGTGCTTGCTAAGCTATTGCATGTATCTAAAATTCAAGAGTCCAAAACTTTCGTGCCATATCCTACTACTTTCATCAGCATGAGTAAGCAGTAAATAAAAATCAGGTTCAATGAATTCAGAAAATGTATACAATCTAGACTGATGATTTACCTCACTGGTAGCAACCCTAGAGTTGGTTTGCATGTCATATATGTCCATGAAATTTGGTGTGAATACGACTTTCTTTCCTGTGTCGGAATTCTTCATCTGATACACGGAGAGAAGGTTGAAAGAAAGCTTGGGAACATGTAGCACATTCTCGAAGCTTCCATTGGTGAGTTCAATCCTTCCTTTGCCGGTGACTTCGACAGAAGAGTTGTCCCCCATCAGAATAGGAGGATGTTTGCATGCATCCAATGAAGTATATATTGTTTATGAGGCATCCATGTGGTGTGATGCTCCTGAATCTATGATCCAAGCATCGAGAGAGGAGTTGATTGCAATCAAGGCATGGCTAGAATTGCCTTTCTTGGAATTCATATCTTCTGGCTTCTTCTTATTTGCACCCTCGGGGATCAAATCTCGAAGGTTGTTTTGCTAAAGTATCTGAGACATCAGATCTATTTTTTTTTGCATGCATGCAGATTCCAAATGGAATCCTTTGTGATAGTATGTGCATTTCTCTCCTTTTCTTGCCTTTTCTCCTTTGGATCTGGAAGCATCGGTGAAGGGCTTTGTGTACCCTTCCTTCTTCGTATGTGCATGAGCTTTCTGCTTATCTTTATCTTTAGATTTCTGATATTTGTGTCTGTCATCATGCACAGTGAGTGCATGCGCCCTTGGGCCTTTGATTGTGCCCATGTTGATGAGCTTGGTTTGCTCTTGTGTCAAGGATTCGATAAAGTCCTAAAGAGAAGGCATCTTCCAGGTGGCTCCAGAGGCGAATATGACAGTATGGAATGTGGATACGAATACAAGGAATTGATGTCCAATATTGGAGAGAATGGTGAGAACCATTTCTTTCTCCTCCGCCGATTTATCAACCCCACAAGCTTTGAGTTGCGACTGTAAATCCTTGAATTTTGTAAAGAAATATTGGATATTGTCGAAGATTTTTGGATCCAATGTGAGCACCTCCACCTCCAACATGTGTCCCCTCATCTCATCCTATTTTCCAAAGAGCCCTTCCAAGATTTTCTAGGCTTCATTGGGAGTCTTACAAGAAGATATGTGAAAAAAGAGATCGGGAGAAATAAGACTGCAAATCGTTCCGAGTGCCTCATCCATGCGATTTAAGTACTTGGATTTTTCTATGGCTGATGTCAGTTCTGTATCTGTATTCATGGTTAACCTATAAAACCCTCTATATCGGAGATGTATGGCTATTTTCTCCTTCCATGCAAAATAGTTGTAAGGTGTATGAATGAATTCTTTTTGGAATTCCATCTTTTCCCTGTCTTTGATCTTTTGTACCTGC
Organism: Picea glauca; assembly: GCA_000966675.3. Classification (NCBI taxonomy): domain Eukaryota; kingdom Viridiplantae; phylum Streptophyta; class Pinopsida; order Pinales; family Pinaceae; genus Picea; species Picea glauca. The sequence goes on from JZKD02S2005803.1 coordinate 63,385, forward strand.
AAAACATTTTGGTGTAGCTTTTGCTTAGAAGTCCAACGAATATGATACCATGTAAATGTGTTGACCTGCACAAAATACATCTATCTAAACAATGATACACACATTTGCAGAGAGAATTGGAAAAAGAAGAACAAGGAGAGAAAGAATGGAAATAATTCTCATTAACCATTATGAATAACGAATAATTTACACATGATATACTCTCTATAACTCAATGAGTTCGAATTGAGGTGAACCAAGTCACCGTAGTGGTGGTCTATAGTGATCTGGACACACACCAAATGTTACGGGAGTGAACTGCCACCTATTCTAGTCTCTCAGGCAGTTACGGGAGTGAATTGCCACCTAGTTGAGTTAACTAGTCAACTAGTCTTTAGTTAACTGACTGAACAGAAAATAGTGAGGAGTTAACTCAAGGAATCAAGGCTAATGCTCCACTTTGGTGATGATACCAAGGAAATGTTGAATTATCATGGTGATGATCCCAATGTTGCATGGTGATGATCCCAATGCAACATCTAAACTCAACTCAACTAGTCAAACTAAAGTGTGAACTGAAAGAGAATATTCTCTAGGTGGAATATTCTCTAGGTGGAATATTCTCTCCTAAAATATAGGAGACTAGATAATGACTAATAAACAAATAAAAACCTTAGGAAAAATAAATCCTAGGTGTGTGTGAAGTAACTCCAACATCAATCACATCATCTAGTACTTAATGTTGCCGAATTTTGAATTCCATACCCTTGTGTCATCACTTGGGTAACTAAAAGACGTTAGTACCTTTTTTTTTCCATCATGTCTTTGCTTATCATAGTCAATTAAATATTAACAATTTTCCTTATTTTTTTCGATTAACTACTCGTCGACTCATTACTTTCTCGATTTGATATGTTGTCCCATTACTAAATTTCCATTTATGCATTTAGGTTCCTCAATCATGTTGTGGATTTTTTTTTCATTTGAGGGATTTAGTTGTCATTAATTCCCACTCTTGTCACCCTGTAGCATTCAATGAATTGTCGTCATGTCACCTTCCTCATATTTATTATAAAATAAATGTTGGCCGATGAATTCATGTTTTGTTTTATGATCACGCTCACTGTAGAGTCAGTCCTAGAGCCTCTTGAGCACTCTATAATCCTACTTCCACGTCTTTGTCCCCTGATGTTATTTGTTTACCAACGTCAACCTATTCCAATGCTTTGCACACCTAGTGAATGGGCTCTTAGAACCACTGTTTCAATGAAGTTTATTTATCCATGGGTTACTATTCAAGTCGATCTGCACGTGAAGGTTGAAAAAACTAGGTTAGTTGACCTCAATTTTACCTATGTTGTAGAATTCCCACATATGGATACCAATGCCTTCATGGATTGAACTACATTTCTTGACAGAGAGTTCTAGTGGTAGTGAAATCCTGACTACATTCCCCTGCGACATTCCACTTTGTTGTGTCTTTGCAATTTTACTGTCTTTGGTACTACTGGAGAAGCTGGATGATGCACCAAATTTATGATAATGAAAGTGCATAACAGTACCCTCTGGCTAGACTAGGCCTACCCAATCCAATTGGAGGACATCCATATACTCAGAAGGTTGTCCATATAGGGCCAATAGGTCACCGAAGGCTTCTAAGGCTTTGGAAATCACGGTAAGAAGAAGGGGAAACTGAGCCTCTATGAAAAATACAATACATGCTGGGAAGGTCGAGGATGACACATTGTGTCTATTAATGATGAATAGGTCCGCATGGATTGCTACCTAATTGTAGGGAAGGTGATGCGCAAGTACATGAAGGATGAGTGTACTCTGAATGCCATTTCATTGGAATATTTCAACAAGAATGGCGCACCTATGAACTGGTGAAAATACCTGCTCACCGAGTTGTTCCAGGCTTGTGTAGATGCAGATGACCAAGCCATTTAGTTCATCTCAGGTTACTTGCTCATCGCCTTCGCCATGTGGAAGAGGCAGTCACCGAGGGGACACCATATTTCTCTCAATGATGATGGTTGTATCACCAATATTTTTGACCCATGACATTTTCTCCCTGCATCTACCAACGAGGCTTCTCACAATGTCTCCTTTGCATAGTGGTATGATGAGTTCATTTCCGTAACAGAGTGATCGAGGATCCCCTAGTCTCTCCTTAATAGGCATAACCACAATATGTGGTTCGAGATGAGTCACGATTGTTATCCCAATTTTATGGATAATTAAGGAGATCATGTCTCAAGGCCCTCAGGTTGCATATATGGAGTGTCGAGAAACTACATGGCCAACAATACCCTTTTTCATAGATAGAAAACCAAATCACCACCACAGATAGTCACAGGTTTACATATGGCATCCACCACACCATTTGGCTTCCAAAAGGCAATGGGACTTACTCCATGAGGTACAAGTCAATATTATGGTGATCATAATTTCAATTTTTAAGCCATTTGATTATGTTGCATCTTAGATTTCTCTAGATTTCATGATATGTGCTTAGACATTATGAATTTTTCCTTGATTCACTTGGTGGTGGACATTGTTCCCTAGTAAGTGGTTTTCCTTGGGGATGGGTTTTCTACTGGGAACTCCCTTAATGAGCCATCGTACCATTCCCGACCATACATACCACTTTCCATCATTATTTCCCTCCATTTCCTTATCTCTTGGGATTTTAGGGTGTACTGACCCAAGAAGGAGTTGTCCCTCATTCTATGGGAAGAAGGGGAAAAAGGCCCATAGGGGTTGATGTTGGGTAAAAGATAAAATCCTTTTGATAAACCTTCCAGATTCTTCGCTCGAGGATCACCCAAGAAAGCAATAAAACACTTATCTTTGAGTAAAGGGGACCCAAAATATAATAGAAAATTATTACAAGGTTAGTTGAAGGATAGGAGGTCTCATCACGAGCCGACCTATCATGTCTATGAATATCTAGTGGTATGACATTACCATCATCTGGTCACCAAACCAGGGTAATGACTCTCAGTTGCATGGCTTAGAGAAAGGGGGTCTCATCATGGGCCATCCTTCTCATTTCCATTAGGTGTTTGTGGGTGACATTTCCACCACCTGGTAACCACGCCAGGAAGTGAACTTCAACATCTCCTTATGCCATATTAAAAGAAAATAAAGAAATAAATATAAAAGGAAATTGATGGGCTTGGAAAAAATGCATTGCGGATGAAGGTACCACAGACCCTCTACAAAGGCACCCATGAATGAGACAATATGTCCCCTTTTATGTCATGATCCCTATTCCCATTGAGTCTTGGCCCCAACCACCTCATACACTTTACATGGCTTAAAGAGGGACCTCTTGGAATCTCTCCTTAACCTATGGAAATATCTACCCAATATGACACATCGTCAACCCTCCCATATTTAAGCTTGACAAGTCGCATAGTGTCTTTGAGCTGTTAATTGTTTGATATAATGATCTTTGATGCACATGCTTAGATGGATTATTTATTTATTGGATTCACTTATAATGATTTTATGACTTGATATCCTTGGAGGGTGTGCTCATTTTTCTTTCCAGGACCTAGTTGGTAGATAGTTTTGGGCGAACAAACATAGCTTGGGCTTCCATAGGGATACAAGCCCACAGGTTGGATTCCAGGGGCCTGCATGCTGGATGAGAGAGATGACACTTGGATGGCCTTGATGATGACTTATATAAACTATACCACCCCCTACTTGCCAAACTATTTTATCAGGAGGGGAAAAAAATTCCATTTTTGAGCTTGACATCATGATCTTGGGGGCTAGGGCATGGTGGTGAGGTGCCACTCTTTGACACATGGACGTTTGCAGAGGAGAAGGGTATTCACCATGATATGAGTTCCTAGATGCTTGAAACATGGCCTTTGGAGGCCCATCCATGTTTCTCCAACAACAACAACTTCCTCAAAGTGGAAAAACATTCCCTAAAGGGGGTGACATACTCCTAAATTAGGGTTTAATTTTTGCAAAAAGTGAAAATTTAAGTGAATTGTTTAATATTACTTTGTTAAGGGGGAAATATTAGGGTTGTTGACCCCTAATCTTGTTGTTTACTCCTTATTTTGAAGACAAACTATTGTAGCTACATTTAGTATAAATAGAGATCATAAGATCTCATTTTAAACATAGCTCTCCCTTGTGGAGAAGGATACTTATCTGAAATTTTCAGCCCTCTTGGCTATTTATATCTCTTGTGAAATTTCTATGGTTTATCTTTTCTATTGGTGGTGAAAAGTGATGCACTATGCTTGGAGACTCTTTCTTATGCATGTGAATGGACTTAACTTGGAATATTACGGTTTGATCTAGCCTTTTTTGTGGAATTGGCAAGGAAAAATATGCATTTATTGTCTTTTGTATTTCTTTTTTCCATAATTAGTTGGTTAGACCCTTGGAGGAGTATAAGGGCATACACCCTCCCCAAGTTTTTTTTCTCTTTCTTAAGAAAGTCAATTTTTAAAATTTGTCTTGGAGAACTACAAGAGTGTACACCCTCCAAGGTCATCTTGGTTTGTTTTGCAAACCCTAGGAAGTAAAATGGATTACACCCCTAGGGCTTTGTGGATAAAACATTTCAATCCAAGTTTTTCTTCTAAACGTCAAATATATTTTTCAAGGTTGTGCCAAGAGAAGTTCAAGGGCGTACACCCTCTTGGAGTTTCCTAGATTGAATTAGTTACACTTGGGAACTACAAGGGTGTACACCCCAAAGTTCTTAGAAAATCCATATTTTTAATTGAACCCATAAACCCAATAGTAAGGCACTAATCATATTTTAATTTGCATTGGAGATACAAAACATTTGCCTCGATAGACATGAAATTTCAACCTTTACAAGCTTTCTCCTTTGGATAAAGATCTTAATGCCTTCAGGGTTTTTCTTCCCTTAGGGCGTCCCTTCTCTTCCATAATTTCTCATTGCTGTATTAACTTATTTATACATTCATTAGGCTGCATAAAATCACTAACACTAGGTGCTAATATCTCACTAACTAGCCCCTAACGTCTCTCCATCTTTTAGCCACTAATTCCACTAACTAGGGTGCACTGTTTAAGCTATTTTTGGGGATTTTTCTATGGTTGATTTAGCTGATACATGTCATTGAATGTTACATACATAAGGCTGATAATTTACATAATAAAATCATTTTATAACAACTTGCTTTATTCAGTCTTAAAGTGCTATGCTCAAGTCGTAATTGATTACTGAATTCATTGATGATATTGCCAATTGATCTTGTGATTTATACACTATTTTGGATACTTATTTTCTGATATAAACTTTCATCCACTACTGAAAATTAGGAAAAAAATATTAAATTGTTGATCCATACTACCACATAGCATTTCAAGGTGTCTTTTCTTGTGTTTCGGGAAGGTACAGGTACACCAACAACTATCTCTTCACTTGGTATCCATTTACCTCTCTTCACTTACCATTCCCAACCAATCATTTCTTCCATCACTTGACCTTATGGGGGACTTCTCGTTACATTTCCCTTCATCCTTTTCATTCCCCTAGGGTCTCTGGGATTTCCACCCAGGAGTGACCTTAGTTACCCCCAAAGTGTGGGAACTACATCGACGTGACATTGGGTGTAGGTTTCGTAAGTTGTGGCACTTGCTTTTGTGGTTGGGTCAGGATTTTCCCAACCTACAACTTATGCTATAAAATTTTGGCACCATTTCCAGGGAGGATTTTGAATCCTCTTCATGCCCTAAACCACACTTTTGGCAATTATTTTTCCCAAAGCCTTTACCCCGAGCTTGCTTGACGACTCCAATCCAAGAACCTACCCTTTTCCTTTGACAAACCTTCTTTAAAAGTTTGTATGGCGACTCCACCTTTCCCGAACCCACCTTTTCCTTACTCACCTGTCCCCTGCTCTCCGCTTTGATCCTTTGATAAGCCTTTCTCTCCCCTGGAAACTGCTTTGACTTCTTCTTCTAGTCGATGGGACTATGGCACATTGGAATCAACCAAGACCTTTCCATCCCTCATGGAAGGGAATTTTTTAGATGGAAAGGGAAAAATATGCTAATAAAGCCATTGAAGAGATAATTAACCAAGTGAAAGAGTTATTGCATGAATATGCCGAAGACCAATCCCTCACAGATGAAGAGATACTTGAAGACCATGCTTATGAAGAAATCTTCCAAGAATATCTCGATGAAGCTTATCACGTTGAAGATCAAGAGGAGAACAATATGAGTTATGAACCTTTAGAGGATATTGATGATAGTTTGTTCCATGAACCTAGAAGTGAAGAGGCCGCCTCAGATGCAGTTGATCAACATATTAACAATTTCATACAGATTGGAAAACGTGGATGGGACATGAACCTTTTCACCTTTGAAAAAGATCTCACTTATGATGTTGAGGGAATCCCTTAAACAAAGGATTGGTATCCATACATATATGAAAAAAATATTTGGGATGGTGATAATGACATGATCACATATTTGTTCCATTATTTCGAGGACAACTTGAAACAATGTTTTCAGGATGATTTTCAACCACCATACTTAGATTTTGATAGAAACCAGGTCATGGCCTTCCCAAAGAAATCCAGGGTCCATACTATCAAACAAAATTACTTTCATGTTGACACTTTGGGAATGGATTTGCAGACAAAGTAGAGATGTTTCCTGATTCCGATGGATATTTTTCCTCTAAGTTTGTGCCTTACCTTGTTTCCCCTTGTTTGGGAAATCATAGGGTTTTATTTGGATCTCTTCTACTTTGTCAGCCTTAAGGGAACAATGATATTCTAAGTGAGGATGAAGATCAACCATCATATATTTCACTCTAGATATTGATAGATCGAGCTTGTGGCCATACTTGCAAGTGAGAGTTCCAGGATGATCGAGATCATGGTTTCTTTCCAATAGGATTTCCTCCCTCCCACCCATCTCCATGAGTCTTATTTCACATTTGACTATATATATTTTTATGCTCATGATTACTATGTGATAGACTTATCTTTGTTATTTCACATGATTAAGAACATGGGGAAATATCTTCGTTCAATGATTAAGTGGTTGCACTGGTTGTACGATTTCACTTGACACCTTTGAGGCTTAATATTCATTGTCCCAGGACCCCAGGTAATTAGTCACATGTTTACCAGGAGATGTTGTGGTTTTCATGCACTCTACGATGAGAAAATGTCCCCAAGTAGGAGCTAGATGTTATCCCCATTTTGTGGATAACTAAGGATATCATGTCTCGAGACCCTCAGGTTGTAGATATGGAGTGTCGGGAGACTACATTACCAACAATACCCTTTTGCACAGATAGAAAACCCACTCACCACCATAGATGTTCATAGGTTTACAGATGGCATCCACCACACTAGTTGGATTTCGGAAGGCAGCGGGCCTTGCTCCATGAGGTACAAGTCAGTATTGTGGTGAGCATCATTTCATTTTTTAAGACATTTGATTATGTTGCAACTTAGATTTCTCTATATTTCATGATATGTTCTTGGACATTATGCCTTTTGCTCTGCTTCACCTTGGTGGTTGACATTGTTCCCTAGTAAGTGGTTTTCCTTGGGGATTGGTTTGATATTGGGAACTCCCTTAATGATCCATTGTACCATTCCCGACCATACTTACCACTTTCCATCATTATTCCCCTCCATTTCCTTATATCTTGGGATTTTAGGGTGTATTGACCCAAGAAGGGGTTGTCCCTCATTCTATGGAAAGAATGGGATAAAGGACTAAAGGGGCTGATGTTGGGTAAAAAATAAAATTCTTGTGATAAACCTTCCAGATGCTTCACCCAGGGATCACCCAAGAAAGCAATAAAACACTTATATTTGAGTAAAGGGGATCCAAAATACAATACAAAATGCTTAAAAGGTTAGTTGAAGGATATGAGGTCTTGTCACGAGCCGTCCTATCACGTCCATGAATATCAATTGGTATGAAATTACCATCATCTGGTCACCAAACCAAGGTAATGGCTCTTAGTTGCATGGCTGAGAGAAAGGGGGTATCATCACAAACCAACCCTCTCATTTCCATTAGGTGTTTGTGGGTGAAATTTCCACCACATGGTCACCACACTAGGAAGTGACCTTCAATGTCTCCTTATTCCATATTAAAATAAAATAAAGAAAGAAAGATAAAAGGAAATTTATGGGCTTGGAAAAAATGCATTGCAAACGAAGGTACTAGACACCCTCTACAAAGGCACCCATGAATGAGACACAACGACCCCTTGTATGTCATGAAATCTAATCCCATTGAGTCTTGTTCAACCACCTCATACAATTTACATGGCTTAGAGAGGGACCTCTTGGAATCTCTCCTTTACCTAGGGAAAGATCTACCCAATAGGACACCTTGTCAACCCTCCCATATTTAAGCTTGACAAGTCATAACGTGTCTTTGAGATGTTAATTTTTTGATATAGTGATCTTTGAAGCAGATGCTTAGATGGATTATTTATTGATTGGATTCAATTATCATGATGTTATGACTTGATATCCTTGGAGGGAGTTCTCATTTGTCTTTGCAGGACCTAGCTAGTGGATAGTTTTGGGAGAACAAGCCTAGCTTGGGCTTCCATAGGGATACAAATCCACAGGTTGGATTCCAGGGCCCCGCATGACGAATGAGAGAGATGACACTTGGAAGGACTTGTTGATGACTTGGAAAACCTATCCCACCCCGTACTTGCCAAACGATTTTCCCAGGAGGGGAAAAACATTCCACTTTTGAGCTTGATGTCATGATCTTTGGGGCTAGGGCATGGTGCTGGGGTGCCACTCTTTGACACATGTACATTTTAGGAGGAGAAGGGTCTTCACAATTATATGAGTGCCTATATGCTTGACACATGGAATTTGGAGGCCCATCCATGCTTGTTCAACACCAACTAATTATTCAAAGTGGAAAAACGTCCCTTAAAGGGGTGACATCCTCCTAAATTAGGGTTTAATTTTTGCAAAAAGTGAAATTTTAAGTGAATTTTTTAATATTACTTTGTTAGGGGGGAAATATTAGGGTTTTAGACCCCTAATATTATGTTTTACTCCTTATTTTGTGGAAAAATTATTGTAGCTACATTTAGTATAAATATAGATCATAGGATATGATTTTAAACATAGCTCTCCCTTGCAGAGAAGGATATTTATCTGAAATTTTTGGCCCTCTTGGCTATTTATATCTCTTGTGTGAGTGTTATGGTTTATATTTTCTATTGGTGGTGAAAAGTGATGCGCTATTCTTGGAGACTCTTTCTTATGAAAGTGGTTGGACTCAACTTGGAAGATTAGGGTTTGATCTATCCTTTTTTGTGGAATTGGTAAGGAAAAATCTGCATTTATTGTCTTTTGTCTTGCTTTTTTCCATAATTAGTTGGTTAGACCCTTGGAGGAGTATAATGGCATACACCCTCCCCAAGTTTTTTTCTCTTTATTAAGAAAATAATTTTTTACAAGTTGTCTTGGAGAACTACAAGAGTGTACACCCTCCAAGGTCATCTTGGTTTGTTTTTCAAACCCTAGGAAGTAAAACGGCTTACACCCCTAGGGATTTGTGGATCGAACATTTCAATCCAAGTTTAATGAACTTAGAAATCCTCAGTTTTTTTTTTTTT
>JZKD02S2005803.1:102063-124025 GCA_000966675.3 Picea glauca
ACATTTGAGCCTATTAGTATCCATACTTATTCCAATATCCTTTTGGACATACAAACCCTTATCTCTTCTAAATTCATGCATGATTTTGCATGAAGTTGGGGTGATCATAACCTCACAAACCTAGCTACAATTCAGACTATGGTTTGTTAATGAAGAATACCATCATGTTAATTGTACCTTAGAGAGTTGTGCACATGGCGAGACCATGTGGGCTTGCATGTAGGCATCCCTTAAGTCTATAACTATTATCCCTTAAGTCTATAACTATTATCCTTGGTTAACACCCCATTTAGGATAATCAAGACTAGCGTTGGATGAGGAAAGAAATATTAAAATATATCAAGGTACATTTTCATCAATCCTAGATTCAATCATACAGTTATATGATCACCTCATCCATTATAAACTCTTATTCCATTTACCTTATATGCAATATATTCAAATAAATCATGTATTACTTCGATATTTATGATATGGTCCATCACTAGACTATTATGAATTTTCATTGGTAGTTTGAATATAACAAATGGAGCTCCAAAGTAGTAAGTACCTACCTTCGAGGATTTTCTTATTAGTATTTAATATTGTGATATTTCATGGGCCGAAAGCCATTAAATAAATTTTAGAAGCAAGTGTTTCGTTCACTTTATCTTTTGACTCTTGAGAAAATTGTGCCAGGTTTTATTTCTGGCTAGAGTGTGGAGTTGACAACGATCTTCTCATTTTTATTTTTTATTTTTTTTATTATATTATGTCATTTTATATTATTGTTGCGTGCAAGTAATTCAATTTATCTAAAAATTATGCTAGTTAAAAATGACAATGAACCTGGAATTCATTTTCAAGTAAAATATTTTAAGCATGTTATGTTCAATTTTAAAGCAAAACATATGCTTGGTGATACCTATTCTATTTGGGAATAGGTTTTAGATGGGACTTTAAAGAGATATTAGAATATTTTGAGGTAGTATCCTCGTATTAACACATAAAATTGACCATTATGACCCTAAGTGAAAATATGCTTTATTAATTTGAATAGTTTGAGAATGACAAAGAATGGAAGTTGTTATTTGAACTTTGTGCTATAAAGATATAGGTTAGGCTTGAAGCACTTTACTCACTTAATATGTTACAAGGAATTTAAGTTATATGTGGACTTCAAATCCTTAACTTAGGATTAAAATGAAATGATCTTGCAAAAATTGTCAATGTTTGTTAAAACTTTGGATTAAAAAGTGTTGAATTGTCTCTAGAATTAATGGGAAAATCAAATGAATGATTACTATAATCCCTAGCCTATAATCCCTAGATCTGATACCATATGTAACATCTCTCTCTTCCATGCACTTGATGTGACTTATTCTTGGAGGACACTTGTGTGCAAATGATCTGGTTCATTATATGATTATCTTCTTAGTTTATGGATTATGATGATGAGATTGTGGATTATGATGTTATGTTATGTTATTTATGTATAGACAAGTGTTATTGAATGGTTTCTTCTGAGTGTGAAAGACTCTTGACAGATTAAGGATGTCGATGGCATCGATGGACCTCCTTGGACTCCATATCGATTCAGGGAGTGGAATGTATAGGGTTTGGGTATTTCTATTTATGCATATGTGATCTATGATTGGGTAGATTATGATTTTGTTTATGGTAACATGTTTCGTTGATGGATGCAGGCTGACGATTTCATTCTAATCAGACTCACATTAGGAGTAAAGGGGTCATACACGACAACCAGAGATATTGAGGGAGGAGTGTGGCAGCAACCCTGCCATAGCCTACTAGCACTCCCGCCGTGGCTCGAACTATAGGTTAACGATTACCTAGTTAAATAGATCCATGATGCCCTGAAGGGAGACTGAGACAGTCGCTCATGAAGATTCTAAGGGGAATGCAATAAAGTAGGGTCCTTATTCCTTAGAGGTCGTTATTCTCCCACAAGGTCGCCTGATGGAGTATTGACTCTAAGGGTTGGATGTCTACCAAAATCATTCAAAAGGCGAGTGGCACCCTTGGAGCACGTAGTGCGTCTTGAAGGGCACGTCGCATAAATGAAACATGAAAAAGGGTAAGTGGCACCCTTGGAGCACGCAATGCATCTTGAAGGACATGTTGCATAAATGAAACATGAATACAGACGAGTGGCACCCTTGGAGCACATAGTGCGTCTTGAAGAGAACGTCGCGATTTTTAACATAGGTGATTCAATGAACCTAGGTTCTCAAAAAACAATATTTTATTTTGACGTGGTCAACCTTAAAATAAAAATGTTGTATGAGTCAAGTTATTAATTATAAAATTTCCCTTAAAAATTGCTAATCCTAGTTGAATTTAAAGCCTATGTCTAAATAGGGTATGAGGACTAAAAACTATTTAATCAATTAATAAATGAGGGATGAAGAAAAATCAAATTAAAAATTTAAGGAGAAATAAGTTACCTAAGAATTAATTACTTTTTATGTGCAAAGACATGTTAATTTGGAACTTAGAAAAAAGGAGAAATTAAATGCAAAAAGGAATGTGGAACATAAGAAGGAATCTAGTCGAAAAGTTTCCTAAATAAATCTCAAGTAATATTTAAGAAAGACGTTAGTCATTAAAGGAAATTGAGGGAATAAAGGGACAACAAGGAGCATTTTTAGGAATGCTTTTAGGTGGGTGAGGGAAATTGAAAATTAACTAAATTGAATAAATGAATATCTAGTGAAACTAAGGGATCGGGTAACAAGTGTACGAGAGAGAGTTTTTCCTAATTAAAATTTAATAAAAAGAATTTAATGTGCATTTGGAAAGTGGTCACTAAGAGAACTCTATAAAAGTAATGGCAGAGAAGAGGAATGGATCACGACTGGTTTGTGTAAGGTTATGTTGCCAGATTTTTCTTGACTGACTTTTCTTGTGGGATTTGGGATACCCAGCGTGAATAGAGAGTGGTAGCTTGACCTGGCGAGGCGAGCTGGGAGATAGATTATCTTTGGTTGTGTGCATGGCCCATTTTCGGATTGGGGGGCTCAGGGGGAAGAAGAGTACCTCTAGCATTGGCTAGGAGGTATCGTTGAGGTCCTAGTGATTATAAAGGGCAAGAGAGAAGGATCACCAGTAGTCGAAGATGATCAACAAATCCATCCGCCGGTTACGGTACGCATGTGTAAAAATTTTCATTGATTAGTTAAAAATTTTGTATATGGATTTATATGTTGATGAATTGTAACAGATTTCTGGTACTGGTTATGCATTGTAGAATGACATTTTTATTTGTGATTCAATTAAAACTATATTGGAATATAGGCACAGTTTTGTTGCCATGTCTGTAATAGAAGAACCCTGATGTTGAGATTATTAGAGTGTTATGGGCGGTGTTTTGAGGAATGGAAAAAACTTGTAGCTTCTACCCTTCCAATTCCTTTTTCTTTTATGAATTTATTGAGTATGATTTGCCAGCTTCTTCCCATCCCTGGGGTCTTCTTGAGACTTCTCAACCATTCCTTGCATCTAGATAGTTTTTTTTTCTCCCTCCGTTTAGTTATGCAGAGATCTGCTCCTAAACTTCCCAACGACCATCATTATTTAAACCTCTGATATTGCCACATTTTAAATCAAATAAATTGGGGAGTTTCTCTGCAATCTCTTAGTTTTATCACTCTCTACTTTTTGCTCCACGTTGTGCATTTACCTCGGTGTTGAACCTTCTCCCCACACATTCTCCTTTTCCTCGGCCTATTCTTTTTCGCTTAGCAATCACACTTGTTCCATTTGCGATTTGAACCATTCGCCCAACCCCATTGATTTATATCTCCACGATTTTAGAGAGAAATTTGTGCCTAGCCTGCGGGGGAGGATAGCACACATCTTCGCTTCTGTTTCTAGGCATTTTCAGTGAGAAATTTGTGCCCAACCTATGGGGGAGGAGCACGCATCTTCACTTCTATTCTCTGCGTTTTTGTTGGATACCCACCTGCATTTTCCCTTGATTGAGATCTCTCTCTCTCTCTAAAAAAAACGATTTCCAGCGCATGGGATGCCCTTCCCTTGTCCCTGCATTTGTTTTTCTTTCCCTGTAGCTTTCCTTTCAGAATTTTGGGTTTACCCCAGTAGTGGAGGCTCTTATCCTGGCTTTTTTGTTTTTATTTGGTCATACACAACCCAAAAAAACCTGTTTTCCCTGCGTGTGAAGAGAGAGATAAATGACATTGATTGTTTTAAAATTATCTTTAACTTAGAAAGAATTCTGTGTTGCCCTGCGTGTGAGAGGAGAGAGATAACTGACATTTATTTTTTTAATTTCTCCTAAACTAGGAATTTGTGTTTAAATTCTCTGCGATTTGGGGACTCCCTAACTCAAAATTTTTGGTTTTTAGATAGCAAATTGGTGGTCACCATTAACTCAGAATTTGTGTTTAAATTCTTTGCGATCCCTCCTTGTTCAACCACATTCCTTTACCTTAAATATTTGCATGTATCACTTCACCCGTGCCCAACGAACAACTCCCTTCCTCTACGATATTGGCAAGAGAGCATGTCTTGCTTGTGGGAGAAATATTCTCTGCGTCTGCACCTTTCCCCTTGGCTCAAATGTATATATGTACAGTAAACCCTTGCATTTTTACTCCTTTAAAATCTCCCTTGGATCCTACACGATTTTAATGGATCCGCTAGTTCCTTTTGTTTGCTAATTATCCTACTTTAAAAGTGGTAGAGCTTAACAAGAACATAGCCCCGTTGTTGGATTCATACCCGATCGACCTTGCTAGGGAACCCTTCCTCTGTTGTTGTAAATGCAAAAATTATAGACCTCTGCGCAATCTTTAGATTGGGCTCTTGCTCTTTAGATCTAGAGAATATTGAGTTAGTTGGCAGTGAATTTAATCAGATTTTGTATTGTCGTTGCCTAGAATTGAGTAGTTGTGTTAGTGGTAGAAATTCCTTGCAGAATAATGGATAAACTATAGGCTAGTGATGAATGATTGGTTTTGGGTGGTAAATTATCCTCGTTATAAGAGAATTTCTTGTGGGTTACATTTTTTTTTACTTGAGATGCTTATGGATCAATGAAGGGTATTTACCTACCTATTGTAGTAGTTCAACCCGGATGGCATCACCAATATTAAATCTTACCATATTGTATTGAGGATTCTTGAGTGAGACTCTATTTCTAATTTATTGAAATTGAGTTCTAAAGTAATCCGATTCTCTTACGCCTTATGTTAATGTTGAAGTATAATTTCTTAGGTTTTTGGATTTTTTCTCATTGAACAAAGTAAGGATTTCTCTTACACCTTTCTTTATGTTGACTACTGATTGTCTAATAATTTAATTTACTCTTACGCATTCATACGTGGTTGATTAGAATTGCTTAATAATCTTTCTACTCTCGCACCTTAGTCGTGTGAAAATATGTTTGTTTTAGATCATGTATTTTGGTGCCATCAATTTAATTGATAATTATATTAGTGCCCTGATGTGTATGGATGGTCGTGGGTGTAGTCACTTTATGCGTGCCTTAATGGCATTGACGTGTGAATGCTAGTGATTAAATTCTTTTGCGCCTTGAAAATAAAACATAGTTGATTACATTGCACCTTATCTTATGTCATTGTATGAATGATGAATGATTAAGTTGTTAGTTCACTTGTGCCATGATTTTAATAATGATGCATGACTGGTTAAGCAATAAAATTTATGCGCACGCCTTAATTTAAGTGACCTGTGATGGCTTCGTCATTCTTCCTTGCACCTCGAAATTAATGATAATTTTGATTAAATTTATGTGATTGATTCCCTCGCACAATGAATTTAACTGATGATTAATCTCGCACCATTTCTTAAGTTGACATGAGAATGTTATGGAATTATTTACCCTCGTGTGCAATGGATATTTAAAAGTTGATGTATGATTGATAACGATGATGGTTACTTGTGCACCATGTTTAATTACGAAGTAGAATTGATGGATTGATGAAATTGATTATCGTTGATGTTGTTGATTTAGCATAGTTAGTTTGGACATGATTGTGTTAGTGGGACGTAGACACCTCCTTGTTCCTTAGAACAGTCGCCAGCCTTGAGACCTTAAATGGTTAAAATCAATTGTAAATTGGGCTTGAGCATTTCTTATGTGTCCTTGAGGTCCTAACCTAGTAGGGTAGGTTGGGCGGGTAGTATATTATGTGACTCTTTTGATTATCTTTATGTAACGTCCCCTGCCACCAACAGGTCGGGTAACACTACCAACACAACCTTAACTTAGCCTTTAAATCTTTGATACCAATTTGTAATGTCCCCAGCCACCAAGAGGCCGAGCAACGCTACCAACNNNCACACACACACACACACACACACACACACAACATGCATTTTAATCGAATTAAAACACATAACACAACGTTACTGCTACCATACAGATTCAAATGTAATAGACAATAATTCATATACGCAATGAAATACATGATAACATTCAAGCATTATGCATAACATAAAATTAAGCACATAAATTATACTTATCTTTCAACTGGAATAACACCATGAACTGCATGCAGACCTTCCACAAACCTCCCAGCCTTAGACCACGTTGCTCATCACTCTCAGCAGTAGGTCACCCCCAAGATGGGACTAAGCTCCATCGGGCAAGGAATACTAGGCTAGGCAAGGTCAACAGGAAGAACACAGTTTATGAGGAAGGATTCTCTTCCAGGAGCCACTTATGCCCACTACTCACAGACTCTCATTCCCCACATGCATGTCCCACCCCAGGAGTATACATATTCATTGTCACACAGGACATTCCATCGATTGATTCACCTCCATTTTCTTAGGCTTTAGCAACAGACCGAACCCGAATTCTCAGAGCTCTGTAGAAGCTATAGGACCCCTTCCAAGAGAACTTACTTCCACAACACACTCTTTCCCCTAGAGAGAGTTGATCATAGGCCTGAAAACCTACCTCTTCAACCACAACCACCTCTCTCACCTGGAGAGAGAGAGTTGAACATAGGCCTCACAACCTTCTTCTTCAACCACAACCACCTCTCTCACCTGGAGAGTGTGTTGCACGTAGGCCTAACAACCTTCTTCTTAAGATTTGTTCCAACACAAGGAGGACAACAACACTGCTCAACAAGGAATAGACGACGACATCAAGCCACACTCAGCCAATGGACCGCCTGACCAAAACAACCAACAATTATGACACACATATCTTAGACAAAAAAGGGATGCTCGAGCTTCACAAAACACATTGATTAGTCTGCAATTCTCCCTGGGTTCAGGATGCGTGACCAAAGAACAAAACAGAGGGGTCGATCCCAGAACTCAACGTAATTCACAGAGGATGGGAAAAAATGGACAATGAATAATCTTTCCATGAGGGTTTCCTTCATTGTGTGTGGGTATGCGGAGGCAGACGCAGGGGTCAAATGGTTCAAATGGAGGATGCATTGGCTTCTTAGAAAAAACATCATAGGTCGGCCTCATGGTTTCCTGGTTCCTAAGCTGCATGAGGGTCTACAGAGATTAGTTTCCTTGCAAAATAGGATATACAGTGGATGGAAGAATGGAGGACCAACCCCCAACACGAATTGACTCATCCATTTTAACTGCATGCACCGAGGTTGACACTTGTCTTCCTGGAGCCACATGATTTCCACTTAGCACCTGTTCCCTTTCCAGGAACTTAGGACAACACTTGGTCAATTTTCCACCTTAGTCTTTAGGAAATAATAATAAATTATTATCCCCTTTAGAGGTAAGCCCCATAGCTTATTCCCTAGGCCCACACACTTAGCCTCCTCCCTTACCCAACCTTGTGGAAACTTAGTCCCCCATCACTCTTTCTTCGTGGTCGGTCTACACACAACAATGTTTTTATATTAACAAGGTGCATAATTACATGTACAAAATAGGCTCCTGGCCTTTAACACCTAGGCTCTCCGATCTACTTGCACATAAGCTTACCATATTACAATTGCTCGGCTCACCAACCTACAAAACATGTTTACAATACATAGATATAACTAGGGCTCGTCCTTGGGGTATTATAATCCCCTCCCCTTATTTTTGCACTGTCCTCAGTTCAACATTCTTACACAACATGAAAAAGATTTCCAAAATCCTAAAAAAGATGTCGGTATTCTTCCCACATAGCATCCTCATGCTCCCTTGTCATGTCCTCAGGACCATAGCAGGTCCACTGGACCTTTGCAGGCCCTATGGCTCGATTTCGGAGCCACTTTCTTTTCCGGTCCAATATACACACCAAATGCACTTGCAAGATGCCTTCTTGCTCCACCTAAATCACATTCCAATCGATTACATGATTAGCATCAGGTATATATTTCTTAAGCAATGAAATATGAAACACATTATGTACAGTCATGGATGTAGGTAATGCAAGCATATATGCAACTGGCCCAATCCTTTCTAGGATTTCAAACAACCAACAAAATCTGGCTGCCAACTTTGAATAGTTTCCCAGCCTCAAGGAACTTCTATTGTCTTTCACTTTCAGGAAAACATGCTCTCCCACTTTAAACTCTCTGTGGGTTCTGTTTTTATCAGCATAAATTTTCTACCTGTCTTGTGCAGCCTTTAAATTTTGCTTAATCTTCAACATTTTCTCTTCCATTTCCTTGAGCAACTCTGGCCCAACTACTGCTCTATCAGCTGGATTATCCTAGCTTACTAGAGTATTGCACTTTCTACCATAAAGTACCTGAAATGGGCTCATCTTCAACGATACTTGATACACATTGTTGTAGGCGAATTCTACCAAGTGTAGGTAGTCTTCCCATTTAGATGGTTTGTCCAACACATACATCCTTAGCATATCTTCTATCACTTGGTTCACCCTCTCTGTCTGCCCATCAGACTTAGGATGATAAGAAATACTGAAGTTCAGATTCATTCTGAATCCTTTGAAAAACCCCTTCCAGAACTTGGAGGTAAATTTTGGGTCCCTGTCAGACACAATTGTCTTGGGAATACTGTGAAATTGTGCTATTTCCCACATAAAAATATCGACAACATTAGATGCCTCGTGAGTAGTCTTTAGTGGAATAAAATGGGAAAATTTTGTAAGATTGTCCACCACCATCTTGATTAAATCATGCTGCTTGTCGATCCTAGTCAATTCTATGATGAAATCCATTGTCACCACTTCCCACTTCCACTCAGGAATGGGTAGAGGCTGTAGAAACCCTGCTGGGTGCCTATGCTCATCTTTGACCTTCTGGCATTCCATACATTTGGTGATGTATTATGCTATTTCTTTCTTCATACCTGGCCAAAATTAGTGGCTCTTGACTTCTTCCATAGGTTTTTGATATCTAGGGTGCCCTGCATAAGGAACATTATGCATTTCATTCCAAATCATAAGTTTCAATTCCTAGACATTAGGTACATAAATTATGTTCTTGTACATAATTATTCCATCGACTTCCAATTTATAATTTTCCACTTTCTGTGGCATCTCACCTTGTTGTAGATTTTCTACCGAATCCCTGTACTACAAATCTGCATTTGCAGCCTCTGAAATTCTACCTTTAGTGTCAGTTCGGTACATGCTAATGGTTGTAACATGTGATTCATGCACTCTCCTGCTGAGTGCATCGACCACTTTCTGAGTGCATCATCATCAGAAACTCCAACCACCTACTCTGCCTAGCATTCAAGGTTGGCTGATGAAACAAATACTTCATACCATTATGGTCTATTCTCAGTTCAAATTTCTTCCCCATGAGGTAATGACTCCCTTTCGTCAAAGAGTGTACTATGGCTTCCAACTCCAAATCATGAGTTGCATAGTTCTTTTCATGTTCTTTCAAGTTTCTGAATTCATAACAAATTATGAATCCATTATGACTGAGGACTCCTCCCAGTCCTTCTTTTCATGCATCTGTGCAAACCACGAAATATCCATTCGGATCTGCAATCCTAAGGATTGGATCAATGGTTAACAGTTGTTTCAATCATTGGAAGCTTCTCTCACATTCTTCTATCCATTGAAACTTCTTCTCCTTTCTCTGCAAGGAAGTGATAGGGTGAGCTATCATTGAGAACCCTGCAATGAACCTTATATAATAGCCAACTAGACCCATAAAGGATCCGACTTCTAACACATTCTTAGGCACTGACTATTCTTTGATGGCCTCTATCTTCTCGGGATATACAACTATCCCATCCTCTGAAATGATATGCCCCAAGTAATGGATCTATTTTTGGTAAAATGAGCACTTGATCAGTTTAGCATATAGTTGGTTCTCTCTTAGCACCTGCAACACCATCTTCAGATGATGTTCATGCTCTTCCTCCAGCTTGGAATACACCAAGATGTCATCCAAAAAGAATATGACAAACTTGTCTATATAGTCCCTAAATACACCATTCATTAAAAACATAAAAACAATGGGTGCATTTGACAACCCAAATGGCACCAACGTGAATTCATAATGACCATACCTTTTTTTGAAGGTGGTCTTGCTGATGTCTTCATCCTTTATTCTTACTTGGTGGTAACCTGACCTGAGGTCTATATTTGAAAATATCTTGGCATATTTTAACTGATCAAAGAGATCATCGATCCACGACAAATGATACTTGTTCTTTACAGTCACTTTGTTCAACTGTCTGAAATCGATGCACAATCTCAATGTCCCATCCTTCTTCTTTACGATAAAGATCGGGGCTCCCCAAGGTGACATACTTGGGTGTATATACCCTTTCTTCAAAATCTCTTCAAGCTGCAATTGCAATTCTTTCAGCTCCAGTGTACTCATTTTGTAAGGATTTTTGATACTGGAGCTGCTCTAGGCATCACGTTTACAGCAAAGTCAATATCTCTCTTCGGGGGTAGTCCTGGTACCTCCTAGAATACATCCTCAAACTCCTTTAGTACCTCATGGTATTCAATATTGGACACCTTAGCCTCAGGTGTTTCCTCCACATGGGCTACAAATAATTGACAGCCTTTCCTGTATCACTTCTTCAACTCTGGGAATTCCTTGGAGTGTCCTCTGATTTCCTTCTTCATCCAGGCAAGTGAATGCCTTGTTATGACAATCCAAGATGGCATGGTGTTGGTCCAACCAATCCATACCAATTAGAATGTCATAGGAACCTAAAGGCAGAATGTTCAATTCAACCCTTATGCTCAGTCCATTCATGTCCACTGGACATGACTTAACCAATTCCATAACCTTTCTCTTGGTTCTTGTAGCCAGCTGCACTGACCAAAATCTTCCATGTTTTCTTCTCGACAATTGAAAACTTTTCATCACTCTAGGATCTATATAACTATGGCTAGCCTCTGAATCAATTAAAATAGTAAAGGCATGGTTATTGATCATACCTTCAACTTCAATCATGTGTGATTGAAACTCATATTTCTTGTTCTCCATGGATACATAGATCCTTGGTATTCTACTTCCCATGCCCTCCACTTTTCCAGCTTTCTGAACATTATGGACAACTCTCACTTTTTCATTTATGTGGGGGTAGTCTCTGTACCTATGATTTCCTTTACAACCCCAAAATTCCATAGGTGTCTGTCTTGGAATTTTCCCACTTACTTCAGCCTTCTTGGGCTCTCTAAAAGATGGATATCCTTGAGGATTGTTTCTCAAAATGGGAGGTTTGTTTCCATTCTACCACTGCTCTTTCTTGAACTTCTTCTGGTCATCCCAAGCCTTCCGAAAAGTAAGTTTTCTCTTTGTTGTTCACATAATAATTTCTCTCTTCTTATCATTTCTTCCATAGTTTTTGGGTCATCATACTGAATTTTGTCCCCAATGGCAGGTGGAAGTCCACTCAGATACGTTTGAATCTTGACAGTCTCATATTTGATGAATGACACATATTTCAACAACTCCAAGAACTTTCATTTGTATTCATCAATGGACATGCTTACCAACTTGAGTTCAAAGAAATCTTACATATTCCTGTCATAGTATCTTTTAGTCAAGTATTTCTTCTACAAAAACTTCTTGAATTCTTTCCAAGTGACATCTTTCTCTCTAATGTGTTTCACCTACACAAGATGATCCCACAACATGGATGCCTTTCCCTTTAGTTGATACATTGCAATTCTTCCTTCAGCATGAGGGGAATAATTCGACAGTTGGAAATATTTCCTCATGCCAAGCAACCATGTCTCAGCATATTCCTCCTTCTTATGTTCTCCATCAAATGTAGGAGGCTTAATCTTGTTCATTTATCCCTTCACTTCCTCCACTCCGGATCTCCTATGTTTTCTAGTAGGAGATGGGCTTGAACTACTGCATGCCTCCTTACTGGAATGTTTTGGGAGGTGACGACGATGCCTGTTAACACTTCTTGATCTCCTTTTCTTCTCAAGGGATTCACGACTCCCTGTTTTTCTTGAATCACCTTCCTTATCCAACTTCCTTTCGATTCTTTCCAGACTCTTCATCAACTTTACATTGAATTCTCCCTATTTTTCCTTAGCTTTCATGAGCTTTCTGCTATTTTCTCAATGAGTTTGGGCTTCTTTTTACAATGGCTCGATGATTTTCATCATACACCCTTCCTTATCTATCTCTTCTCCGTGTCCATTGGAGTTCGAGCCTTCAACTCCCAAATGGACATCCATTCCTTTTATTTCATTCTCTCAACTAGAAGCAATCCGTGCCTCTTCCATTTCTTTGCACTTAGTGGAAATTCAATGCAATTCTGACACTTGTTTGAACTCTGCAAACACAACATGTAGCCAACTAGAATTTGTCAAGTCATCATTCCTTAACAAATCCCACACATTCAAAAACCAATCTGATTTAAGAAGGCATTCTGATTTCATGAATTTTCTGATCTTTGCTCAGCTCTGTAACAATTCCAAGTCTTAGCCCTTTTCTCTTATCCCCAACCCCTGTGACCACGGGTTGTGACCAAGCACTAGATCGATAGGTGCTTACTCGGAACTTCGGGTTCCGAAGTCTTCATAATACATCACCACAGACTCTCAGAGTTTCGAATTAAGGAAATTGCGAAGTAGGGTGGATCAATGGTCCACATCTACCTAGCATCCAATGGTTGACACTCGCTTTGGAACTTTTGTCAATGAAGCTTCGGGTCTTCGGGACTTCAGAGTTTCAAAAATTTGGTTATGGAATATTTCACGCTTGCTTCCTCCCAATCTCATGACTTTTGAACTTCTGAATTCTCTATCCTCTGGGCCCACATAGTACAGTTGTCACCGACGAAGGTGATGGCATGTGGTACGCCTAGGAAGGTCCACATAACCCTAGACGATGTCATCCGACCCCACCACGTCTACCCTTTCACTTCGAAACTTAGGGTTTCAGGAGTTTGTGCATCAACACATTCCCCTTTTCCCGATTGTTGCAATCGTGAACTCTCCCTGGATAATCGATGATACTTATCTCTCCCATAACCAATGATCAAGATCCACTTCGTGATTGCTTACTTTGGGATTTTTCACCTTTCTTCACTTCCAATCTTTCGATTTTGCGAATCTTGAAGGGTTCTCACGACTAACCTGTGCGTGAATTCTCAAGATCTAATGGTCAATATCTCCCCCTTAGATATACGGTGTACATCTCTTCCGAGACCTTGGAGCTTCGGAATTTGAAGGTTTGTGCCTCAGCACACCCCACTTCTCCCAATTTCCAAACTCCGAAAGGTTTCAAGGATAACCCTTCTACACCTTCTCCAGATCTGACGGTCGTAAAAAGGGTTTCCCTTCCTTCCAAACCAATCCTACGACTCACATTACTCTACATCCCAATACCACTTCTGTCGTGGTTTTACAATACCGCTACTCCTCCTGAGCTTCATAACAAAACCAAGGTAACTTCTTGGCACTCAGGAAGGTTCCGAGGTCCGAAATTAGTTCACCCCCATACACAATTTCCACTCAAAACCTTGGGTCCAAAGACCACTTATCCGGCCCATCCAGGCTAAGCGTTGAAACTTTGGCTCTGACCTCAAATTTTGTCTACTTCGACAACAATTCACTCTAAAAAATTTGTCTTGTTAACCACTAACATGGCCCATCTAGGCTCAATGTCTAAACATGGCTCTAATACCAATTGTTAATGTCCTCAGCCACCAACAGGTCGAGAAATGATACCAACATGACATTAACTCATCCTTTAAAGCTCTGATACCAATTTTTAATGTCCCCAGCCACCAACAGGCCGTGCAATGCTACCAACTGTGGAAAATTCACACACACACACACACACATATATAACATGCATTTTAATCAAATTAAAACACAAAACACAATGCTAATGATACCATACATATTCAAATGTAATAAAAAATAATTCATATATGCAACGGAATACATGATTACATTCAAGGATTATGCATAACATAAAATTAAGCACATAAATTATACTTATATTTCAACTGGAAGAACACCACCTACTGCGTGCAAAAATTCCATGAACCTCCCATCCTTAGACCACGCTGCTCATCACTCTCAATAGTAGGTCACCCCTGAGCTAGGACTAAGCTCCACTGGGCAAGGGAATCCTAGGCTAGGCAAGGTCAATAAGAAGACACACAGTTTATGAGGAAGGATTCTCTTGCAAGAGATACTTATTCCCATTGCTCACATACTCTCATTTCCCACATGCTTGTACCACCCCAGGAGTATACACCTTCACTATCACACAGGACAATCCATCGACTGCTTCACCTCCCTTGCCTTGAGCTTTAGTAATAGGCTGAACTAGAATTATCAGAGCTCTGTAGCAGCCACGAGACCCCTTCCAGGAGAAATCACTTCCACAACACGCTCTCTCTCACCTAAAGTGATTTTCTCATAGGCCCGACAACCTACCTCTTCAACCACAACAAACTCACTCACCTGGAGAGAGAGAGTTGCACATAGGCCTGACAACCTGCTTCTTCAACCACAACCACCTCTCTCACCTGGAGAGAGTGTTGCACACAGGCCTGACAACCTGCTTCTTTAGCTTCATTCCAGCATAAGGAGGAAAAAAACAAGGCTCATCAAGGAACAAATGATGGAAGCAAGCCACACTTAGCGAAGGGATTGCCTGGCCACAACAACCAACAATTATGACACACACAACTCAGAAAAAAACGAGATGCTCGGGATTCACAAAAGATGCAGATCAATCTGCAATTATCCCTGGGTTTAGGATGCATGACCAGAGAACAAAACATAGAGGTAGATCCCAGAACTCAACGAAATTCATGGAGGATGGGAAAAAATGGACAACAAACAATATTTCCGTTAGAGTTTCCTTCACTGTGTGCGGGTATGCAGAGGCAGACACATAGGTCAAATGGTTCAAATGAAGGATGCATTGGATTCTTAGAAAAAACATCGCAGGTCGGCCTCATGGTTTCCTAGTTCCCAATCTATGTGAAGGTCTGCAAAGATCAGTTGTCTCGCAAAACAGGATAGACAGTGGATGGAAGAATGGAGGACCAACCCCCAACACAAATTGACTCATCCATTTTAACTGCATGTACCGATGTCGACACTTGTCTTCCTGGAGCTGCATGAGTTCCATTTAGCACCTGTTCCCTTTCAAGGAACTTAGGACAACACTTGGCCAATTTTCCACCTTAGTATTTAGGAAATAATAATAAATTATTATCCCCTTTAGAGGTAAGTCCCCTAGCTTAGCCCCTAGGTCCACACACTTAACATCCTCCCTTACCCAACCTTGTGGAAACTTAGTCCCCCATCAGTCTTTATTCGTGGTCAGTCTACACACAACGTTGTTTTTATATTAACAAGGTGCATAATTACATGTACAAAACAAGCTCCTGGCCTTTAACACCTAGGCTCTCCGGCCTACTTGCACATAAGCTTACCGACTTAAAATTGCTTGGCTCACCAGCCTACAAAACATGTTTACAACACATAGATATAACTGGGGCTCATCCTTGGGGTATTACACTTTATGATCCTTATGATTCATTATGATATATTATGTTATCATGGTGTCCCTGATGATTGTCCTTACGAGATGCGTTGAGAGTTTAATATTCACATTGTTATGAGTCATCATTAATTGTAGAATGAAATGATGTTGGAATGTTGTTAATTATTATGTTAATACACTGATATGTGTGTCGTGGTTCATGGTGATGATGTGTCGTATTTGATTATTAATGAACTATTATTGTTTCGTGAATATATGTGATTGATGTGTCGATGGTGCTGTTATTTATTATGATGTTTTAATTTCATAACATAGCAATAAAAAGATTTTTTTTTTACATGTTGTACGTTGCTTTTGTTGTCGTAACGACGGGGCCGTTACATATGGTATCAGAGTAGGTTCAAATCTACGACTGTGGTTAGTCATTCCTTCCACTGAATTAAAACCTTGATTAATAACTTAGCGCTAATTAAAATTTTAACATGTCCTTGTGGTAATCATGGTTAGAGGACCCCGCGAAGGTTCACAATGTGGTGCTAGGGGAGGAGGTGTGACACCTCTAGAAGAGCATGTTCCCTAGGGGTCTAAACCCCAAGGAGAAGAACAAGTCGTCAGACATGAATAAATAGTTGTAAGAAATGTGGATGGTCTAACAAGGTCCTTCCAGGGAATGTCATAGGCCTTGAATAATTGTCTGTACTGAGATGAGGCCAAGGCGTCTGTACTCCTCAGGGTCCATAACGCACCTCAACTAGTACTGGTAGGATTAAAAAATAACTTGATAAGGTTAAGTTCCCGAGTTCACGAGTGCCACATATGGGTCAACCACTGAGGCATGGCTGGAAAACAAGGTTGTGTGCTTCGCAGTTACGACCTCCAGAACGAAGGTCTGCATGGAGTTCTTCAGCTAAACGAGAGCACTCTTCTATCAGCTAAACATGGTCTTCAAAGTTGTGTTGTGGGAATGGTTTGAGGAATGGTCTAGGGGAAGTAATTGTCATAGGAATTCATTGAGCACTAGCTCGATGAGTTAAGTGCCTTACAAAATGGTGGTTGTACGGTGCTAGATTATGAAACTAGATTTATGGAGTTACTTTGGTACACCCCACATCTGAAAATGGAGAATATGGAGGTCAACAAGTTCTTTATCAGTCTTAAATCTAGATTCCATGCGAAGGTGAGGATCTAAATGCCTCAGGCATTGCATAATGCAATCCAGTAGGCCTCATAGTTGAGGAAGAATTGACCGCGGGAGTCAGGGAAGGACTCCTGCAAGACCATCTGGACTGACAAAATATGGTGCACAACAACATCAGATGCCAACCAAACAAGATATCTTGGTATCAATATATGTCTATAGAACCCATTTTCACGACACCACAATGAAGAGATTCTCAGTATAATACCCCACTATAGGGTACCTCCGCCAACAAATGCAGTTAGGATTATTAGCCGAACAGACCAAGATCTTAGGCTGGTAGGACAACAACTTCTACTTTAGGGCTAGGAGTACTGGACCGAATATGGGTGCTAGACATGTGGAGAGCCACCTTACCAGCAAGAATTTCTGGTTGAAAAGGCCAGAGCAGTCAGATCAATAGGACACACTATCGTTGTGGAGATGGGAAAGGCCCACATGATTAGTGATCGCAATAATAACCGTGAGGCCGAGCACCAATATACTGTTCTCGAGATGACATGTACCATCACTAACTAGACCTTTAGTATTTGATAGTTCCTATTGCTACATAGAGATTTATTTTAGGTGCAGTTCTAAAGAGAATTAAGGTAAAGTTAGTTGAACAGGATGAGTTTAGCTACATGGAAATGGCTTCGAGAGCCAAGAAGAAGGTTGGAGGAAAGGTTACGGACCGTAGCCTTAACCTGGAATATTTTTTCATGAATTCCAACCTGTATGTCACGATTTTAGGATCTTATGACATTGTAATCAATATGGACTGGTTGGAATCACATGAGGCGATACTCAACTTTTAGACAAAATGGTTAAGTTTGATCGATGATGAGGGACAAAAACGAGTGATCATAGGTAGAAACTAGGGAATTTCCCTAAGTTTCATATCCTCCCTACAGCTATGGAAGAGAATACGCAAGGGATGTAATCTGTATGCAATCATTGCATTGAATGAAAAGGGCATCGAAGAAGGAATAGAAAACCTTCCGGTGAAACGATAATTTGAAGACGTATTCCCAAAGGAGTTACTAGGTTTTCCGTATGAGATGGAATTAGAATTTACCATCGATTTAAAACCTGGAACTGAACCGATAGAAAGAATGCCTTATCGGATGTCGACCCCTGAGTTACAGGAGTTGAAAATGCAGCTGATGGAGTTGTTGGGCGTAGGACTTATACATCCAAGTGTGTCACCTTGGGGTGCTCCTGTTATTTTCATACAAAATAAGGATGGGTCATGGAGACTCTGCATTGAGTACCCTCAATTGAAAAAGGAAACGATCAAGAACCAATATCCATTTCCAAGAATAGACAATTTGTTTGATAAAATGAAAGGTGGGACTATGTTTTCAAAGATCCACTTGAGATCAGGGGATCACAAGTTACATATCAAGGAGGAAGAAATTCCTAAGACCGCATTCAAGACAAGGTTTGGACATTACGAGTTTACTATTTTACAGTTTGGACTGACAAACACCCTAGGGGTATTCATGAGCTTGATGAATGGGGTGTTCCTCGAATACTTGGACAAGTTTTTTCAAGTATTCATTGGTGACATTTTGATTTATTATCGGACAATGGAATAACATGAAGAACATTTGTGATTGGTACTACAGTGTTTATGAGAGAACAAATTATATGGGAAATTGTCGAAATGCTTTTTTTATCAATCAAATCTTCATTATTTAGGGCATGTCATCTCCGACGAAGGTATCATTATGGTTCGAGCGAAGGTAGATGCTATTATACAATGTCCTGCGCCGACGAATGTACCCGAAGTATGCAACTTCATGGGTTTAGTGGGATATTATCAATGGTTCATCAAAGGTTTTTCGAAGATAGAAAATTCGATTACAGAGTTGCAGAGAAAAAATAACAAGTTTGTATGGACCGAGAAATGCGCAGAATCATTTCAAAGGGTGAAGGGGATGTTGACAACAAAACCAATACTAAAGGTCTTTGACATGGACGAGGACTTCTTGGTATGCACTGGCGGATCCAAGGAAGTCTTAGGAAAAGTCTTGATGCAAGACAGTCGAGTGATTGCTTACATATCAAGAAAGTTAAGAAATCACGAGGAGAACTATGCGACACACAATTTGGATTTATTATCCATTGTGTATGCCTTGAGAGTATGGAGACACTACCTGATTGGATGAAAATTCAAACTAAAAAAGGATCGATGTGGTTTGCAACACAATTTTACGCAAAGTGACTTGAACGCGCGACAAAGGAGTTGGTCAAAACTGCTTAGCGAGTGCGAATTTGAGATTACGTACATAAAAGGAACAATGAACAGAGTGGCAGATGCATTTAGTTGAAGACAACACATATTTTCGGTGGTACCTCTTCAAACAAATATGCGTGAAATGATTCTAACTATACAATGCGACAATGTCTCATATAAATAGGTTAAGTAATTTATCAGACAAAACACCATGTTTGTACCAAAATTTGAGGGATTTACTATGGACAACGATAGATTAATAAGATATAATAACTAGATTTACATACCTCCTTACGATGAGTTGAGAAGTTTTATCTTAAACTAATCCCATAGAGCAGTGTATTTGGCTCATATAGGAGTCACGAAGATGAGGGAAGACCTTAATCCCTCATTGTTCTGGTAGGGATGAAGGAAGATATAGTTAACTACTTGGTGAGGTGTCTGGAATGTCAGCAAGTAATAGTTGAGCATAGACATCCGAATGGATTACTACAACCACACGTAATTATGGAATCTAAATGGATGCCATTTCGACGGAATTCATTGTGGGATTGTCGTTGAAGGCAAGGAGGCACGACTCGATTTTTGTGATAGTTGACAATATGATGAAGAGTGCACATTTTATTCCTATGCACATGATGTATCATGCACCTAACATAGCTGTAATTTTTTCAGAAAGATTGTGAGGTTTCCTGGTGTGCCTAAAAGAATCATATCCGATATAGGATATGTGTTTACAAGCTGATTTTGGACTAGTTTCCAAGAGGCCATGGGAACCCAACTTAACTTTAGTACTGAACATCACCCTGAGACAAATAGGAAGACCAATGGAATGAACCAAGTTGTGGAAAATATGTGCGTATGTAAGTGGTAGACCAACAAACACATTGGGAAGAGTTCTTGCCACCGGTAGAGTTCACATACCACAACAACTATCAAGGTACCATTAACATGGCACCATTGAGTTTCCCTATGGGCGACCGTGTTGGATGCCATTGAGTTGGGATCAACTTGAGAATAGGGTCTTGGTGGATGAGAAACGATCCAAAAAAGGGAAGAACAATTAAAAAAAATAAGAAAAAGGGATGAAAGAAGCGCAAGATCAACATAAGAGTTATGTCGATGCACATCGCATTGACCATTTATGAAGTTGACCTATCGACTAGCCTTGCCTGATTATTTGAGGCATATGCACAATGTTTTTTATGTATCAATTTTGAGATATTATGTTAGTGATCCTACACATGTGATTGACATGAGTTCTTTGCATGTATTGGAGGAGGGTGCGCTCACGACGGATCCAATTCCCATTTTGGACCATTGCATTCGACAACTACGACGTCAAAAATCCGATCATGTCAAGGTCTAGTTGGACAATTATAGTCCACACTCGATTACCTAGGAGGATTCTTATGATATTCGTAAGCAGTTTCCATTTTTGTTTGATAGCTAGACATTTGGATATTGTCAGATACTTTATTTCCGTAGTTGTGTATTGTGAAACTTCAGGACAAATTTTGAAACAAGAGGGGGTGTATGTAACATCCCGCTCTTGCATGCACATTATGTGACTTATTATTGGAGGACACTTGCGTGTAAGTGATCTAGTTCATTATATGATTGTTTGCTTAACTTATGGATTCTGATGATGATATTGTGGATTATGATGTTATGTTATGTTATTTATGTATAGACATGTGTTATTTACTGGTTTCTCTTGAGTGTGCAGGAGTCTTGACATATTGAGGATGTCTATGGCATCGATGGACCTCCTTGGACTCCGGATCGAGTCAGGGAGTGGACTATATAGGGTTTGGGTATTTCTGTTTATGCATATGTGATCTATGATCAAGTATATTATGATGTTTTTTATGGATCATTGACATGTTTCGTTGATGGATGCAGGATGTCGATTGCTTGCTAATTAGACTCACATTAGGAGTAAAGGGGCCATACAAGAAAACCTGATATATTGAGGGAGAGGTGTGGCAGCATCCCTGCCACAACCTACTAACAGTTTTGCCATGGATCGAACTGTAGGTTAAATATTACCTAGCTCGAGAGATCCACGATGTCGTGAGGGCATACTGATACAATCAATCACGAAGATTCTAAGGAGTGCAAAATAAGGCATGGTCCTTATTCCTTAGAGGCCCTTAGTCTCCCACAAGGTCTCCTGATGGAGTATTGACTCCAAGGGTTGGACGTCTACCAAAATCAGTCAAAAGGTGAGTGGCACCCTTAGAGAACGTAGTGCATCTTGAAGGGAAAACTGCATAAATGAAACATGAAAAAGGGAGAGTGGCACCCTTAGAGCACGTAGTGTGTCTTGAAGGGCACGTTGCATAAATGAAACATGAATAAAGGTGAGTCGCACCCTTGGAGAATGTAGTGCGTCTTGAAGGGCACACCACGATTTTTAACACAGGTGATTCAATGAACCTAGGTGCCTAGAAAACAATATTTTATTTTGACGTAGTCAGCCTTAAAATAAAAATCTTTTATGAGTAAAGCTATTAATTATAAAATTTCCCTTAAAAATTGCTAAACCTAGTTGAATTTAAAGCCTAGGTCTAAATAGGGTATGAGGACTAAAAACTAATTAATCAATTAATAAATGGGGGATGAAGAAAAA
>JZKD02S2005803.1:165212-192722 GCA_000966675.3 Picea glauca
ATCTGTGTGTGTGTGTGTGTGTTTATAAACAATATTTTATTATAAATAAGATAGACATGAACGCATAATATTGATTAGTTTGATACATTTATTAAACAAGTGCAAGCAAGGAATGGACAAGTATGAAATCGGTTAGACAGGTTTCAAAATAAGGTTACAGGGGATTCTTAGTAAAGGTGAGGGCTGGCGGTCAAATTGTATGTCTCGAAAATTTTAACTGCAAAATGCGTAAAAGAAAAGAGTGCAAGTAAGGAATGGCCAAGTATGAAAAGTGGTCGGATGGGTTTCAAAATAGGGTTATAGGGCATTCTTAGTAGAGGTGAAGGCCGACGTTCAAATTGGCAGGGACAGGAAAAAATGATTAGGAATTGGATATTTCGTGAACCCGCTAGCCTGACGATCCACGAAAGAGATTTAGACAAATGATGAAGTATGGAAAGAGGATAGACGGGCTTGAAAAATGGGGTGACAATAGTTCGCCAGTAGACATGAGGACCCGACTGTCAAATTGTAGCTCTCGAAACTTATGAGTGAAAACTGTGTAATAGGGAAGAGGATAGGATGTGAGAGCTTGGTTGTAAATTTGTATATCGCGGAAGTCTCGGTGCTCTTTGGAGGTCACAGAACAATGGAAGTGTAACTAGAGACGACCTACCCAGGAATCCACAATCGAAAATGTGGCTAGGTATGGAGTGGGGAAGCGGTCAGTTGGAGTCGCGAAATAAAAGAACGAGTGAAAATGTGAATCCATGAGTCTGCCAACCCGCCCAACTAGACATTTTTGGTAAAACGACTAAGTAACATGAAGGAAAAAGTAGAGGGAAAAGAGAAACGAGAATTTGGTTAAGTATAGAAGAGGGAAAAGAAGGACTAATCTATTCAAATCTATAATAGATATCCCATTTCCTGGCAAGATCATTTCTGCTTGTTTCTGAAGAAGTTGAAAACTTATTGCATATATTTGGAAAGAAGTGTGAAGGTAGTGGATACAGGAAAAAATGACTAGGAATTGGAAATTGTCTGAACCCTCCAACCCGATGATCTACCAAAGAGATTCTAAGAAATGGCCAAGTGTGGAAAGCGGTCGGACAAGCTTCAAAATATGGCGACAAGGGTTCCCAAGGAGATGTGAGGCCCCGTCGTTCAAATTGTATGTATCAAAACTTTTGAGAGAAAAATGTGTAACATGAAAGAGGGGATGATTTGGGAGTTCAGAAGTCAATTTGTACATTGTGAAAGATGGGGTGCTATTTGCAGGTCAAGGAACACTGCAGGAAGTGTAGTCCGGCTATCCAGGAAACCACAAGCAAAAAAATAGCTGAGTATGTAATAGGGAAACGATATTCAAATTATACCTAGTATATTGATATTTGTAATAGATATCCCATTACCTGAAAGAATATTTTTTGCATGTTTCTGGCCAAATTGTCTACAAACAATTACTATGACTATCTCCTGGAGGCATGGTGAGCTGTTAGGATTAAATATCAGTTATTTCAAAGTTGGAAAGAAGTGAGAAAGTGGTGGGCACTGGAAACAACGACTAGGAATTGGAGGCGCGGAAGAGATTCCAAGAAATGTCCAATTATGGAAAGTGGACAAACGAGGTTGAAAATGTGGCGACAGTAGTTGCCCAGGAGATGTGAGGACCCGAAGCTCAAATTGTAGGTCTAAAAATTTTTGAGTGAAAACTGTGCATCACAGAAGAGGGTATGATGTGGGAGTTTGACAATGAATTTGTCTATCATAGAAGTCTAGGTGATTTTGCAGGTCATGAAACAATGGAAGTGTAATGTAGAGCACGTCTGCTTGGAAATCCATGATTTAAAAAGTTGCTAGGTATGGAATGGGAAGTGGTCGGTCAGAGTCGATATATAAAAGAAGAAGTGAAAATGTGAACCCGTGAACCTGCCAACCCACAAAAATAGACATTTTCAGAAAAATGACTAAATAACTAGAAAGAGAAAGTAAAGGGGAAAAAAAAATAGGAATTTGGTTAAGTATAGAAGAGGGAAAGGAAGGGCTAATATATTAAAATATGTGTATAACGGAAGACTTTTGAGTTCAACCTGTGTTTCATGGAAGAGGGTATGATGTGGGAGTCTGACAGTAAATTTGTATATCGCGGAAGTTCGGGTGTTGTTTGCAGATGACAGAACAATGGAAGTGCATTGTAGAGCCCACCTGACCAGAAATCCACGATCTCAAAAGTTTCTAGGTATGGAGTGGCAAGCGATTGGTTGAAGTCAGGATATAAAATCACAAGTGCAAATGTGAACCCGTGAGCCTGCCAACCCACACAGCTAGACATTTTCGGAAAAAATGACTAAATAACCAGAAAGAGAAACTAAAGGGGAATAAAAAATGGGAATTTGGTTAAGTATAGAAGAGGGAAAGGAAGGGATAATATATTAAAATATGTAATAGATATTCCATTTCCTAGCAAGATCTTTTCTTTATGTTTCTGGAGCTGTCAGCGTTAAACTTCAGTTATTGCATGCTTGAAAGAAGTGCGAAGATGGCGACCACATTAAAACACGATTAGGAATTGGATATTTTGTGAACCTGCCAACCTGACGATCCGAAAAAGAGATTTGGACAAATGATGAAGTATGGAAAGCGGACGGACGGGCTTCAAAATGGGGTGAAAATATTTCCACAGGAAACGTGAGGACTCGAAGGTCAAATTGTAGATCTTGAAAATTGAGTGCAAACTGTGTAATGGGGAAGAGGGTATGATGTGAGAGTCTGGTTGTAAATTTGTATATTGTGGAAGTCTGGGTGCTCTTTGGAGTTCACAGAACAATGGAAGTGAAATATAGAGCATGCCTTCCCAGAACTCTGCATCGGAAATGTGCCTAGGTATGGAATGGGAAAGTAGTCGGTCGGAGTTGCGATATAAAATCACTTGTGAAAATGTGAATCCATGAGTCTGCCAACCCGTACAACTAGACATTTTTGGTAAAACGACTAAGTAACAAGAAGCAGAAAGTAGAGGGAATTGAAAAACATGAAGTTGGTTAAGTATAGAAGACAACAAATAAGGGCTAATATATTCAAATCTGTAATAGATATTCCATTTACTCGCAAGATATTTTTTTTTATGTTTCTGGAGTTGTATACTATTGCATATACTTTGAAATCCCCATTCCAAAAAACTGATTTTCTACTCCAATATTTTATTCACTTACTCATGTGTAATAAAAGGTAGGGATAGAATCCTTGCAATTCAAGTAATTGTTTCCCCACATGTATATTACTTCTCTGGATGATTGTACCTACCCAAGACACAAGAAAAGACATTTTGAAATGATATATGTTAGTTGGATAAGAAAGTTAATCTTGATGTCCCTAATTTTCATTAGTATATCTCATTTTATATCAGCAAATAAAACATCTAAAATCATCATATAAATATCTAAACTAGTTATGTAAATCAACATCAAACTTAGCAATGAATATAGGCTGAAAATTGACACTTAAGGACTAAGAAAAGATGGTTGTTGTAAACATGCATTTTATGTCGAAAATTGGAGCCTTATGTCTGTATCATTCAGTAGCATGCATCAGTGAAATGAACCATGTAAACGTGCCAAGGAGTATCTCAAAAGATACGCCCTAGTTAGTAGAGTAAATGACCAAAATTAGAGAGCTAGTCTAGGGTTAGTTTAGGAGTTTTGAGAGTGTTAGTAGCTAGGGTTATGCAACCATAATGGTTGTATGTTATAGAGAGAGGAATCCCTTGTGGGAGAGGACTCCTCTCAATGAGACAAATCAACTTCAAGCAAGAAACCTTCCAAAAGACCAAAAATTGTGTTTCCCATGTCAATGATATTATATCTCTAATGCAAACAAGTATGACTAGTTACTTTACTATTGGGTTAGTGGGGTCAAAAGGAGCTTATAGAAGCTACTTCCTTGGGGGTGTAAGCCCTTTTACTTCTCAAGGAAATTTTCTCTAGACTAGGGTTTAAGCTAAGAGGGTGTATTCCCTTATACTTCTCTCAACAAAACCTTGTAAAATCAATAAGATGAAGCATAAAGTTATGAATAATAATGTGGTGGTTTATGCCCTTATACTTCCCACCTAGTTCCTAGCACAATAACCTTGACTTGAAACAAATGATAGCAAGAAAAGTAAAAACCATACCAACTCAAGGAAAAATGCCAAGATAATCCACCACAATAGAAATATAATAGCCTTCCAAGGCTAGCGCATCACTTCTTCCATCAAACATTCATAAGATAGACATACACAATTAAAAAGAGATAAAAGAGCCAAGATAGACGGAAATTTCAGACCAAGTTCTCTCAGAAGAGGGAGAGTTATGTTTAAAATGAGATCTTATGATCTCTATTTATACAAAATGTAGCTAACATATCTTGTCCATAAAATAAGGATTAAAACACAATATTAGGGGTTAACAACCCTAATCTTTCCCCCTTAACAAAGAAATATTAAAAAATTCAGTTAAAATTTCACTTTTTGCACAAATAAAACCTTAATTTAGGAGGACGTCACCCCTTTAGGGGACATTTTTCCACTTTGAGGAAGTCGTTGGTGTTGGAGAAGCATGGATAGGCCTCTTAAGGCCACATGTCAAGCATATACTCATTCTCATCTTGATGAATACCCTTATCCTCCTCAAATTTCCATGTGTCAAAAGAGTGGCACCTCACCACCATGCCCTACCCCCCAAAAGCATGACTTCAAGCTAAAAAAGTAGAACATTTTTCCCCTCCTGGGAAAATCGTTTTGCGAGTAAGGGGTGGGATATATTGTCCAAGTCATCATCAAGGCCTTCCAAGTTTGATCTATCTCATCTGGCATGCGGGCCCCTTGCATCCAATCTGTGGGCTTGTAGCCCCATGGAATCCCAAGCTAGGCATGTTCTCCCAAAAATGTCCACCAAATAGGTCCTGCTAAGTCAAATGAACATGATATCCAAGGATATCAAGTCATAACATCATGATAAGTGAATCCAATCAATAAATAATGCATCCAAGCATGTTAATCCAAGATCAATATATCAAACAATTAATAATTCAAAGACACTATGTGACTTGTCAAGCTTAAATATGGGAGGGTTGACGAGGTGTCCTATTGGGTAGGTCTTGCCCTAGGTCAAGGAGATATTCCAAGATATCCCTCTCTAATCCATGTAAAGTGCATGAAGTGTTCGGGATCAAGACTCAATGGGCACATGGATCATGACATAGAAGGGGTCATAGTGTCTCATTCATGGGTACCTTTGTAGAGGGTGTGTGGTACCTTCGTCTGCAATGAAAATTTTCCAAGCCCATCAATTTATTTTTATCTTTCTTTCCTAATTTTATTTCAAAATAGCATAAGGTCACTGCCCTGGCATGGTGACCAGATGATGGCAATGTCACCCACAAACACCTAGTGGAAATGAGAAGGTCGGCTTGTGATTAGACCTCCTTTATCTTAAGCATGAAACTTAGAACCATTACCCTGGTTTGGTGACAAGATCATGGCAATGTCATACCACTAGATATTCACGAACATGATAGGTCGACTCATGATGAGACCTCTTATCCTTCAACTAACCTTTTAAGCATTCTTTATTATATTGTGGGTCCCCTTTACTCAAAGACAAGAGTTTCATTTCTTTCCTGGGTGATCCCTGGGTGAAGCATATGGAAGGTTTATATAATTCTTTTATCTTTTACCCATCATCAACCTCTTTGGGCCTTTATTCCCTTCTTCCCATAGAATTAGGGACAACCTATTATTGGGTCAATATACCCTAAAATCCCAAGAGATAAGGAAATGGAGGGGAACAATGATGGAAATTGGTAAGTATGGTTAGGAACAATACGATAGCTCATTAAGGGAGTTCCTAGTAGAAAACCCATCCCCAAGGAAAACCACTTACTAGGGAACAATGTCAACCACCAAGGTGAAGTAGGGAAAATGACATAATGTCCAAGCACATATCAAGAAATCTAGATAAATATAAGATACAACATAATAAAATGGATTAAATATTGAAATGATGTTCACCATAATACTAACTTGTACCTCATGGAGCAAGGCTCACTTCCTTCCGGAAGCTAACTGGTGTTGTGGATGCCATGTTCAAACCTATGACCATTAGTGGTGGTGAGTGGGTTTTCCATCTATGCAAAAGGGAACTTCTAGTCATGTAGTCTCTCAACACTCCATATCTGCAACTTGAGGGCCTCGATACTTGATCTCCTTAGTTATCCACAAAATTGGGATAACATGAATCATCCTTATTACCATCCACCATGCCTCCATGCCATGCCCCTTATGCAACTAATACTAAATAACCTCATTCTCATGCAATACAGGATCTCGATTCCTCTCTCACGAAAGAAATGCAAAAATAAATTGAATCTACCACTCTTATTTTCTAGTTGGATGCACACATTTCTCTACCCAAATAGGGTGGCCAAATGAAAATGGGATATTTTGGAATATTTCATCCCCAACCTCACTACCAATTACAAAACATATCTTGGATTGATTGAAGCTTATCATATGTTCCTAAAAAAATACCTATTCAAGGATGCAACCTTAGCATGGTAAAATTCTCACTCTAAATTTGAGGCACGATACTATACCAATTCCAATTCTAAGTGAATTAACATTTGGGATGCCTTTTTTTATGTGCTTGAAAGCAATTGTTACCCTCTAGGGTACCTGCAAGATTTGATGTTACAATGGTTGTACTATGGATGCAACCTTAGCATGGTAAAATTCTCACTCTAAATTTGAGGCACGATACTATACCAATTCCAATTCTAAGTGAATTAACATTTGGGATGCCTTTTTTTGTGTGCTTGAAAGCAATTGTTACCCTCTAGGGTACCTGCAAGATTTGATGTTACAATGGTTGTACTATCAGTCAATTTAATCAACTTAAATTCTATACATTTAATTATCAAGTCGAGAGTGTAAGCTTGTGAGATACTAACACTATATGTGCATGGTCTAGCACATGGATGGTTTCTATTCTTTAAGAAGATCCTAGGTTCTGATCTAATTCTTAAGAAAATTCGTTCTTCAAAGTTTAAGTTCTGGTCTAATGTAATTGAAAACATGCATTTTAAGAAAAAAAAATTTGTAACTTATGAGAGATAGCACTTGTGCATTGGGATAATAACTTGGTATTTTTATGGCACAAGACACATTGTTTCATTCACCATCAGAATGTTCCTATGACACTAGAAAAAATACAACTTGTTCTCTTAACCCTCAATGGAAGATCTAACATCTGCAAGTATCCATGCAAGTATCCACGCAACATCGAGGAAAGAAATATTACTCACTATTTAATTAAGAACGAAAATGAACTACTATAAGATTAAGCTAACATAAAAAAATATATAAACTTACTACAATTATAAATATAAAACTACAAGAAATAAAATGGCAACCTGAACCGAATCGGTGGGCCCTCCCAATCGACTACATATTATAAGGCTACTAGTCTAAGGAATACTTACATGATCATGGACACTTGTATTAAAGGATTGAAGTTCAACAATACATAAACAGAGTAATAATGGAGCAATGTCAGTCTGAATCTCCACAATGTCTGAGCTAAACCATATATACATTTGTTGACAATAGCGCAAAATTAAACCCAAGAATGGATCTCTTGTATCATGCGTTGGACACATCATTTCAACAATGGAAAACATAAAAGATAGAAACCGTTCGATCTTGGCTGTTCCTTCTGACAATAATAACTCGAAATTCATTTTAGAGGATATTCTCATGACATATTAATGCATGAGAATATCTCCAAATCTTGTCCACGATCAATTTCGTTTGTTGGATGCATTGTTTGGAGTGTGGTTGACCTCCATCTTTGACCAAGGAAAAATTTCAATTGTGTGAGTCCTAGAATCAGTTTGATTAGCATGTTGGGGCATTTAGAAGAATAACCCATGTCTTAGATTCCCTCTTGGATGCTTGGGTGTATGCCCAACGTCAAGGTAGGTTACGGGATCGCTTCATGAGTTATAGGACCTCGGATGGTTAACCATCATTAGTAATAAAGTAACTCTAAATCTCCCTAATTCATTAAAAACAATCATAAAGCATTAATTAACCAATAATATTTACCTTTTGATATTTTGAATGACGTTTACATTGGAAACATGATAAAATGAGTGATAATGTAGTAGGAGGGATGGTTATGGTGGTTCAAAAAGGGTTAACTGGTAGTGAAAATGACGTCAATTTAGAGGCCCAACAATTACATCTACACCAAAATCCAAGTTAAATTATCTAGCACTATATTGTTATCTTTACTAAACTTTGAGTCTAAATCTAGACATCAATACCACATAAAATGTACTCATCCTTAAATTCATTTTTGGGTTATTTTCACCTTGAAGTTTTCTTGTTTGATAATCCTATATTTGACAAATCTTTTATCCTTTCTCTAACTATGGAACATAACTAAATCTCAAAACCCCTTCTACTTAGTGGTGCCCCTATCACCATCTCTCTTCCCATTCCTCTATAAATTGTCAGGTACTTAAGTAGAAATACCCCACTCATACCCAACACCACTTACTTATCAACCCTTCCCATCAAATGTATACATAACCCAACCCCTATGTATTGTCGTCTCATACAACCCTTTTCCCACCTTTTTCACTACCTAATCCTTCTATGTTCCACCACATCGATGTACAGAACAACAAATGACCACCCTCTTAGACACACCTCTTGACCTAAAGACCATTCCTCAAACTTTCAACTTCTCTCCTCCACCACTTACCTCACCCAACACTAGGATATCTTTATCTTTTGCCCATTCAACCAACTCCCATATTTACCAAATACATATACATGCCCTCTCATAAGTGTTCCTAGCAATGAATTAATATAACTAGTTATCCAATGAAGCACCCCTTCTATGAGGCACAAATCTCTTCATCATTATTTTTGGCATATCATTAACATGTATGTGGTTATTCAATTAGTTTGAGGCATCTCTTTCTATCCTATGGGATAATTTCATTTGCATTGTTTATATTTTATTGCATCCCTAAAGTTGTGTGGATTTAGTTTATTATCATTTTAGTAAAGTAGTTATCTAAAGTGGAACCGTTGTAAGATGATAAGAATTCCTTTGGCTAGATGAATAAGCAAGAAATCTATTCTCAAGTCCATTTGTGGCTCCTAATTTCATATGTGAATGACTATAGGTTTGTATTTCTAACAAGATAGTTTTTATTTCATGACATGAGAACTATTCCTTATCAAAGAGAGCCTGTGTGACAAACAAAACTATGTCTGTGGTAGCTAGAAATTCTAGGAATATTGTCTTATATCCTATCATAACAAAATTAAATCATGATTAAATCCCTAACTAAGAATTGTTTACTCGCTCTATCTAGCTAGCAGTGTCATCCTCCTTTTGGGAGTCCTTTGGGATCTCTGATTGAACAAGGTTTGTATACAACTTTTTCTAAGTAGATAAAATAATGAAAATGGTCACTCAAAGTAATAGATCTTGAATTTCTAAGAAAGATTACTAAAATTATAGGTATTTAATTGGAGGATTGATATGGAACATCAAGAATCACATTCCATTCTCTCATATCAACAATATGTTTACCACACTCAACATTGATTTTTTCACAAGATTTAATGTCTTCCTTCTTCTAGCAATCCACTTGCTTTTTCTAGTTCTCACTTGTTGTGTCCATCCTAGTCACATTTCCCTAGGTCTTCGCAATCTCCTCGATGCACCATTCCATGTATCATTGTAATTAATAGAAATTCCCTACTAATGCACAACAACAACAACAACAACAACAAAAACAACAACAATAGTCATAGTGATCCATTGTGAATGTCAGGGTCCCCTTGCTACTAATTACCTCCTATTCAAACCTTACAAATAACCTGGAGGAGAAGAGAGAAAATATTGAATTTTAAAAGGAAGAAGAGATAATATGAGAGAATACGTGCCTTCTCCCATATCTATGTCATTTTCCATTAATTTACACTATTTTGAAGAAGATTAATTACAGATGACTAACCTTGTCCAATGTTTCCTACCCCTCCATTAAAGACAATCGCATAAAGGCATTAATGTCTTGGGAATTTCAATGCTCATGATACAGAGAGGCTCACATTGGGGGATGTGTTCACCAACTTTCCCCCTCATGAAGCTTCATAATATGGTGAAAATAAAACAACTCTATAGATCAGATGCAATTTGAAAAAACTACCAAAACTACCAATGTAGATGAAATATTAATAAAGATAGATTGCACACAAAATAGTAATGAATAACACAAAAAATAATAACATAAATTAGAAAGTTCTTTTATTTTTCCTCCTTCAATGGTTACAATCATGTTCAATATTAATAGTTAGAAATTTATTTGTAAGAGCAATATCAAAATTCAATCAACCAAATCTTGCTTGAGTTAAAATATTTTCCAATTGTTGATCAAGACTCCATATGCTCTGCATACTTATTCAACTACTATATTTTTTAGGAATTTTAGGAACACATAAATTAATTAATTATAATAACCCAAAAGAATTAAAATATATTCCAATTGTTGATCAAGGCTCCATATGCTCTGCATACTTATTCAACTACTATATTTTTTAATAACACATAAATTAATTAATTATAATAACCCAAACTTAGTTGAACTCATGGGTATGCTTAAATTAATCATTAATTTTCTCAATAGTCTCTCCCATAATGATTAATGGTTCCCATCCTAATTTCCTGCAAAACGGAAAAAAAAAAAATATCCCTTAGAACTTCCTTCGTAAAGATAATTACCATTTAATTCTCTATCCTACAATATTGTACTTGCACTCCTCCTCACTATATTAAATCTCGAATGAAGTGATGACAAACCTGTGCATGCTTTTTTTTTTGCGAAAAATAGTATCCTTCATATATAAAAGGTACTATATGGTTATCACAATCTATAATAGAGTGGGGTAATTGATTTATTGCAGCGAATCTTCCAAGAATTTTCGTAACCAAACTGCTTGATAACATATAACATAATATATTGTTTCTAAGTAATCTATTTTTTTTTGTGGAAAGGGAAAAAGATATTTATTCCTTGAACTCCATAGCATATTTCCATTTCCAAGACTAAAACAATATCTCAAAGTTGTTTTTATTATCTAGTAAATTACCCCAATATAAATTTGAGAAACCAACTAGCTCCAAACTCTTAGGATGCCATGATCCATTGTGCCTTTGAAATTATGCAGTGTTCTCTTTGTAGCTATCATATGATTTTTGTGTTAATCAACGATATATCCTAAAATAAGACTTAATGCAAAAGAAATATCTATCTTAGTATTTGTAAAGTATATCACATTACCAAAAAAATATATAAACAACCAATATATAAAAATGACTTGCATTAAAATTGATGCTCTAATCTTCTTTACCTATATTTTGACCTTATGATAATGACGTTGCCACTTCTTTGCAATTGTCCATTTTGAATTGTTTTAATACATATTCAACATGCATTGAATAAACACTTCTTTGCAATTGTCCATTTTGAATTGTTTTAATACATATTCAACATGCATTGAATAAACAAAAATATAACATCATGTTATATATATACTAATGCATTAAAATATCACTTGAACTCCATCATTGCTTGTTTGAATT
Source organism: Picea glauca (assembly GCA_000966675.3). Taxonomy (NCBI): domain Eukaryota; kingdom Viridiplantae; phylum Streptophyta; class Pinopsida; order Pinales; family Pinaceae; genus Picea; species Picea glauca. Next base: position 176,894 of record JZKD02S2005803.1, read on the forward strand.
CATGCATCATGCTAGATTTATTACTTATAAAAATCAAGCTGTATATAAAGACAAACAATTAAAAATTTGAAATTAGCTTGCCATTTTACGTAACTTTGCCTTCTAAAAAATCCAAGACGCATGATATGTGCATTCATTCTCGAATACCAAGCTTAAGAGCTTGTTTCAAATCGTACAATTCCACAGAAAAAAAAATGCTTTTCCATCTGCTTCAAATTGAGGTGGTTGTTGGACATAGATTTCTTCTTCAATGTGATTGTTCAAGATTATTGAATTTACATCAATTTGGTGTGTTTCCCATTTATAATGGTTTACCACTACTAATATTGTTTTAATATTGTATATCATTAACTAACTACTGCAAATGTTTCTTCGGAGTCAATTATTTTATCCTTTCACTCTTATAAAATCATGAAGTTTAAGTATACAATTTTTGTATTTCACATTTTAGGATATAGTTTTTATCCTAAGTGTGTTTCTAAATTCTTATTTTTCCTCATCCTATCTTATCTTTAGATGAGGTTTCAATGTGATAGTAATTGAGGTGGCTTCAATCGTGAATTATGTATTTGTATCATTGAAATGAATACAAATAGAAGAAATTATTATGGTTTGAGGTCTTTTCTGCCAAACTAGTGATCTACATTTAATCAATTGTTATCAAATATCTTATGCTCTTAAGGGCCTTGTAACATGATGGTAGATTTTCATGGAAATTAAGATGTAGAAGGACGTTGTCTACGCCAAGAAAATTGAAGCGAAAACAAAGTCATCATTTATTTTTTATTTTTTATAATTTAAGTGAAATTATTATAGTACTATCAGAGGATATATATTTCTTTGCATCTTGAATATTGTTAATAAGAAAAGGGGATTGTTCATGATCAAATTTCTCCATAGCACAAAGTGCATATCCATTCATGATCATAGCATATTTGTCTATCATAAACATATATCATAGATTGGTTTTGTTAAGAGAACAGATGGAATTTAAGATGAAAAAAGAAATGAGTTTGTATTATTAAAATTTTAATGAAAAGATGTTTAAGGTTAGAGTGATGAATTTAATATGTTGATAGCATATTTTCTTAGAATGAGTTATCTTTTATTTTCATATGAGATTTTTAACTGACATATCATTTTTAAAGTCATGGATTGCTAGCCAAGAATCATGTTTTTTTTGTTTGGCTTGAAATGCTCAACCAGCGTCAACAACCATAAATACCCAATCAACTTGACTCGTGTTGATTTCTTATTTTCTTGGAGAAAACCGAGGTCTACTAGTGGTGATTGTTGCTATTGGCATGATCATTCTTAATATCTCAGATGAGCTCCCATTTATGTACTTGTGCACTCTCTAATTATGTATCCTTTTCAAGGAAGTGATCCTTCTTTGTTGGGGTCATCTCTATCGCATGGAGCATGAGAATTGTTTTGTAAGAATTTATAATAGTTTTTTTTGCATGAAATAAGTATTGTTTTTCACTCCCTTTTATCCATTGTTTCACATCACCTCTTTTAGAGACCTCCATTGTTGAAATGTAATTTGAGTGCGATGTGGAGGGAACAATAATTCAGAGTAAAGATCAATGAAAGAAGGTAAATACATAATTCAAAACTTAGTATTGTATGGAAACAAAGTTCTGAGCTTCTGCTATTATATCCAAGAAGACACCCCTCTACCCATAGTCGGTTTACATAAAAAGAGACCCTGTGCACCCTCATCATCTGTGATATGATCTACAATATGTGATACCTAGCATATGCGATCTAATATACAATATGTGTCATACAAATTCCATGTGTAGCTGAAAAGAATAATGATTCTCTTGATTTCCTCTCTATAAATCGATTTGGTGATCTGGTGCGATCTGCTTACACAACCAACTATTCAATAGTTTGTTGTCATTGATGTCAACCCTGGTCAATCCTAGAAGAAGATCCGAAGAAAGCATAAGAAGTCATGGGTATAATTGGAGAATTATCCAAAGTGGTCCCCTTATGGCATAGCTTTAAGAATGGCCCTCATGGGAAGATTATTTGAATAAGTCTACAAGAAACCCATAGGTGTGGTCATGAGGCCTAGAATCGACTGAGGAAAATGATGTTGATGAACATTACAAGTACATACAAAACCCTCATATATGGATAATCCTCGTCATGTTGTTTCCAATGGTCCACCACGTGGTTCATCATGGTTGAGGAGTTATTCGCTCTTGAAGTTGAAAGCCCAGAAGAATGGTTAACAAGATGCTAAATGGTTACAACAAGAAATTAGAAGTCATTAATTAAAAGGTAAAAATTTCATAACAAAAAAGTACACATCGACCCTAAAGTTAAGGAAAAAAGTCACTTAGAAAAGTATAAATACACCTCAAGAGGCCTCTCATTTGTAGACACATAAGTTTATTCAATACCTTCTATGTGACGAAAATTGATCTATTTGGAAAAAATGAGGTAATTAGTTTGAGGTAGTGAAGGATGTGTGAAGCATGGATTTTTTAGGATTGCAGGTGTGAGGGTTTTTCTGAGAAAATCCGGTCAGGCTATTGGTGTCCCATGAGGCACCCCCACGGGTTGTACGACCCTCATCATGCAAGGCCCCGCATGATACTCATCTTGGCCCCATGAGGAAGAGGATGATATGAGGGAGAATCCTTGTACCAGGTTGCTGATTCCGAGGAAGGTATGGTCTGAGATGTGACACAGGTCCTAGGTTCTACATAATGTAAAGGTATGTTATTCTATGTGTTTTTAGGCTTGCATGTTGGAAATTTTGGCACATGCTTGAGTCATTTCTTTGTGATTTTTGGTATATTCCTTGAGGAACATCTTGTATACTTGGCATATGATTTTTTGTATGGTATATTCTTGAGGCATATCTTGGATGGATTGGAATATATGTTTGGCACATGGTTTTTTGCTTATGGTTGATTCATATCATGAGTGATATGACACATTGTTGAGGTACATCTATTGGTACATGGTTTATGGATGTTGGCACATGCTTGAGGTATATGGTTGGTTACATATCATTGATGTTTTGGTACTTGGTTGAGGCACATCATTGATGATACATAGTGGATGTCATGATTGAGACATATCGTGAGTGATATGATATATGGATGAGGCACAACTCATGGTACACGGTTTATGACATATTTTGCTACATGGTTGATATGGTACAAGTTTTGGTACATGGTTGATGCATGATATGGTATAAGTTTTGGCACATGGTTGATGGATGTGGCACATAGTGTATGGATATAGAAGATGATTGATGTTGGGAATATGTTTTGTTGTTCTTAGAATATGACCTGTGTGAGTAGAACCGGTTATAGTTGGTTGATGATGGTATATCAACGACAATGATAGTGATAGTGAAAGTGACAATGACAGGGGTAGTGAAAGTGAAAGTGGTAGTAATAGTGATAGTGACAGGTTGATGTATCGATGAAAATGGAATTGATAGTATCAATGGTAGTGACAGGTTGAGTATACACTTATATTTCAGGGTGTAAGGATGGGGCAAGGAAATGAATTCATAGCCTCCTTTCAGTTGGATCTGGAGAACACATGGATTTGGAGCTTCCTTCAGGTCAGATCCTGTAAATCAGGGGGTTGTAGTCTCATTCTAGTTGGAGCTAGAGAGCTCAAGGAGTTGGAGCTTCCTTCAGGTTGGAGCGTGCAAACTAGGGGGTTGGAGCCTCCTTTCAGTTGTAGATGGAGAATTCAGGGAATTATAGGTTCCTTCAGGTTGGAGCCTGAAAATAGGGGGTTGGAGCCTCCTTCTAGTTGGTGCTAGAGAATTTGGAAATTGATGCTTCCTATGAATGTAATATTGATATATATAAGAAAGAATTATGTGGTTTTTTCCCATTTGGGTTTCCACGTAAATTCTGGTGTACTATGTATCTAAGGCTATTTACTATGCATTCATGAATGACATTTTTTATGAGGAAATAATATACTTAATTCATAAGTGAGAAACTATTGAATATTGCTAACAAAGTTGAATTTTATATATTGTTATTTAAAGTGGTAAAAAGTGCTCATACTAATTCACCCCCCCTCTTAGTATTCCAACAATTGGAATCAGAGGAGGTCCTTTAAGAAACAGTTTAACCATTGGAAGGTAGATCATGGATTTCATTAAGAATGGAGTATAAATGTTTGATGGTCATAATGGTAAGAGCTATGAGATATGAAGAAACAAGGTGAAATCATTTCTAGGAGCACATGTGATCTGAAAATACATTGATACCACTTTTCTCTTTACATATATACATGCAACATCTAACTTGGTTCATAATTAATTTACTAATCGTATTGGGGTGGTTTGCATAATTCTAATGATGTAATTTTTATCTAAAAACTCATAAACTAAATATTATCTTTGCTTAATGATGAGATGATACAACAGAAAAAAAAAGAACTCAAATTACAGACTTATGTTTCATCTTTAATTTCCTTTTAATCCAATGAAAATTGCTTTCTCCATCTCAAAATACGAAATCACATGAAAAATGACTCTTATATTCCAATTTAATGGATTCTTCTAAATTCCATTACTCAAAACAAGAAAATAACTTCACCATTGAAATCCTTGCGAAATTGTGATAATATTGACTATAAAGTCGAAATATTTTCAAATTGGTTCAATTTCATCCTCTTTGGCATGCAAAAGAATGCATTAAATTCTAATTAATGGAAAATTGAGATAATAATATTACAAATCACCTAAAATCACAAAATAGACCTCAAATTCATGATCCTTGCAAAAAATTGTGAAAAATGAGTATAAAGTTGCCTATGTTCCATCAATATACCTCATGGCATGCTTTACGAGACAACCATACTTGGCCTCTTCTTAGCACATACTTTTATGTTGTATGTACAACCTCAAGATTTGTTCCCTATCTTTACTTTATTTGCATTCATGCCCGAAATCTATATTTGTGCATTGGTTTGTGTGTGAAGTGTTGGGATATGTGCCCATTAAATAGGTCGTGGACCTCCCAAACCTCCACAAGAAAAATAGGGCAACTGAATTATATTTTTGGAGGGAATCCCATAAAAAACGGGTGGTTGATGTATTGGTTAGAACCATGGATAAATATGGTAGAGGTCAAGGCTTCTATTCCTCGCGATCCTCTCATCCGTTAGCATTTTCGTTGATGGTTATAATATATATGGAATGGTGTTTTAATATATGGTTTTTATAACCATATATATATATGGTGGTTGGTACATTCTGTTAATCCCCTCATAGATTGGTGTGGTCGTCTGATAATACAATAACCAAGGGATAAGGGTTGAGGGCCTAATTGTGGCCCAAACAAACCTTAATGTAAATTCAAATATAATCTGCGACATATAGTGTTAAGAAACAATGTGATGGCACGATGGAAATGGGGTTGGTATTAGGCCTTTGGGAGGTTATGGAGGTTGCGGATTCGACCCCATCGACTACATAATGTTTACACACACTAACCAATATTGTCCAATGAGGGGTTTCCACGTGGTGGCCTCCCATTGGTTCCAACATGCCACGTTTCATAACATGACTAGACCACTTGTCAACCTATGATTCATCCACTCGGAGGTACGATCTACCTAGTCAACTGCTAATAACCACGTGCCACGTGTCACCCTTGCATTAGGGATAGGTTTCACCTCTTTTTTCCCCTTTGACCTTTGATTTTTCCTTTTTGACCCAAAATTTGACTGCTTATAACGTTTTCATACGAACTCCATTTGACTTTTCATTTGCACCGTTGGAAAGTTGACGACGAGATCTACGCAATGATTTTATTTTAGAGATAATTTGAGATGGTCAAATATTGAGAATTGATGGATCCCCTACGACCTCTATGATCATTCCAGATCCTCCTGGACCTCTATGATCATTCCTTATATCCTCCTAGATCAAACCTCCCCAATGAAGAACTTTTAGACCTCCAAAAGTATAGACTTTCAACAACTTAGTGATAATAATTCAGTCTTCCATATCACTCACTCTTTTGGAATTTATTCTTCATCTTGGGTATTCAATATTAGGTACTAGATCAATTCATTTCTACCTACCATAGAAGAGCACTCCCCTTCAGTTGAAAAACTGCCATGAGGACCTTTATGTTGGAGGTATAATCGCGAAGTGTGAAGCACATTTCCATGTTCTCCAACCATGCCTCAACGGATGCACCATCTGGGGCACCAAAGAACTCAGGAAATTTGACCTTCTCGAGTTCACGGTGAATTCTACCAGTACCGATTGGAGCACGTGGTGGAACCTCAGCGAGTGTCGGCGCCTTGGCCTCATCTCTGTCCAAACGGTTGATCAGTGCCTTGGACATGCGCCGAAAAGATATCATCATTTTGACTACGTCGTCAACTGCTATCTGCTCCTGTTTGAGAACCTGCTCATCTCCCTGGGGGTTAGACCCCTCAGGCATGATGCTATTGGAGGTGTCGCACCTCCTCCCCTAGCACCTCGTCGTCTACCTCTACGACGTCCTCTAACCATGATTACCTGCATGCACACAAGTCAACTCGATCAATAACAATATAATCAATCATATCAATGAAAGCCGTAGCAATCCCAAGTCCCAGGTTGAACCCGCTCTGATACAATATGTAACAAACTCTCATTCGTCACGACATCAACCTCTCATAACAAGTGAAAAAAAAATATTTTATTTTATCTATTTATTTTATTTTTATTTTTATTTTTACTTTTAAAGGTAGACAAAATTTTACCCCTAGCATAATTTTAGACTTAGGCCTTAAATTTCATATTGGGCGACATTTAATTAGGGAAATTGTTTTAAAAATTTCTTAACATGTTATTTGTCTTAGGGCCATCTAGGTTCATCCCTCTATCATCATCAACGCGATGTGCCCTTCATGACGCACTAGGTGCTCCAAGGGTGTCACTTGCCTCATCTGTTCCTTTGCGTGACATGCCCTTCAGGACCCACTAGGTGCTCCAAGGGTGCCACTCGCCTCATTTTTTCCTTTGCGCGACATGCCCTTCAGGACACACTAGGTTCTCCAAGTGTGCCACTCACCTCTTGACTGATTGGTAGACATCAATAACCCCTGGAGTCAACACTCCGCCAGGTGAACTTTTGGGAGACTAAGGGCCTCTAAGGAATAAGGCCCCCGCCTTATTGTGTGTCCCTTAGAATCATCGTGAGCGACTGTTGCAGTCTTCCCTCATGACATCATGGGTCCTCTAGAACTAGGTAATCGTTAACCTACAGTTCGATCCATGGCGGGAGTGCTAGCAGGCTGTGGCAGGGCTGCTGTCCACACCTCTCCCTCAACCTCTCTGGTAGTTGTGTGTGACCCCTTTACTCCATATGTGATTCTGGTTGGCAAGCTATCGTCAGCCTGCATCATCAACAAATCATGTGAGAACATATCCACATCATATCATCTAGTCAGATGCACTAATATCATAGTAAAACAATCAAACCCCAAAGGCACACTCCCTGACTCGATCCAGATTCCAAGGGGTTCCATCGATGCCTCTGGATCCTCAAGGTCCAAAACCCTACACACTAAGTAAAACCAAGTCAATATCACCTGTCTATGTCAATGTAGTAAAACAACATGTCATCAACCCATAACACATCGTAGTTAAAGTCAAAATTTTTAATAGCATAAAATTCCATATCACTTGCGAGAAAGTGTCCTAAAAATATAAGTTCGCTCAGTGCGCTAGAGTGAGATGTTACACACTTGGATGTATGATCTGCCTAGTCAACTTCCAATAATCATGTGCTGCGTGTCACCCTTGCATTAGTGATAGGTTTCACCTATTTTTTGCCCTTTGACCTTTGATTTTTCCTTTTTGACCCGAAATTTGACCTCTTATAATGTTTTCATACGAACTCCATTTGAATTTCCATTTGCACCATTGGAAAGCTGACGACGATATCTATGTAATGATTTCATTTTAGAGATAATTTGAGATGGTCAAATATTGAGAATTGATGGATCTCCTATGACCTATGTGATCATTCCAGATCCTCCTGGACCTCTATGATCATTCCTTATATCCTCCTAGATCAAACCTTCCCAATGAAGAAGTTTTGGACCTCCAAAAGTATAGACTTTCAACAACTTAGTGATAATAATTCACTCTTCCATATCACTCACTCTTTTGGAATTTATTCTTCATCTTGGGTCTTCAATATTAGGTACTAGATCAGTTCATTTATACCTTCTTCTTTGGAATATAGAGCTATGTTTCTGGCCTCTGAAACTATCACTAATAGCATTGGTTATGACTCATATATTCCCTAGTGACAAAATTCTTGTTCACTGAATCTCTGCAATACCTATATATGTATTTCAACATCCACTCCCTTCTCCTTCTAGAGAATATTGTCCATCTCGACCAATATGAAACCAATTCAAATGTTGATATATGCCTTGACCATTTGGGCTCATTGTACTTGTATTGCTTGATGTATTTGTAGGATTCCCTAAATGGATACTTTATCCATTGTCTCTCCTGCCTTGAAGAGCATTTTTTCTTGTACTATTATCATATGTATCTGCCTTGGTTTCTTCCATTCAAGGTATACATTCATACAAACATGACATAGTATTTTAAATATGCTTATAAAATGCACCTTTATGCCTCTTATTTCGTGAAGATTATTACTTCTCCTTTACTAGCTCTAGAAATTTTTCCATTACTTTGATGGTCTTTCTGCTTCTCATCTACATGTTCATCTACATTTTCCAACTATTTGTATCCTTCTATTCCTTCACTTTTCGTTCTTCAGAATCAAGAATGTTGAATTAGACAATTCGATCCATATGTATTCCTTTTTCTTATTACAAGACAATACATGTTTTCATATTGTTTTCTAAAGTCCTTAGAAATATTTATAACGATATTCCACTCACTGTAAAACAATATGTATATAGGTGGATATCTATAAATATATAATGAGATTCCTCCCACTCTATAACAATATGTAAATGTGGCTATCTAGAAATATCTCTAACAATTTTCCTCTCACTTTTTACAACATATAAGGTGGAAATATAGAAACCCTGTTACAAAATTCCTCTCACTCATACAAGGTGCTCATATAGAAATTTTACAGAGTTCCTCTCACTCTTATAATCTGCAATGAGTAGCTTACAAGACATCTAATATACTTTAGAAGAGTTAAACATATGCATATTACATTTACAAATATACATATATTTACAAAATTTTAAAGATGGTTTACTTCATGGAATCACTCTTCCCATTGTACAAGGAGGAGTCTCACAACTTCCAACCTTTGACAATGCCTCTAAATTTGATCCTGAATATGAAATTGAATCTGATGCAAAATATGATGATGAATCCAAGAAACCATTAGAATATACTATAGGTCTTCCTAGTAACATATATAATCTCTCCTTTCGCATACCAAGTGCCATTGTTGTGTCTGGAGTAGCTTCTTTTGAGTACACTAGTACCTAACCATTTTGGAATGTAAGTGCATAACCATCGTCCTCAAATGATGGAACTGAGAGTAGGTTTATATTTTAGTCTACAACATACAACATATGTTCGATTCCCATACCCTCTTATTTTTTGTCTGGTATTGGTTCCATATCCCACAAAGCAATCTGTGTTGTACTCTAAGATTTTTGAAGCTTGTAGGGGACTTTTTGATGCAGGGAATTGAAGGAGAAGTTTGTATTTTTTGGCCTTTTCTCATGTTTTGAGAGGCATTATTGCCATGTTTTCGAGTGGAGTTTGATGATGCATATTGAATCTGAGAAAGGAGGTCTTGCATATTAGATATGAAGCATGTAATGTAACAACAAAGAGACATTGTACGAGAACTTGAGAATTTTAAATAGCAATAAAGAGGTCCTCCACTTGGAAGCGGGCCTAGAGACGTAGCCAATGATTAGTGAACTTTGTTATCAACCTCTTGTCTCTATTTCTCTTTCTATTTTTTTGTTCTATTATCTTCATTTGCAGCATGTATATTAATGGGTGATCTCTTTATTCATTAATAAGCATCAAGTAAAAGTCACATTTGATATTCCGCAACCAGATAATAAACTTTATGTATTTCGCATTCTTAACGATCCAATGCCTAAAATACATTAAACTAACTTGCGATTTATCAGTAATACCTTCATTTTTGGATCATTAGGAGTAAAGGGGTCATGAAAGAAAACCATATATATTGAGGTAGAGGTGTGGAAACATCCCTACCACAACCTACTAGCAGTCTCACCATGGCTCGAACTATAGGTTAAGTATTACCTAGCTCGAGAGATCCACGATGTCGTGAGGGCAGACTGAGACAATCAGTCACAAAGATTCTAAGGGGTGCACAATAAGGCATTGTACTTATTCCTTAGAGGCCCTTAGTCTCCCACAAGGTCACCTGATGGAGTATTGACTCCAAGGGTTGGACGTCTACCAAAATCAGTCAAAAGGTGAGTGGCACCCTTGGAGCACGTAGTGAGTCTTTAAGGGAACGCTACATAAATGAAACGTGAAAAATGGTGAGTGGCACCCTTGGAGCACGTAGTGTGTCTTGAAGGGAACTTCACATAAATGAAACATGAATAAAGGAGAGTGGAACCCTTGGAGAACATAGTGTGTCTTGAAGGGCATGCTGCATTTTTTAACACAGGTGATTCAATGAACCTAGGTGCCCAGAAAACAATATTTTATTTTGACGTGGTTAGCCTTAAAATAAAAATGTTTTATGAGTAAAGTTATTAATTAGAAAATTTCCCTTAAAAATTGCTAAACCTAGTTGAATTTAAATCCTAGGTCTAAATAGGGTATGAGGACTAAAAACTAATTAATAAATAAATAAATGGGGGATGAAGAAAAATCAAATTTAAAATTTAAGGAGAAATAATTTACCTAAGAATTAATTACTATTTATGTGAAAAGACATGCTAATTTGGAACTTAGACAAAAAAGGGAAATTAAATGAAAAAACGAATGTGGAACATATGAAGGAATCTAATCTAGAGAAATTTCCTAAACAAAACTCAACTAAGCTTTAAGAAAGTCATTAGTCATTAAAGGAAATTGAGGGAATAAAGGGACATGAAGGAGCATTTTTAGGAATTCTTTTAGGTGGGTGGGGGAAATTGGGAATTAACTAAATTAAATCAATGAATATTTGATGCAACTAAGGGATCAGGTGACAAGTGTACGAGGGAGAGTTTTTCCTAATTAAAATTTAATAAAAATAATTTAACATGCATTTGGAAAGTGGTCACTAAGAGAACTCTATAAAAGTAATGGAAGAGAAGAGGAATCTTTACCTTATCTTTGAACCTTCTCCCCACGCGTTCTCCTTCACCTCAACCTATTCTTTTTCTCCCAGCAAGCACACTTGTTCATTATGCAATTTGAACCATTCGCCCAACCCCATTGATTAGTATCTCCATGATTTTAGAGAGCAATTCATGCCCAGCCCATGGGGGAGGCTAGCACACATATTCTCTTATGTTTCTAGGCGTTTTCAGTGAGTAATTCATACCCAACTTGTGGGGGAGGCTAGCACGTATCTTCACTTTTGTTCTCTACATTTTTGTTGGATACCCACCTGCTTTTTCCTTGACGAAGTTTTATCTCTCTCTATTTTTTTTTTTCCAAAGCATTCCTTTCCCTTTTCCCTATGTTTTATTTTCTTTTCATGTAGCTTTCCTTTCAGAATTTTGGGGTTACCCAGTAGTGGAGGCACTTTTCTTGGCATTTTTGTTTTTATTTGTTCATACAAAGCCCAAAAAAAATCGTGTTTACCTTGCGTGTGAGGAGAGAGATAACTGAAATTGATTGTTTTAAAATTATCCTCAACTCAGAAAAAAATCCATGTTTCCCTACGTGTGAGAAGAGAGAGATAATTGACATTGATTTTTTTAATTTTTCCTTAACTCAAAATTTGTGTTTAAATTCTCTGCGATTTTAGGACTCCGTAAATCAACATTTTCATTTTTTAGCCAACAAATTGGTGATCACCATTAACTCAAAATTTGTGTTTAAATCCTCTGCGATATGTGCCTTCCCTCCTTTATCAACCACATTCCTTTACCTTAAACCTCTGTGGGTATTAGTTCACCTGTGCCCAACGAACAACTCTCTTCCTCTGCGATCTTGGCAAGAGAGCATGCCTAGCTTGTGGGAGAAAGCTTCTCTGCGTTTGCACCTTTCCCCCTGGCTCAAATGTATATGTGTACAATAAACCCTTTCGTTTTTTCTCCTTTAAAATTGCCCTTGGATCCTACACGATTTTTATGGATCCGCTAATTCCTTTTGTTTACTAATTATCCTACTTTAAAAGTGGCAGACCTTAACAAGAAAAAAACCTTGTTGTTGGATTCATACCATATCTACCTTGATAGGGAGCCCTTCCTCTCCAGTTGTAGATGAAAAAATTATAGACCTTCTCACAATCTCTAGATTGGGATCTTGCTGTTTAGATCTAGAGAATTTTGAGTTAGTTGGCAGTCGATTTAATCAGATTTCGTATCGTCGTTGCCTAGAATTGAGTAGTTGTGTTAGTGTTAGAAATTCCTTGCAGAATAATGGATATATTGTAGGCTAGTGACGAGTGATTGGTTTTGGGTGGTTAATTATCCTCGTTATAAGAGAATTGCTTGTGCGTTACAATTGTTTTTACTTGAGATGTGTAATAAACCTCAATTTCGTCATAAAAAAAAAATTCTTTTAAGAGAATTACACTCTAAGTCTGTATGATAGATTTATAATAAGGGGATTAATCCTTAAAATTGTAATATCCTGTGTATTCAATTTCTATTTACTCTTCAATACTCATTTAAGTTATATTCTCCTTCGTAAGTGGTTAAATGTTAAAACTTTGTAGTAATGCGAAAGGTGGACATAGGCCTAGTACTTAGGTTTTCAACCTCTTATTAAACATCCACTCTCATACACGTGCACAAGCCTAAACTTCAAGTCCCCCAAAACTTTAGAGACTCAAGGAAGGGGGTCTAAATATTTTCTTTAACGTTAGATTTATTGGTTTTTCTTTTGGTAAAGGTGACCACGCACTTCGAGGGATTCCTTGGGAATTATTCTGTTAACCGAATTCATAACCCAATAATCTACTTGGTTGGAAGAGAATCCCTAAGGTGGAAGATGATTAAACCCTCCAGGCTTAACTAACTCCAACCACTGACACTAACTGAACTAGCAGTAAAAGGGTTTTGAGGAGATCCTTACTTGTCCTCTTAATTTTATTAAATGTGACTAGATGTATTGCCAATCGAATTTAATTTTCTATCCAGCCATTAATGGAGGTGGAGGGGAAACAAGAGTCACCTTGTACCCTCCTCCAACCCGAATACTCCACTTCACTACTGTCACATGGTGCATTTCCTCATCATACCCACCACATTCAATATGTGCGGGCTCGTGTTTTAGGGTAGCATCCATGATTCATTTTAATCTTTGTGCCAATATACTCTGAGTTGAATCCTGCATTTTCCTCTGTTCTTCACTTTACTGTGCATGGGCATGGTGGCTTGGAGCATATCCCATATTTCTCCTGTTCGGTATGTATCCATCCTAAATAATAAGTTTACTGTAGTTTTCGTCCTTTTTTCGGCTTATTGTTCTGGTATTATCTTATTTATTGCCCGTAGGCCCTTCTTTCCCTCCTCCTGTACTCGTCGTTCTTTTATTACTATTCCCAGTTATGCTTCGTTGAAAAAGAAAATCGTATGTTTAAATGGGTTAGGGTCTAATACATGCCTGTATGCTAAGCCTATTTATTTTTTATTCTGGAATCTATCTGGCAAGTTGTTTCTATTCGGGTTGTGAAAATAAATAGGGGTCCATGCCAAATACTCTTCGATAACTCGTAAGACTATGATTTTTCCTTATTTGAGAATATCCCAGAAATAATAGTAGTTGGCCAAACCCTTAAGCAGGGACTATACTCTGACTGAAGTTAAAGATGTTCGGTTAAGTTCTGTGTGCCCCCCTTTTCTCTTTTCGAGTGTCTTACCAGGCATACACGTTTGGGGTTTTGGCATCGTTTTGACCCTGCATTTCCTTAAAACTTATTTGCAGAGTGTTAGATAGATCATTGGTTATGTTCTATTGTTTTCTTTATATTTCTGTAAGATGGATATTGAGTTTATGCTTTTATGTAGTTTGGTCATGTTCTAGCATTTGTGTATTGGTTCTTGGATCTATTCTTGTTTCGGTTATTCATTGATTCTTAATGCTAATTATGGGCCCCTTTGGTTTTGTGAGGGTACCCATCAAGAAGTTTAGGAATCCTCTTCCTCTTTCGGGTCTGGAGAAATACATGGCTCCTGGCGATGGTGAAGGATAATCATATCCCTCTACTTAAGTTAAGTATTACTTTGGCGAACTCTTTCCTAAAATTGCTCGTTTCCTTTTTTTATTTGTATTTCTGTTGAACAAAACTTTAAGGGTATTTCTCGCAACTCTATGAAGGCGTTTTGACCATGCAAGAAAACACACTCAGAGATTTGAACCCCTCTTAATAGGTACTCAGGTTCCATTTTTCCCCTGCCAAGAAGGCCTAGACAGTTAATGGTAAGAGAATTCAATTAAGGAACCGTTTCTTTAATTGGTTCACTGTGTGTTAGCTTTTAACTTCGTTACTCCTTCTCACAGTCGTGTTTCGAGAGTCAACTTTAAATTTGTATATTTAACCAAGGATTAAATCGATTTCTTACTATGACTTGTACTAAGTATTATTCAAAGGAAAAAGATATGACTGATTTCTTTCCTATACTGGGATTGTGTTCTCGACATTTCTGAAATGAAATGAATTGTGAATGGTATTTTATTTCCATCTCTTGTAGCCTTAATTCAATTTGTTTTTAGCATCGTAGATCCTCAACATACCTATAAGCGTGCTGGTAACTAAAACACTTGTGTTTTCTCTTGTAATGTTTATCCTGGATTTGTAATAGTTTAGACCTATCTTTCTATTGTGTTTGACCTGAGTGTACTCCAATTTCTGGAACTAAGTACCTAGTTTTCCGAACGTACGAATGTCTGAGATTAATTGTTTCCTTGTCAAGCCGGTGCAATCGAAAGCTTAAGCCTTGGGTATTCAGACGAGTCTAGAATCTATCAGTATAGTGTGAATGATGTCTTTGTGTTTTGATTCCGGCGTAATCCTTTACAATTGTATGCTACTAATTCTATGTCGTCTGTTATAATGATTACTGATTGAAAATTTACACACACACACACACACACACACACACACACACACACACACACACACACACACACATATATATTCATAAATGCAGTCATAAGTTTGTTTGATATTTAGTAAACCCCTTATTAAATTAATAAGGCCTTTAAATCTGTAGAGTTAAAAAAGATATAATACTTCTGAAAATTCGTTCCATTTTTCTACAAATGTTTACACAGGTTTGAAAATACACTACAGAAATGAACCCTTAAAGTCATATGGCTCATGATGATCTTATGACAGGTATAATATTTTCCAGGACTTGAAGTTTGAAAATTTGCATGATTAATTTAATGCTTCGAGCATAATAGATCTATCATACGCACGACAAAAAACACAGTGGTTTTGTAAAATAGTTCACTGTCTAGATTCAATTCTATTACCACTACAAACAATATGTGTCGTTTATAAACCCGTACACTTGTACGTGGAATCTGTGATGACAATGAGTCACAATATAGTAGTAATATATGTATATTCCTTAATAGAATAGATGATTATCCAATATATGACCTACATAAACCATATAGATACAATCGTTCCTAGAACATATAATAAACTGT
>JZKD02S2005803.1:202613-221170 GCA_000966675.3 Picea glauca
AAGCCTGGGAATAATATTTTAATATTATTCCAAAAGATATGTGCATCATATGTTTTTATCCTAAGTCCTTTTGGAAGGACACGTGATTTCCCAAGTGGTGGGAGGAACGTGTGCTAGTGGAACGCATGCAGTTCCATGGGTGACAAGTGTCAACCTTGGTGCATGCAAATAAAATGACCAGGGTGAGATGTGAGAAGGTTCGATTCCCATTCCACTGGATTGTCTGAACACGTACGGAGCTCTAAGCGGTATGACTAACTTGACTCCTATAGAGAACCTCCGTGAGACCCTGTGACTCGAATGTCTGTGTCTGATTCTGAGAAATCCTGTGCGTGTAACCCCAGCCTACGAGAAGCCTGTGTTGAATTTGGGGAAGAGTCTTGCTTGTTCGGGAAAGCTGAGCGAGCCTATGTGAGCATTCCCTGTTCCGAAGCCGTGACTGTGAAGCCATCCTGTGGTTTCCGAATCTAGTATTTTTTTGGAAAGCCTGTGTCTGTTTTCCCGTGGGATTGTTGAGACTACGCAGTACTGGACTGTGTGAGGCTTGTTGGCCTGTGAGCGACTCCCTCCAGGTGAGAGAGTGTGCAAGGGAAGGAGAGAACTCCTGAAAGGAACCCTGTAGCTGCCATAGAGCCCAGAGACTTCCGGTCCGGTCTGTTCCTGTAAACCAAGGTAAGGGATATTGGCAGTCGAAGGACTATCCAGGTGACAGAGAAGGTGCATTCTCCTGGGGTGGAACATGCATGTGGGGAATGAGGGTCTGTGGGTAGTGAGCGTGGGAGATTCCTGGGAGAGCATTCCGCCCTTGTGGTTGTGTGTGACTGTTTTCCCTGTAACCTCAGCCTGAGCCTATATTCCTTGCCTTAGGGTGGAGCTTAGTCCCAAATTGTGGGTGACCCATTGCTGAGTTGATGAGCAGGGCGGTCTAAGGCTAGGAGGTTCATGGAAGGCCTGTATTTGGTTGGTGGATCCCACCATTGTTACAAGATAAGTGTCTAACTATGTTTTATCACATTTTATCATGTCTCTACTGTAAATGTTATCATGTTTTCTGCTGTGTATACGAATTAATATGGAATGCTAAGGATTGTTTAATTATAGTAGTAATGATATGTTTTACTCTGAGTTAAATGTATTTATTTGTTTAAATGCATGGGATATATGATATATGCATGAGCTTTGTACAAATGGTGTGTACAAATGGGTATCAGAGCGCGAGTAAGCCCAGATTTCCGAAATGGGTGTGCTACATGTGCACACTTACTGAGTTTATCGATTACAACCATGATAGGATCATTCTGTTTCTGAGTTTTACGCAAACCTATTATAAAGTCCAGCGATATGGTCTCCCATTTCCATTCTAGTACTGGTAATGGCTATAATAGGCCGGTTGGATGTTGGTGCTTGACCTTAACTTGCTAACAATCCTGACACCTAGCCAAGTATTCTACTGTTTCGCCTTTCATATTAGGCCAGTAAAATAGTTTTATAAGTGCTGTTATTGTTTTCTGGTAACCTGGATGGCCAGAATACAGTTTCTTATGCACTTCGTCCAAAACTGTTAATTTTAACTCTATTGAATCTGGTATGTAAATTATGTTTTTAAATCGTAATAGTCCATTTTTGTCGATACTTAGATTTGGTTTATCTGAGTTTGCGATACTGTTTTGTAATTCTTCCATCATCTTAGTGTAATTTTCGTCGTTAATACCTGTCGTCCTTATCCTTTGTTCCAGATCACTTTCTTCCCTACTGATATTTATCTCAAAGAACCCATGGACTCTTCTTCTTAAAGTGTCTACTACTGATATGTCTGACCTCGAAGTTGAATTCGCTCAAGAAGGCTAGCCATCTTGCTTGTCTTGCATTAAGGTCTGGTTGGTTAAACAAATATTTCACCCTGCTATTATCCATCAATAGTAGAAATTTTATGTCCATTATGTAGTGTCGCCACATTTTTAAGGCGTGTATTACCGCTGGCAATTCTAAGTCACGAGTGACATAATTTCACTCGTGTTCTTTTAATTTCCCGGAATCATAACAAATAATGTATCCTTCCTGAGTTAGGACACCACCTAGTCCTTCTTTAATTGCATCAACACATACGGTGAAGTCTTTATATGGGTCTGCTACCTTCAATATGGGTGAAGTTGTCAATAATTCCTTAGTTTGTTGAAACTGCCTTGACACTGCTCTGACTAGTTAAAATTGGTCCCTTTCTTTTGTAATGACGTGATAGGGTAGGCTATATTAGAAAACCCTTCTATAAACTTGCAGTAATATCTGGTGATTCCCATGAATGACCGGATATCCGCTACATCCTTAGGTACCATCCATTCCATAATGGATTTTGTCTTCTCCGGATCTACGACAATGCCTTCTGCTGAAACTACATGTCCTAGATATTGTATTTCTTTTTGATAGAAGCCACGCTTGTCAAATTTGGCATACAGTTTGTGTTTCCTCAACGTTTACAGAACTATACTTAAGTGTTCATCATGTTCTTCCTTCGTTTTTGAATAGACCAAAATATCATCGATAAATACTACCACAAACTTGTCTAAGTACTGACTGAAGATACTGTTCATCTGGCACATAACCATGGCTGGTGCGTTAGTGAGTCCGAAAGGTATGACTAGTGTCCATATATTGTCCAAAAATCTATTTTGCTTATGTCCTTGTCTTTTGTCCTAACTTGATGATAACCAGATCATAAATCCAACTTTGAAAAGATCTTGGCCCCACCTACTTGATTGAACAAATCATTTATCCTTGGTAAGGGGTATTTGTTCTTAATAGTCATTTTGTTCAGTTGTCTATAATCGATACATAGTCTTAGAGTACTGTCTTTCTTTTTCACAAAGAGGCTGGTCCCCCCCATGGTGAGACACTCGGTTTGATCTACTCTTTGTTCAAACAATTCATGTAATTGTATTTTTAATTCTGTCAGTTCTGGTAGACTCATTTGGTATGATGCCTTTGAGGTAGGGGCTGAACTAGGTAGTAGGTCTATGGAGAAGTCTATTTCCCTTCTAGGAGGTAATTCTAGTATCTCATCCACAAACAAGTCTCTGAATTCACGTAGGACAACAAAGTATTCTAACTTTGGCTTAACTTCTTTTTCTAACAGATTCATCACTTGGATGGCATAAACTTAACATCCCTTCCTCATAAATTTCTTGAGTTGCATCGCTGAAACTTGTTTAACTGATACTGGTTTTGGTATACCTTGGGCTGTTCTAGCAGTGCCAAAATCGTCTTTATAGCTAAGTATCTTTGTATAACAATCTAGTATTGCTTTGTGTTGTTCCAACCAATCCATCCCGATAATCATATCGTAAGATCCTAGTGGTAGGATGTTCAGATTTATTCTTATATATTGACCATCTAAGCTAAACTCAAAGTCGGAAATAAAGTCAACTACTTTCCTTTTAGTACCCGTTGCTAGTTGTACAAGCCATGATTTGGGTGCTTCCATTTCTTAAGTTTATTTGACTCTACTACATCAGGGGTAATATAACTTAACGTAGCTCCAGGGTCTATTAGAACAGAAATTCGAGTGTTATTGATTTTACCTTCGATTTCTACCACCGAGGACTGGTGGTCAGCTTGTCGACCATCTATGGCTGCATTTATCCGATGCAGGCTTCTGCCCACGTCTCCCACCGTCGAGGCTTCCTGCAAGTTATGAACAACAGTTCTATTTGTTGAAATTAAATGTGGACAGTTCCTCCTTAGATGAGGCTCTCCGCATTCCCAACACTTTAATGGCTCGCGGGGGCTGTCCCCAAACTTCTTTGTTCCCAGATTTACTGGTTTACCACTGCTTTGCGTATTTGGATGATTGGAGTGAAAATCCTTCCTCGGAAAACTTTTTGTTGCATTTCGATAAGGAGTTGGCTGGTATCCTTTCTTCCACTGGTTCATTCGATCTTTCTTTTTATCCTTCTAGGCTTTGGGAAACTTTAGCCATTGTTTATACTGGTCATAACACATTCGTTCTTTCCTGAATACTTCACTCAAGGATTTGGGGTTGTCAAACTCAATTCTGTCCCTATAGGACTATGGTAAACAACTAAAGAATCGTTGGATTTTTACCTTATCCTCCCGGATGTACGATACGAACCTTAGTAATTCCAGAAATTTATTTATAAGGTCTTCCATCGTCATCTGTCCGAGTCGTAACTAGTAAAATTATTTCGTCTTCCTTTCATAATAACTTTCAGAAAGGTATTGTTTCTTGAAATACTTCTTAAAGTCAGACGATTCCAACTGTTTCTCCTTTAGGCCCTTGGCGAACTTCAGGTCTTGCCACTAAATGTTGGCCTTCCCTTTCAGATTGTAGATGGCCATTATGACCTTCATGTTGCTGGAATAATTGTAGATCTAGAAGTATTTTTTGATGTCCAACAACCATGCCTTAGATTCTTCTCCTGTCCTGGATTCTCCATCAAAGGTAGTTGGTTTAATTTTTTTAAATTCTCCTTCAAGGTGGTCTACTTGTTTTCCTTTTCTGTCGGGTTTAGTTTTCTCTTCAACTGAAAGTGTTCCTTCAGACGAACTGTCTCCTTTTTTAGTTTCTGGCCCAGAGTTCTTGGAGGTCCTTTTGCTGACTTCTTCATCATGGTTATCATCCTTTGGGATTTTTTTGGTGACCATACTGCGCAGTAGGACTTCATTTATCTCTTGTTGTTCCTTCTATGCTTTCTTCAATTTTTCATTGTCGGCTTTGAAAATCTGTAGTTCAACAATCAGATTCCTCATTGTTTCCAACACCTCCATGGGTGAGCTTCCGTCACTGTTCTGTCTTCGATCTCCAGGGGGTCTTTGCTGCAGATTTCCTTCGATCCTGATTTCTGCATCGTTCTGAGCTGCCATAATTAATACAAAGCAGAAAAGACTTTCTGTTTGTAATCATAAGGTTTATTAGTTTTTCATAAATCAGAATATATATACTAAGCAACTAATGTGGCCCTGTTCAGGCCCAGTGTTGTAACTTTTGCTCTGATACCATATGTAATAAACCTTAATTTCGTCATAATTTTTTTTTTCTTCTAAGAGAATTATGCTATAAGTCTGTATGACAGATTTATAATAAGGGGATTAATCCTTAAAATTGTAATATACTGTGTATTCAATTTCTGTTTAGTCTTCAATACTCATTTAGGTTATACTCGTCTTCGTAAGTGGTTAAATGTTAAAACTTTGTAGTAATGCGAAAGGTGGACATAGGCCTAGTACTTAGGTTTTCAGCCTCTTATTAAACATCCACTCTCATACACGCGCAAAAGCCTAAACTTCAAGTCCCCGAAAACTTTAGAGACTCAAGGAAGGGGGTCTAAATATTTGCTTTAACGTTAGATTTATTGGTTTTGCTTTTGGTAAAGGTGACCACAGACTTCGAGGGCTTCCTTGGGAATTATTTTGTTGACCGAATTCGTAACCCAATAATCTACTTGGTTGGAAGCGAATCCCTAAGGTGGAAGATGATTAAACCCTCCAGGCTTAACTAACTCCAACCAATGGCACTAACTGAACTAGCAGTAAAAGGGTTTTGAGGAGATCCTTACTTGTCCTCTTAATTTTATTGAATGCGACTAGATGTATTGACACTCGAATTTAATTTTCTGTCGAGCCATTAATGGAGGTGGAGGGGAAACGAGAGTCACCCTGTACCCTCCTCCAACCCAAATACTCCACTTCACTGCTGTCACATGGTGCATTTCCTCTTCATACCCACCACATTCAATATGCTCGGGCTAGTGTTTTAGGGTAGCACACATGATTCATTTTCATCTTTGTGCCAATCGCTCTGAGTTGAATCCTGCATTTTCCTCTGTTCTTGACTTTACTGTGCAAGGGCATGGTGGCTTGGAGCATCTCCCATATTTCTCCTGTTCGGTATGTATCCATCCTAAATAATAATTTTACTGTAGTTTTTGTCTTTTTTTTGGCGTACTGTTCTGGTATTATCCTGTTTAATGCTCGTAGGCCCTTCTTTCCCTCCTGTACTCGTCGTTCTTTTATTACTATTCCCAATTATGCTTCGTCGAAAAAGAAAATCGTATGTTGAAATGGGTAAGGGTCTGATACATGCTTGTATGCTAAGTCTATTTATTTTTTATTCTGGAACCTCTCTAGCAAGTTGTTTCTATCCGGGTTGTGAAAAGAAAGGGGTCCATCCCAAATACTTTTCGATAACTCGTAAGTGATTTTTCCTTATTTGAGAATCTCCCAGAAAGAATAGTAGTTGGCCAAACCCTTAAGCACGGATTATACTCTGACTGAAGTTAAAGATGTTCGGTTAAGTGTGTGCCCCCCTTTGCTCTTTCCGAGCATCTTACCATGCATACGCGTTTGGGGTTTTGGCATCGTGTCGACCCTGCATTTCCTTAAAAATTATTTGCAGTGTTAGATAGATATTAATTACTATTTTACATAAAATAAAATTTAACTTTCAATTGGTTTCAGTTAGGTTTATAAGATTTATTATGATTTTATGCCCCTATATTAAAATTTATTTATTAATTTCTATATACATTTAATAAAATCCCAGATCCCAGATTACATACAGGTGTATACTCTATTCGGATACACAGGAAGTCAAGATGAATCTCTACTAAGTACCATCATTTCTTATAATTTCTCTACATTGTTTGTGCGTATGTGGATCAATTGTAATTATCATATAACGCACTGGCAAGGCAGTTGCAAATAACATGGAATCACGCCTCTGGAATCTTCGAAAGCCACAGCTTGACTTGGTAAAGTATAGAGAATCTTCAAAAGCCCAAGCCAGAAATTGATACAGAAAGACAAGGTATGCCAGGGAAAAAAACAAAACGCTTCTTGAGAGAATGGATCTTTTTAAATCCAGCGAAAACCAAACACAGTAACAAAAACTTCAAGAAAAGCATTTATAATCTATTCAAAATTGTATTGGCGTGAGAGATTCTATTTATATGTTATAATTATGTCTGTAAAGCCGAGAGAATATTTACAGAACAAGAAGAACAGAATTCTAATTGTTAAGAGCCCCAACAAATATTAATTAATTATATACTCGCCTTTTATGCAGGAGAGATGGTGATTAATTAATTGATCTGTCTCACAATTAAGCAAAAATGAGGCGGGTAAATTCTGATTCTTTAAAGTCACAGAGCTCCAGCTTGTTTCAATTTAGGCACGAGCTCGCCGCTGATGTGCGCGGCCATGAGGTGATCGAGGCTGCCGACGAGCTCTCCGCTTATGAGAAAAACGTGCGTAGAAGGCGAAACGGTTCAGAGGATGCCTGGCACAATATGAAACGTTTGTGGGTAGGTCGTGGCATTAGACGGCTGTTCAGACATCATAAATGAATGGTGCTCCCAACATGAAAAGTGTGCATGAAAAGTGTGCAGTGTTTTTTAATGATATAAATGTGGTTTGCATAGATACTAACACAGCCACTCAAAATGATGGCTATGAATGTTGAAAGGTATGGACAGAAAATGAAAATGATGGCTATGAACGTTGATTTGGGAGGACAACTAAGAATATGCCATTCAATAGGTGTGCTTTTGGAAGTAATTAATCCTCCTTAATCATTTAAATCTGGCAATTATATATTCTTAAGTAATTTTATAATGTGTTTAGAAAAATGTGAAAAAGTAAACATGTTAACAGATGCTTTCATAAATGCAAGGAAGTTTTGAATAATAAATCTTACTCATTGATTTGGGAGGACGACTAAGAATATACCAACATCTTCAATCAATAGCCATCAGATTAGGAGTTTAAGTTAAATTAGGATTTTAAGTTAAAAGATCATTAATTATTCCCATTACTAATAGGTGTAAGCCTATCAACTTAACTATAAGAAAAAATTAAAAGGGCGTTTGTGCATCTCGTTTGTTTGTTTTTTTCCCTCTTTCTCAGTACGCATCCCGTTTTTACATTTATCATTCCCTACCTTTTTTGTTTCATATTAATGTAAACAACCCCGAGAATTTCTTTGCTTTTCATATCTAAACGAAGGCAACATAAGACAAAGGAAGCATAGTAGAATCACGTACTTGAACGAAGGCGGCAACAACATCAATCGGCACTGGAAACAAGTAAGAAAATATTTTGTTTAGTTTTTTAGTTCAAATATGTAGTTGTAACTTAAACTAGACAGAAAAGGCACACACATTCTTTAGTCTTTATCTCATTTGTAGGATACTAAATTTTTCATAGGTAAGAAAATATTTTACTTCATTTTTTTAGTTCAATATGTAGTTGTATCTTAAACTAGACCGAATTTGTCATAGGTAAGAAAATATTTTGTTTCATTTTTTATTCAAATATGTAGTTGTACCTTAAACTAGACCGATATCTAGTTGTATCTTAAATTAGATCAAAAAGGCACAAGCATTCTTTAGTCTTCATCTCATTTGTAGGATACTGAATTTGTCATAGAAATCTAGATGGGCACAGATTTGGTTGAATTCAAGCTCAGTAATTCGTTCCCTAAATGTAATTTTGTTGTGTTTACCTTTGATTAAAACAAGTTGAAATTGCCTTTGTGTTTACCTTTGAACATTACGAGATCCTTCTTAGGCTTGAATTCCATCGTTCATGTTGACATTTATTTTCAAGATCGACTAGATTCAAATAGCTTCTTGAGTAATGTGAAGGCGCCTTGACTCTATCCCATTTAATCTATTTGATCTCCTGCATTTCTCTGCCTACTAAATATACTTTTTAACTTCATGGTTGGTTTGTAGGGACACTCATCTCCGAGCACTGTTGACACATTAAGCCTTAATATCATAGTCTTCTCCCAGCAAGACGCATTAAGACAAATTATATATATATATATATATATATATATAGTTTTTGTCATGGTGCAATATATACACTATATGATGCATAAGTGGTTTAGTTAAATGTCTTTATACCAAGAATAAATCATGGTCTATAACATATATATCAAGTAGATTTGGTATGAGTGTCTTTAATACGTGTATAAATGATTTTTTTTTATCAATGTCATTATCACAAGTATAATTCATTATCTGCAAACTTGAAGATGATTTGGTATGAATGTACTTAGGACAAGTATAAATAATTTTCTACAAAGTAAAAGATGATTCCAGACATTGCATTGTGACGAACATTTCCCAACGTCGTGATAGTTAAATGTCCTTATAAAAATAATAAATCATGATTTGCAAATTTAAAGTTGATTTTTTATCAATGTCCTTAGAAAAAATATAAATCATCATCTACAACATATAT
Source organism: Picea glauca (assembly GCA_000966675.3). Lineage (NCBI taxonomy): Eukaryota > Viridiplantae > Streptophyta > Pinopsida > Pinales > Pinaceae > Picea > Picea glauca. Next base: position 211,875 of record JZKD02S2005803.1, read on the forward strand.
ATGAAGTAGATTTTTTATTAATGTATTTAATACGTGTATACATTATTGAATTATTTTTTATCAATGTCCTTATCACAAGTATAATTCGTTATTTGCAAAGTTGAAGATGATTTTCTATCAATGCCCTAAGGACAAGTATAAATAATTGTCTACAAAGTAAAATATGTTTCGAGACATTGCATTATGACCAACATTTCCCAACATCGCGAATGTGACAAAACTTTCCAACAATGTAATGATTCAAGACATTGCATTGTGACGAAAATTTTCCAACGTCACATTGTGACGATCATTTTCGAGCATTAAAAAAGAAAAATATGATTCTATAATCTGTCATGCGTTTCCCGACATTACATTATAATGAACATTTCCAGATGTCATATTGTGACGAACATTTCCCAACGTCGCAATGTGTTGAACATTTCCCAATGTCACATTGTGACGAACGTTTCCCAATGTCATGTTGTGATGAACATTTTCCAACATCGCATTGTGATGAACATTTCCCAAAGTCGAATTGTGGCGAACATTTCCCAATGTCGCATTGCGATGAACATTTCCCAATGTCGCATTGCGATGAACATTTCCCAATGTCACATTGTGACGAACATTTCCCAAAGTTGAATTGTGACTAACATTTCCCAAGGTCGCATTGTGACAAACATTTTCTATCGTCACATTGTGACGCATATTTCCCAATGTCGCAATGTGACGAACATTTTCGAGCGTCTCACCATGACATTTTTTTTCCAATGTTTCATTTTGACGAATATTTTCCAATGTCTCAATGTGACAAACATTTCCTAATGTGGCATTGTGATGAAAATTTCACAACATCGTAATGTGAGGAACATTTCCTAGCATCTCATTGTGATGAAAATTTTGCAATGTCTCATTATGACACCCTTTTCCCAATGTTGAAAAAGTAATAGACAATTCTACAATTTATCAACTGTTTCCCGACATCATGATGCAGGAGCATCCACACCTCATCAAGCGAGCCAGTGCATGGAGAAAGACAGCTGGACAAGCCAACAAACTTCTTTTTGAAATCTACCTTGATATTTGTTGCGCCAAGCATTAATGGGTTAATGTAATGAAGCGCACTTGTATTGTATTATAGATAGGAAGGCATTTAATAGTTTTAATGCTGTTAGATAGGAATTTATTGTAGAATTGATAGCTTCAGATTTCGAGAGGGTAAACGGAATATAGGCACCCTCCTTTGTACATTGTATTATTATTCATTCAGGCGTAAGAAGCAAAGCAGAGAACTTGTGGAGAGCCCTCATATACAGATTGGATTAATAGAAAGAGATTTTGATTCAATTTCATGACTGGTGTTGTTTTCTCTGTGTATGTGTTTATGTGCTCATGAATGTGTGTTTCCTTTGTATGCATTTGTTTTTGAATATGCTGTGTATGAGTCTTCAGGATTTCAACTGAAGTTGAGAAACAAGAATGAGGTTCAATTGTTTCTCTATCTGAGCCAGGAGATTCCTGCATAGAGTGCAGTGGAATTCCTCCGCATAGAGTGCGTTGAGAAGGCTAGATAGTTAATTCTCATTCTCGTTCACCCAGAAGTCGATTTGGGTTGGTAAAGTCGTGCAGGGAAGTGCAGGCTGGATTCGAAGTCTCAGTAGATAGACTGAGCACAAGAATATAGGAATTTCTGTGGCTGCGAGTACACAGAGTCCATGTGACTTCAACGCTTTGAGAGCTGTTGAAGGTTGAGTGAGAAAGGCGTGGGTGAAAAGTCTCTAAAGGAGTTGGAGGACTTAAGCTCAGGAGGAATAGTTCCTTGCAAATTATTGTGGGAGCAGACCCAGGAGAAGCTCCGGACGGGAGAAGCTTTGGAGCGAAAGGATTCCTCGAGAGGAAGGATCAACGGCCAGGGATCGCAGAGGAAAATTGTGAAATCCCGCTGATCATTGGATCATGGGTAAGCTGCAAGGGAATTAACCCATGGGCGCAAGAAGGATCGAAGTCCATCGGGGTTTGACATTCGACTTTTGACAAGGCATAAGTTTATTCTCGTTGAAATCGTGAGTCGTGATTTCCCGAATCAACGGGAGCCGATTGATTAGAGCAGGGACACGTGGCGCACAATCCCAAGGAGTCGAAGAATCGGGGTTCAACGTTCGGGTTTTCTAGTAGCAAGGAAACTTGTATCGTGGATCCGCGATCTGCGAAATCCCGAAGGTGACGTGGGCGCGTGGGACCACGAGATATAGTGGAGGACAGGTGGCATCACATCAGACAATCGACACATCGGGGTTTGAAGATTTGAACTCCAAAGCCGTTGACATCACAAGCGGCGATATCCCGATAGGAAAATCCCCAACGAGTGAAGGTGTTGACCTTTGACCGAGCGGATTTCGGGGTTTAGGGTTTTGTTTTGCATGAGATTGTGTAACAAGGTTCGCGATACCGCGAAACCCGATTTCCCGATAAGCGAAGGGAAGACCATCGAAGGAGTACTGTGGGTAGAGGAACTTCCGACGAGGGAGTTGAAGAGCATTGGACTCTTCGGGCCTGAGACGAAGAAGGTCCTAGTGAGGCGAGTTGGACCGTGAGGGTTGCGACTTCGCGTCAAGTGGTATTAGAGCCCGAAGTCTTGTCTGTACATTTCAGGCAAGAGGAGGGAAGGAGAAAGGGAAAGCACTCTGATACACATGACTCGCGTCAAGTGGTATCAGAGCCTGGAGTATCTTTTCTTTCTGAAGCAGAGACAAAGAAGGTATAATGCCGCCCAGAAGAGAAAGGCAGTCACCTGATCGTGAGGACAGGGATGCCCGAAGAAGGGGTAGGCCAGGAGGGAATCCAGAGATGGAGCGCCAGATGAGAGATCTCAGGGCGAGACTCGAGGAGATGGAAACCACCCAAAGGCGTGGAGCTGGTGCAGTAGAGTTCAGTGATTCTGAAGTTGAAGAGGAATCTGGACACAATGCAGAAGAGGTCACAACAGAGGACGCATCGACAGAGAGGTTGATCAGAGCCATTGCCAGAATGAGCTTGAAGACGAAGATGGACATTCCTATCTATGAGGGAAGTCTAAATGTAGAAGAGTTGTTGGATTGGATCCGAGCACTCGACACCTACTTCGATTATGAAGACATCGAAGAGGACAAGAAGGTAAGGCATGTTGTAACCAAGTTGAAAGGACATGCAGCCTTATGGTGGGATGAATTGCAGGCTGATAGGTGCTGCAAAGGAAAATCAAAGATTAAGAGCTGGGACAGGATGATCGCCAAGATGAAGGCGAAGTTCATCCCTAGAGATTACCGGATTACTCTGTTCAGGCGAATGCAGAACCTGAGACAGAAGTTGATGACGGTGAAGGAGTACACTGAAGAATTCTACAGGCTCAACATTCGGGCTGGTCATCAGGAGAGTGATGACGAAAAGGTGTCAAGATACCTGAATGGGATGAGGTATGACATTCAGGATGAGTTAAGCATGCTAACCATCCGGACGGTGGAAGATGCTTACCAAATGTCTTTGAAATCCGAAGAAAAGCTGAGCCGAAAGCAAGGTCAGCGAGGGCGAGGCAGGAGTCGGCCCAGAGGCAAAGCGGTTTCCCAAGAAAGAACACAAAAGCCCAAGGAGGAATGGAAGAGACCTCAGGGTAAAGTTGAGAGAGGTGGAACCTCACAACAAAGGCAACAATACGCTGAGCCGAGGAGGCAACATATAGAGCAGGGTCGCAGGTATGCTGACGCTAATGCTATTCCTCGTACCCGAGGTAGAGGAAGAGGCCGTGGTGGAGTCATCACATGCTTCACTTGTGGAAAAGACAGACATAAAGCCGTTGACTGTCCAGACAGGAAAATGAACAGAGGTGAAGCTCACATCACAGAGGCACAGAGGCGTGATGATGAGAATGAGGACACTGGAAGTGGGAAGTCACTAACAGTGCATAAGGTCCTTTTGAAACCTGAGAAAGAGGTGGAGGACACAACTCAGAGATGCAGACTGTTCCGAATGACTTGCAAGACCAAGGGCTGGAAATGCAAGGTCATAGTGGACAGCAGAAGCATTGATAATCTTGTTTCAACCGAGATGGTGGAAAAGATAGCGCTGGAGACGACAGATCACCCAAGTCCATACAAAGTGTCATGGCTACAGAAAGGACACCAGGTATGTGTTACGAAACAATGCTTGGTTGAATTTAAAATGGGTGAATATAAGGATAAGATCCTGTGTGATGTCATTCCCATGGATGTCTGTCATGTATTATTGGGTAGACCATGACAGTACGACCGAAATGTCGTTCATGATGGGAGAATGAACACATATACCTTGGATAAGGATGGGAAAGCACACACATTGCTTCTGATCAAGGATAAAGAAGTGAAGATGGAAGTAACCAACACAATACTTCTCATGAGTGGGAAGGAGCTTCTCACAGAGATGGAGAAGAACGAAGATCCACAATTCTTTGTTGTCAGGAAGCCGAGAATTGTCTTGACAAACACAAGAGTGGACGACTTGCCAAAGGAGATTTAGGAACTGCTGGGAGAGTTCGTTGATATCATCGTGGACGAACTACCTCGTTCGTTGCCATCGATGCAGAGTGTGAGTCATCAAATTGACCTCATACCCGAAGCAAGTTTGCCGAACAAGGCAGTGTACCGGTTGACACCTCAGGATAACAAGGAGGTCAAGAATCAGGTGCAGGATTTGTTGGATAAAGGACTGGTCAGGGAGAGTCTCAGTCCGTGTGTTGTTCCGACAGTACTAAGTCCAAAGAAGGGTGGAGGCTGGAGGATGTGTATAGACTCCAGAGCGATAAATAAAATCACCATCAGGTACATATTTCCACTGCCGAGAATGGATGACTTGATGGATTGCTTGAGCGAGGCAAATTATTTTTCGAAGATTGATCTCAAGAGAGGATATCATCAGATCGGGATGAGAGAGGGAGATGAATGGAAGACAACATTCAAGACAAACGAGGGTTTGTACGAATGGCTGGTCATGCCGTTTGGTTTGAAAAATGCGCCGAGCACATTTATGAGGCTGATGAATGAAGTCCTGCGGGAATTCATCGGTAAATTTGTGGTCGTGTATTTGGACGACATATTGATTTTCAGCAAGACCAAGGCAGAACACATGAGGCATTTGGCCATTGTGATGAGAAGGCTACAGCAGGAGAAGCTGTTGATAAATTTGAAGAAGTGTTCCTTCATGCAGACATAACTCATTTATTTGGGTTTTGTGATCTCGACAAATGAATTGAAGATGGATCCTGAGAAGGTGGACGTAATCAGGAATTGGCCATCGCCGAGGAATGTTTTTGAGGTAAGGAGTTTTCATGGTCTGGCTAGTTTCTACAGAAAGTTCATTCGGAATTTCAGTGGAATTAGCGCAGCGATGATGGACACAGTGAAGAAACGGCATAAAGTTTTTCACTGGACAGCCGAAGCTGAGAGGAGCTTCAATCTGTTGAAGCGGAAGATAACAGAGCAACCAGTGCTAGTGTTTCCGAATTTCCAGAAAACATTTCAGGTGAAGTGTGATGCCAGTGGGTATGCTTTTGGAGGGGTCTTAAGTCAGGATGACAGACCTGTTGCATATTACAGCGAGAAGATGGATGATGCAAAACTGAAATACTCCACATATGACAAAGAGTTCTATGCCATTATACAGGCATTGAAAAAGTGGAGGCATTACTTGATACCCAAGGAATTTGTATTGTATAGCGATAATCACGCATTGTAGTTCGTGAGTCAACAGGATAAGTTGAACCAGAAGCATGCGAAATGGGTAGAGTACATGCAGAATTTTACATTTGTGATCAAACACATTTCAGGGACTACTAACAAAGTGGCTGATGCTTTGACCAGGAAATGCTTGTTGCTTCAGGAGTTCAGAGTCAAAACCTCGGGTTTTGAAAATTTAAAAGATATGTATGCAGGTGATGCAGATTTTGCAGAAGCATACGAGGCAACTGAGAATCCGGTTCTTAGGGATCGGAGTCCGTGGCTGGAATATATGATCCAGGATGGATTGTTGTTTTGGGGCAATCAATTATGCATTCTGAATTGCTCCATGAGGGAGAATTTGGTGAAGGAAAATCACAGCAGAGGCTTAGCAGGTCATTTCGGGCATGACAAGACATTCGCCAAGCTGAGTGAATCATATTATTGGCTGGGGATGCGCACTGATGTCAAGAGGTTTGTTGACAGGTGCAGGATATGTCAACATGCGAAGGGCCGGAAGCATAACACAAGGTTATATCAGCCATTACCCATACCTGAGAGGCCATGGCAAGCCATCAGTATGGATTTTGTGTTGGGTTTTCCGAGGACGTAAAGGGGAGTTGATTCCATATTTGTAGTGGTAGACAGGTTTTCGAAAATGGCACATTTTATACCATGTCAGAAGACCAGCGATGCGACACACATCGCCAACTTATTTTTCAAAGAGATTGTGTGATTGCATGGATTGCCGAGAAGCATAATCTCGGATCGGGATACAAAATTCATAGGTCATTTCTGGAGGATGCTATGGAAGAAGCTAGGGACTGACTTGGCATTCAGTTCTTCTTACCATCCGCAGATAGATGGGCAGACCGAAGTGGTCAACAGGAGTCTGGGAGATCTATTGAGAAGCTTGGTGACAAAGCACCATAGCAGTTGGGACCATATATTACCACAGGCAGAGTTTGCGTACAATGATTTGGTGAATCAGAGTACAGGAAAGAGTCCGTTTCAAATTTTGTATGGGACACAGCCGAGGGGAGTTTCTGAGCTCAGGGAGTCAGGACAAGCTGAAACTAGTAGCGCGAAGGCTGAGGAATTCGCTGAAGCGATGGAGGAACTTCACACACAGGTGAAGCAGTGACTGCAAAAGTCCAATCAGGAGTATAATCGCAGAGCCGATCAGAGGAAGAGACAACTTCAGTTTGAAGTTGGTGACATGGTTCTCACACACTTGAGGAAGGAAAGGTTCCCGAGGGGAACATATAACAAGCTCAAGATGAAGAAAATTGGGCCATGCAAAGTCCTGCAAAAGTTCGGGGAGAACGCTTATGAGCTTGAGTTTCCAGAGGGCATCGGGATATCTCCGATATTCAATATCTCGGATTTATACCCATACAGGGCTGAGGAAGCAGAAGATGGAGCTGAGGAACTAGTGATCCAGTGATAGAAACAATTACCAGTTGCACAGAAGCCTCAGATGGAGTGCATACTGAATAAAAGAGTAGGCAAGAAGACCAGGAGAAAGCAGTATTTTGAATACCTGGTGAAATGGAAGAATCACCCAGTGGAGGATGCCAGCTGGGAGACAGAAGCAGTGATACTGAAGCATGGGCGCACCGTGCAGGAGCTCATGGACGGGATCCCATGAGAATTTTTGAGCCGAGGAGTATGATGCAGGAGCATCCACACCTCATCAAGCGAGCCAACACGTGGAGAAAGACAGCTGGACAAGCCAACAAACTTCTTTTTGAAATCTACCTTGATATTTGTTGCACCAAGCATTAATGGGTTAATGTAATGAAGCGCACTTGTATTGTATTATAGATAGGAAGGCATTTAATAGTTTTAATGCTGTTAGATAGGAATTTATTGTAGAATTGATAGCTTCAGATTTCGAGAGGGTAAACGGAATATAGGCACCCTCCTTTGTACATTGTATCATTATTCATTCAGGCATAAGAAGAAAAGCAGAGAACTTGTGGAGATCCCTCATGTAGAGATTGGATTAATAGAAAGAGATTTTGATTCAATTTCATGACTGGTGCTGTTTTCTCTGTGTATGTGTTTATGTTCTCATGAATGTGTGTTTCCTTTGTATGCATTTTTTTTTGAATATGTTGTGTATGAGTCTTCAGGATTTCAACTGAAGTTAAGAAACGAGAATGAGGTTCAATTGTTTCTCTGTCTGAGCCAGGAGATTCCTGCATAGAGTGCGGTGGAATTCTTCCGCATAGAGTGCGTTGAGAAGGCTAGATAGTTAATTCTCATTCTCGTTCACCCAGAAGTCGAATTGGGTTGGTAAAGTCGTGCAGGGAAGTGCAGGCTGGATTCGAAGTCTTAGTAGATAGACTGAGCACAAGAATACATGAATTTCTATGGCTGCGAGTACACAAATTCCATGTCACTTCAATGCTTTGAGAGCTGTTGAAGGTTGAGTGAGAAAGGCGTGGGTGAAAAGTTTATGAAGGAGTCGGAGGACTTAAGCTCAGGAGGAATAGTTCCTTGCAAATTATTGTGGGAGCAGACCCAGGAGAAGCTCCGGACGGGAGAAGCTTTGGAGCGAAAGGATTCCTCGAGAGGAAGGATCAACGGCCAGGGATCGCAATGGAAAATTGTGAAATCCCGCTGATCGTTGGATCGTGGGTAAGCTGCGAGGGAATTAACCCATGGGCGCAGGAAGGATCGAAGTCCATCGGGGTTTGGCATTCGACGTTTGTCGAGGCATAAGTTTATGCTCATTGAAATCGCGAGTCGTGATTTCCCGAATCAACGGGAGCTGATTGATTAGAGCAGGGAGACGTGGCGCAAAATCTCGAGGAGTCGAAGAATCGGGGTTTGGCGTTCAGAGTTTCTAGCAGCAAGGAAACTTGTATCGTGGATCCGCGATCCACGAAATCCCAAAGGTGATGTGGGCACGTGGGAACACGAGATATAGTGGAGGACAGGTGGCATGACATCAGACAATCGACACATCGGGGTTCATAGATTTGAACTCCAAAGCCGTTGACATCACAAGCGGAGATATCCCGATAGGAAAATCCCCGACGAGTGAAGGCGTTGACCTTTGACCGAGTGAATTTCGGGGTTCGGGGTTTTGTTTTGCATGAGATTGTGTAACAAGGTTCGCGATACCACAAAACCCGATTTCCCGATAAGTGAAGGGAAGACCATCGAAGGAGTACTGTGGGTAGAGGAACTTTCGATGAGGGAGTTGAAGAGCATTGGACTCTTCGGGCCTGAGACGAAGAAGGTCCTGGTGAGGCGGGTTGGACCGTGAGGGTTGCGACTTCGCGTCACATCACATTATGATGAAAATTTCCCTACGCCGCAAGGTGAAGGACATTTCCCAATGTTGCATTGTGATGAACAATTCCTAGTGTCTCATTGTTACGAACATTTTCCAACTTCGCACTGTGACAAACATTTTCCAATGTTGCAATGTCATGAACATTTCTCAATATATATATATATATATTTCCATTGTCATAAAAAAATTCGGTTTTCACAATGCAACGAAATATCTCCCTACGTCACATTGTGAAAAACATTTCCAATATATATATATATATCTATATCTATATATATATA
>JZKD02S2005803.1:236992-267978 GCA_000966675.3 Picea glauca
GTTCGGGCTCATTTTCAGAGTTAGGGATTGAATTTTTTGTGAACAGGCCAACCTGAGTTCCCACGAATGAGCTTCTATCACGTTTGAAATTAACACTCTAAAAGGATAATATAGCCTTCCAGAAATCTTGGTTTAATGCGTATTAATGGGAGATCTCCACAAATGTTGGTTTAGAATTAAATGTTGAAGGTTATATGCTTGATAATATAACCTTCCAGAAATAGTGTTTAATGCGTATTGATGGGAGATCTCTGCAAATCTTGGTTTAGCATCAAATATTTTTTTTTATTATAAATAAGAATTATATATATGAAAAGCGATCGGAGGGGCTTGAAAGTAGGGTTGCAGGGGATACAGAGGAGAGGTGAGCATGCGACGATCAAATTATATATATGTGTGTGTGTGTGTGTGTGTGTGTGTGTGTGTGTGTGTGTGTGTGTTTATAAACAATATTTTATTATAAATAAGATAGACATGAACGCATAATATTGATTAGTATGATACATTTATTAAACAAGTGGAAGCAAGGAATGGACAAGTATGAAAGCGGTCAGACAGGTTTCAAAATAAGGTTACAGGGGATTCTCAGTAGAGGTGAGGGCCGACGGTCAAATTGTATGTCTCGGAAATTTTAACTGCAAAATGCGTAAAATAAAAGAGTGAAAGTAAGGAATGGCCAAGTATGAAAAGTGGTCGGATGGGTTTCAAAATAGGGTTAAAGGGCATTCTTAGTAGAGGTGAAGGCCAACGTTCAAATTGGCAGGGACAGGAAAAAATGATTAGGAATTGGATATTTCATGAACCCACCAGCCTGATGATCCGCGAAAGAGATTCAGACAAATGACGAAGTATGGAAAGCGGATATACGGGCTTGAAAAATGGGGTGACAATAGTTCGCCAAGAGACATGAGGACCCTATTGTCAAATTGTAGCTCTCGAAACTTATGAGTGAAAATTGTGTAACAGGGAAGAGGATATGATGTGAGAGCTCGGTTGTAAATTTGTATATCGCGGAAGTCTGGGTGCTCTTTGGAGGTCACATAACAATAGAAGTGTAACTAGATACGACCTGCCTAGGAATCCTCGATCGAAAATGTGGCTAGGTATGGAGTGGGGAAGCAGTCGGTCGGAGTCGCGATATAAAAGAACGAGTGAAAATGTGAATCCATGAGTCTGCCAACCCGCGCAACTAGACATTTTCGATAAAATGACTAAGTAACATGAAGAAGAAAGTAGAGGAAAAAGAGAAATGAGAATTTGGTTAAGTATAGAAGAGGGAAAAGAAGGACTAATCTATTCAAATCTATAATAGATATCCCATTTCCTGGAAATATCATTTCTTCTTGTTTTTGAAGAAGTTGTAAACTTATTGCATATATTTGGAAAGAAGTGTGAAGGTAGTGGATACAGGAAAAAATGACTAGGAATTGGAAATTGTCTGAACCCTCCAACCCGATGATCTGCCAAAGAGATTCTAATAAATGTCCAAGTGTGGAAAGCGGTCGGACGGGCTTCAAAATAGGGTGACAAGGGTTCCCAAGGAGACGTGAGGCCCCGTCGTTCAAATTGTATGTATAAAAACTTTTGAGTGAAAAATGTGTAACATGAAAGAGGGGATGATTTGGGAGTTCAAAAGTCAATTTGTACATTGCGAAAGATGGGGTGTTGTTTGCAGGTCAAGGAACACTACAGGAAGTGCAGTCCGGCTATCCGGGAAACCACAAGCAAAAAATTAGATGAGTATGCAATAGGGAAATGATATTCAAATTATACCTAGTATATTGATATTTGTAATAGATATCCCATTACCTGGAAGAATAATTTCTGCATGTTTCTAGCCAAATTGTCTACAAACAGTTACTATGACTATCTCTTGGAGGCATGGTGAGCTATTAGGATTAAAGCTCAGTTATTTCAAATTTGGAAAGAAGTGAGAAAGTGGCGGGCACTGGAAACAACGACTAGGAATTAGAGTCGCGAAAGAGATTCCAAGAAATGTCCAATTATGAAAAGTGGACAAATGAGGTTGAAAATGTGGTGACAATAGTTGCCCAGGAGATGTGAGGACCCAAAGCTCAAATTGTAGGTCTCAAAAATTTTGAGTGCAAACTGTGCATCACGGAAGAGGGTATGATGTGGGAGTTTGACAATGAATTTGTCTATCACGGAAGTCTAGGTGATTTTGTAGGTCATGAAACAATGGAAGTGTAATGTAGAGCACGTCTGCTTGGAAATCCATGATTTAAAAAGTTGCTAGGTATGGAATGGGAAGTGGTCGGTCAGAGTCAAGATATAAAAGAAGAGGTGAAAATGTGAACCCGTGAACTTTCCAACCCACACAAATAGACATTTTCAGAAAAATGACTAAATAACTAGAAAGAGAAAGTAAAGGGGAAAAACAAACATGAATTTGGTTAAGTATAGAAGAGGGAAAGGAAGGGATAATATATTAAAATATGTGTATAACAGAAGAATTTTGAGTTCAAACTGTGTATCACGGAAGAGGGTATGATGTGGGAGTCCGACAGTAAATTTGTATATCGCGGAAGTTTGGGTGTTTTTTGTAGGTGACAGAACAATGGAAGTGCATCGTAGAGCCCACCTGACCCAAAATCCACAATCTCAAAAGTTTCTAGGTATGGAGTGGGAAGCGATTGGTCGAAGTCGGGATATAAAATCACAAGTGCAAATGTGAACCAGTGAGCTTGCCAACCCACACAGCTAGACATTTTTGGAAAAAATGACTAAATAACCATAAAGAGAAAGTAAAGGGGAAAAAAAAATTGGAATTTGGTTAAGTATAGAAGAGGGAAAGGAAGGGATAATATATTAAAATATGTAATAGATATTCCATTTCCTAGCAAGATCTTTTCTTTATGTTTCTGGAGCTGTCAGCATTAAACTTCAATTATTGCATACTTGAAAGAAGTGCGAAGGTGGAGACCACATTAAGACACGATTAGGAATTGGATGTTTTGTGAACCCACCAACCTGACGATCCAAAAAAGAGATTTGGACAAATGATGAAGTATGGAAAGCGGACGGACGGGCTTCAAAATGGGGTGACAATATTTCCACAGGAAACGTGAGGACCCGAAGGTCAAATTGTAGATCTTGAAAATTGAGTGCAAACTGTGTAACGGGGAAGAGGGTATGATGTGAGAGTCTGGTTGTAAATTTATATATTACGGAAGTCTGGGTGCTCTTTGGAGTTCACAGAACAATGGAAGTGCAATATAGAGCGTGCCTTCCCAGAAATCTGCAATCGGAAATGTGCCTAGGTATGGAATGGGAAAGCAGTCGGTCGGAGTTGAGATATAAAATCACAAGTGAAAATGTGAATCCATGAGTCCGCCAACCCGTGCAACTAGACATTTTCGGTAAAACGACTAAGTAACAAGAAGCAAAAAGTAGAGGGAATTGAGAAACATGAAGTTGGTTAAGTATAGAAGACAACAAATAAGGGCTAATATATTCAAATATGTAATAGATATTCCATTTACTCGCAAGATATTTTTTGTATGTTTCTGGAGTTGTATACTATTGCATATACTTTAAAATCCCCATTGCAAAAAAATGATTTTCTACTCCAATATTTTTTTCACTTACTTGTTTTCTATTGTGCTTTCACCATTAAAATGGTTGTGAGAAAATGCTTTGTTGAAGATTAGTTTTTATCGCAACTTGTGGCAGTGATTGTGCTCTTGATAAATTATTGCATGACTTTGACATATTAATTTGCACCAACACGGGGACTGGTCAACCCATGGGCAATCCAAGAGCCCGAGAAAGTCAGGTTCAAGTTTAAAGGGATTTTGTTTATATTTATTTAAAATGTATTCATATTAATGTATCTTAATAGATTATTTGTGGCCCAAATGTAAACCATGTTCGAATTTGAATGGTTTTTTGGGCTCACAATTTTTTCTCAAACTCAGAAGTAATAGAGAAAAAAATATAAGACTTTTCATTTTATATATCAAAGAATATTCTAAAATATAGGAATTTGTAATATATGCACAATATAGAACAGAAAAATGTACATGGAAATGACTTAATTTTAAGAAGAAATACAAATTTCAAATAACAACAACAAACAATGAAGATCACCATAGAACAACCTCAAATATTTATATTCAGATAAACCGGGTCACAAAATACAATTGAGAATATTTCCCAAAAATAGTTGTCTTTGAATTTGTAAAAAAATATATAGTTCATTATATATTCTGTGAAATAAAAATGTGTTTGACATATTGACTGGGATTGGGACTACCGCAGACTACAAAGAAAATATTTGCAAGAATGAAGTTTGTATAAAGAAGAAATTCGACGATGGAAACAACAAGACCTGGGAAGAAGAAAGAGGAAGTTGCTAGTCCTTGGTTAAAGCTTTGTTAGAGTAAGTGGATGAGGAAAGAAGAATGCGATCAATATCAAATTACTATGATGGTGTCCCATGCCTTGTCATTTTCTTGGTGATGTACTTTTATGGCTTTCCTTGGCTTTGACCTTCATTAGTAATCAGGTTGACAACCTTTTTGAACCATTCTTCGATGTATCTCCTCATGGGAACTACGTTGATTTGATACCAGATTTTTATATCGAACAATTCACTTTCCAAGTCCCTTAGATCAATACACAGGTTGTGCAATGCCTCTTGAATATCTTGGTTTTTAATTGCATAACTGGCTAGCCAGGTTTTCGTGTCATCTTCACCATATTCAAAAATGCCATAGAAATTTTCAAATGACATTTTTTTATAGATATGAACTTGATCATCAAATGCTTTCTTGGTTAAAAAAAACGATTTGAATATCAATTTAGGGTCTTTGAATTCATTGGTGTTGGCAGCTAGATCTATTTTAGTTAACTTCTTGAATAGTTTGTAATTTTAGATATGGCCTGGCCACATGCTTAAACGATACCATTGAGGTTCTTTACCTTTTATTTCCATCATGCGTTTAGCTGGTCTATTCGATCCAGGGAAGGGAGATCCTCATGTCTTCTTCTGAATTTCGTGACACTGGTAACTTTAACACCAAATGGTAAAACTACATTGAGGTAGAAACCTTTCTCTTTCTTGAGATATGCTTGCAGATACTCATGAAAAACATGTGCTCTTGTTCCAAAAGAGACCATATTCTTTGACATATACCAACCCTCTGTTATTTATTCTATTCTTCTGTTTATATTCTTTTCCACATAGCCTCGGGCCAATTTGAGATGGCTTGCTGATCCTTTTAACTTTTCTATATATGCGGTGGGCCCGAGCATTGCCAAAGGAGTAGAAAACAATGGAAGAGGCATTAGAGTTGCCTCCAATTCTTTGATTCGCTCCTTTAACATGATGTTTTCCATTTCAAGGCCACTAATAGAGTTGTCTAAAGTGTCTCTAGTTGCTCGATGTATCTAGGAGATATGGAAAGGGCGCATGTTTCCTAGGTTGATTTCTGAATGAGATTTCCATTTCTTATTCTTTACATCTTTCTTTTCAATAATCAATTTTTTGGATTCGCTGTAAAAAAAAAAGCTTTGAAATGAAAAAGACTCTTTTGCATCAAATGTATATATGCCAATTATTTCCATCCCAGGATTATGTGGAGCAGTGCTCTCTAGCTGGTCGTCGTCAGGGAACATTTTGTCAATGTAAATTTCTAGTTCCATATATTCGAGGGAGAGATTGTGGATATCAATTTCTCCCCTTGGTCCCTCTTTTTATTGGACTATTTTTTTCCATTTTTTTATCACAGGTAGTTTGTGAGAACTTTCAATTTTTTCAAAGGTAGGGTTGTTATCTCCTCCTTCGCTCGAAAAACCATGTGTGACTTTGTTACTTGGATAGGAAATTGGAGCACTGCTCCGAGATGTTGTGGTCTTGGGTGTGGTGGACAGGGATTGGGCATTTTTTTCACCCGGGCCTTTTTGGTTCTACTTGGGCGAGTCATTGGTACTGGCACCGAGTTCATTCAGGATATTTTCAGTGAAAGAACTGTTGAAGTGTTTCCTGACCATGAAATCCCCGACTTTCCAAGCTAGAGAGATGAATTGACTTTTTTTTTCATGGGAAAAATGAAACGAGTAGATGTACTTCTTTGCTATTCCAGTAAAAAACATTGTACCAGATATGTGACATGGAAAGAAGCAAGGATTTTGTTTAGACCCAAAAATCCTTATAAATTTATAGTTGTCCATTTCTTCTAGTGTTCCCTTCCTATCTAGGAATATTGGTAGCTGGCTAGACAACCGGGGAAAATACTTTCCAAATATGAATGCTTTAAAAACTGAAAGAAAATCATTAAATACTTTATGAAAATGTTGGCAAGCATCGTGTTTCCATAATATTTGGTATGACAATGTTACTTGGTCAAATTCATAGTTCAAATTCTTACACATAGACAGTCCAGGAATGGGTAGCAATTCACCATGAAAAAAATTAAATAAGATGACATAAATAATTTCTTCTGCCTTCCATATTTCAATAACTGGGAAGAGATTTCAATGGAAATCAACTTGCAGCAATGGAAGATGGATTCTTCCTTGATCGTAAAATATAAAATATACAGAATCATCTGTGAGATGTTGGCTGCACTTTCTTATAACATTATCCTCGTGAATAGCCATGCAATTTTCCGAATTTTGTTTTTAAATGCACTAACCTATAATATGGCTATGTCCCGGGGAGTGCCCGCTGGGTTCTGTAAGAAATTCGGCAAGAGGTCCAATTCATTACCATGCTTCTTTAAGAACTGTCTTCAATTCTCACCCTTGAAAGTACTTGTTGGGTTGGGAAGTGTTAACATATTTCGAAATACGTTAGGCGATAGGGAGACTTGGGAATGGATGCCCATATGGATAATCCGTTGGTTCGTAATATAGTTCTTGATGAAGCACGTGATCAACTCCTTAAAGTAAAAAAAATCGGGGACACAATTTGTCGCTGTAATTCCAGATAACTTTCTTTTGGGCATCACGGGCTGAGTAGTAGTCATAATCTATGGACCACTGAAAAATCTAGTCCTCGTGCCCGAAAATATTCAGGGTATCTCCACAAAAATGTTGTCGAGATGCAGCCATAAGGTGTTGAGAACATTTTTTTGCTTCTCATAGTATTTAAAATCGATGCTGCAACAAAAAAAATATAATCTTTGGTAAATCTTTCTTCAATGTGTTTTAATGGGAGGTGTCCTCAACCTTTTGGAATTTTAATGCCAATCTTTTCGATGTGTTTGGCGAGTTGTGAGTAATAAAGGCATAATTAATGTGCATTGGGAAGTGCACAAAGATGGCAAGGATGGATGACAACAAAAACTGCTTCTAAACTTTTGTGTACCTGGAAGCCCGGTAACCCGTGAATCTATGAGAACAAGAGCTGAACAATCCACTAGGTGTTGAAAGGAGGGGTACAATTATTTCAAAGACTTGAAGTAAATAAAATTTTTTGTGAGATGAACATCGATATACCTAATTCCAATATTTTCAAAGATAATAAAAGCGTGATCAATTTGCACTGGGAAACTGCGCGAAGATGGCAGTGAAAATGCAAACTATGTTCAAATTGGAAGGGTGGAGAAACATTTTCATATGTAAGCATAATCTCAAATATGTGAACCTGTAATATATGTGTTATCACCATGACGATAATGCTTCAAAATTTGAGTTTAAATTTAGCAGGTGACTAAATCAATGTAGAGACATGGCATTAGTTGGAGATTCAGGTCATATGTGGCGGTAATATGGACAAATATGGTGGAAGAGTGAAGAAAGGAGCCTTGCAAACCACTGATCTTGAACCAACCCAGATCGACGGTTGAGGCACATATCGGGAAATGAACTAGCGAAAAACTTAATTATGTGAGGGTGGACCGGGGAAAACCATTGTGGTTTTAATAGTGGACCCATGGCGCCCTTATAAATGCATCGAGGCAAAAAGAAGTTTACCTAAAACTGATTTTTCAACAGCCCCGATGTCACATGGCTTAATGTGTCAAATCAATAACTCATGGGAAGAGGTGACGGTTAGTCAAATCACCTCACGTCGTTGGTTCAAGTACTTCCCATCTGACATGTCAAGTGGACGCTGTCGTATAACTAACTCAAAATTTCATCATTTGAAATAGATTGATGAAGCGTGGCAAACTAACGTACCATGTCAGTGATTCATGATTAGGATTCAAGGACTATCGGTTTCAGATATGGGTAGATTTATCCTAATCTGGGAAATCGTCATCTCATGCATAAGTGAAGTGATCTCGATCTGGGTTGATTTCTTAAGTTTCGTAGAATTAAAGGGTGACAAAATTGCGGCCTCTGCAAGGTTGAAAGATATGGATAACGTCCATCAAACGATGTCCAGTACAATGGAGTTCTCAACTAATGTATCCTGATTATCAATAAGTAAGAAAGACAGATGGGTCACGCAGATATTAGTGACTAAATTTCATACCAATCCCGCAACTAAAGAAGAGATGGGGGTTAGATTAAACCCTGTTATGAGGGATCTCATCATCAATGAACACGTGGAAAAAATATACAAGCAAGCAACAAAGAAGAAACAGAGCAAACGATAGAGAACATAAATCAAAGCTGAGACGATGGAGAGTGTCAGGGAAAATCAACTCGCTTGGTTGAGCACTCTGAAGAAGGAAATCACCGAATTGAAATGAATCCTTAGGTAGGATTAAGTACATGGATGATTTTAAGGATGGAAATTTATTTTAAAATGTAGAAACCTTGGTGAATCTTACTAATCCTTCATATGCCAACTATAAATGATTGGCGATATTTTTGCAAAAATATTCAAATTTCTAAGGATTTTATATAGTTTTTATAAAATTTTGGTGATTTTTAAGGTAAAATAATTTTATCTTATAGAATTTGGGCAAATCATTTTTAAAATAGCAAATCTTGTTTTTGGAAAAACCATGGAAAATTAGCCCATGAGCAAAATTTATCCCCTAAAATCATCCCTGATTAAGTACATTCCAACAAATTTTGGACAACTGGCAGTCGAAGAAGGGGCCCCAGATATGCCAAACCTGTTCATAATGGTCCCTTTAAAATAGGATAACTATTATTATAAATCATTCCTTTCTGTAACTTATCACTATTTTTAGAATTATGGGGAAGTTTGAGAATTTTGAATTCCATAAGTAATTCCTCTATATATATGTATTATCTCGAGGATATGGGGGAAAAAAAGAGGAACTTGCCCTCTGTGCAAGAAGAATTTTATAAATTTTGGGGCTAGAATGAATATATACATGCAGAAGCGGATTTTGGATTGTTTATGAAAATATTCTAACTGGCGGCGACATAAGTCTTGTTTTCTTTCATAGTATGTGATTCTCGTGAGCTTATATTTCATTTACACTTCCATTTGTCTGAATTGGAGAAACAAAAACCCATAATTCATCTTTGCAATGATCTTGGCCTAGAAATTTAGACTATGTTTATTTTTTCTTAAACCAATTCAGAATTAATTTTAATATGCTCTGATGCGGTTATATGTTTCTTTTCCTCCGATGCCATGCAAATTTCAGACATAAAATCAGACACATCACCTCAATTAGCCTTTTCCCTCTTAATAGTTTTAATGTTTCTGACCATGCATTTTTCAGTCCAGACTTCATATCCCAAATGTCATCTCCGTTCCTTCATTTATTCAATTAAAAACCCCCAAAACAAACCAAATCCAACCACCGATTCTCAAAGAAATATCAAGTGAAACGAGAGATCCCTCTCTGAGTTGAGCAGGATAGTGCCTCCTCTCTAAAGTAGGTTGAAACAATTACCTCTTCCATTTTTCTATCATTCAGACAAAATTTACAGAGTGCTAACATTCTGGCGTCGTTGTCGGGGACAAAATTGAAATTTTTTCCCTGGGAGAACGACATGTTGAGTTCTGAGGTCTAAAAGAAGCAGACACTTAGACACATATTGGCTATATTCCTGCTCTGGCGACTCTACACATCCAAAATCTTTCAAAAGTGATTCCACTTGTAGAAGAATCCATAATTTTCAAAGGTGATTCCACTCTCAATGAAGAATCCATCTTCCAAAACATCAATGGCGACTCTACTCGTAATGTAGAATCCAGATCCCAAGACGTCATTGGCGAATCCAATCAAATTTCGAATACATAATGCAGTTTAGAATATTCAATAAAAGATGATATCCCTTGGCTGAGATGTGAAAATATATCATGAAGGAAAACATGTACTTAAAATGGGATCTTTTCCAATTTTTTTTACTATTTATTATAAGTTGCCTCTATTCCTTCCTTTAACATGCCAAACAAATATTTCTTTACCTGTTGTATTTTAATGATGATCATGGGAATATTGCAATTATATATCGTCCTCTTAAAGTTGCACATGCATACCCTCACTGTATCACTAAGTTCTATGCCTTGGAAAGGGAGGACAATGAGACTATCTATGTATTCAACAAAAGGTTTTCCAGTATCTATTATAATTTATTTGAAGAAATCCAACCCACTGAAGCCGCTACCATGCTCCATTTTGCAACTACTCTTCATCCAAATTTTTCTTTCCTCCTAATGGAAAGAAGACCTAAATCCTTACAACAAATGTTCAAAGATGCACAAGACATTCAACACAATATCCAAGAATGGGATTAGACTTGAGATGAGGAATTAAATGCTACACAGAAAATAGTCGATTGGAACCTTGAGCATAGAGTTGATCATATCATAGGCCCTCTTAAAATTCACAACACCAATGATTTTGCAAAGAATTACGTCCCACTTGTCGAAAGTGGAGGTGTTGATTTAGTTTTTGATCCGTCCCATGATAAGCAAAGGGATGATTATTTCATGTATTCATTTATAGATAATCAAGAGGATGAGTGTACAAATCAGTTTGTCAAAGAACAAGTCGATATTCCAAGTTTTTTCTTGTTAGATGACCTTGCATATGTCAGTGATCTGCCTATTTATGAAAAATATGAAGATGATTATGATATTGAAGATATTCATTTTCAACAGTGTAGTGAGACAAATCAACCTACACCTCATAGTTATAAAGAACAAGTTATTGGGTCAGCTAAAGAAAGTTTTCTACCTTTGTGCTTTGCTGCATTTAAATTGTTGAAAGATAATTCGAAGATCATCATGGAGGCAAATAAGTTTGCACTTATGAAAAATCACCATGAACCAACGAAACAGATAAATAAGGTGTCGCTACACTCTTCTCATGTGTTTTCCATCAGTGCAAAGATGTAGTCATTAATGGAAAATAAAACTGAAAATGAGCATGTTCAGAAATATGCCCACAGTGAAGAGTCAGGGAAAGTATTGAATCAGGTGAGACAACCTTACCACTGTGTTTTTCTTCTTTCAAATTATTGAAGCAAAATATTTGTAATGTCTCAAGTTAGAAGTCCACCGAGCATGATGGCGAATACAAAGAAAGGAGTAGACTTGCCAGTCCTGGTAACCATATGGATGATCACATGACAGGCTATCTCAACTCAGATTTGTAGCCTAGGATTGGCTATCAACCATAAAAATAAAAAGAATTTGCTCGAGAGAAGGTTTTTCAAGGTCATTTCCTTTCACCTGAAACTAATATGGATATTCAACAATGTCTCTAGCATGACAAAGTATTTCAAATTTCTCTTTCTTCCCCCGAGAATGACGTGGTGGTTCAATTTATAAACATCATAGGCATGGATGAGGATGTTGAAACTGCATCTATGGAGATTTCAAGCATTGAACAAACAAATGACATGGATTTTTAGGAAAGAAACAAAACAATGTATGCCACTTTCCAATTAGAAATATAGAAAGATAATGAAGAGGCAACAATTTTATTTGACTCATTTGAAAATCACGCTTTTAAAAATGCATCCATGGGAAATCTAGACTGTGAAATAGTGCGTGTCGTTAGATTTTCACATTTGCAAGAAGATTTTGAACTTATTTCCATTCATTCATTTGAAAGTAAAAATGACATTCCTCAAGCAAATTTCCAAAATTTTAATGAATTCGAATTGTTGGATGAACATTAGGATACACATAATATGACTGTCACATTTGAAGATGTTCAAGAATGTATGAATATTTTTGTTGATGTGCATGGAAGAGTAGAAAAACATATTGCTGCCATTTCATTTGAAACTATTCTCGGAACAAAAGAAATAGAGAAAGAACAACAAACATTTATGAAATAGTCTTGTCTTTCTGTTTTTTCTCATTAAGAAGAAATGATTTTCCATGGTTTTCAAGATCCTATGGCCATCCTATTACAGTCTTCAATAGAGGAGAAGTTTGTTTTATTCATAAGTTCAGATTTTGGATTCAAATTTTGTTTTTAGCTGCCATTGTTTACATTTGTCTACCTATTTAAGAAAGATGTGATCGGAGGAAAATCGAGAAGCCAATTGATTTATTGGTTGCATTGGCACTTTAACATCACTTGATTTAATTTTCATCTCAACATTTTTTAGGGTAGGTAGGAATGTACGAATACGCTTGTTGGTCGAGCATTTATCAGATTAGATTTCCAGTACTATGTACAATCAACTTTCAATAGTATATTCAATGTCCAACATCTAGTTAAGAGCAGTATGGAGAATTGGGTTTTCAGTAGGCATTGGCGACAGGACAGAGAAAGGTACACACACATGTTTTGGAGTAGCCCAATGGATGAGGCACTGGGTCTACTAGTTCTTTGCTACCTCACAAGGAGGATATCATCCCCAGTTGGAGCCTATGTTATCACCATGACGATTATTCTTCAAAATCTAATTTTAAATTTAGCAGGTGACTAAATCAGTGTAGAGACATGGAATTAGTTGGAGATTTGGGTCATATGTGGCGGTAATATGGAAAAATATGGTAGAAGAGAGAAGAAAGCAACCTTGTAGACTGATGATCTTGAACCAATACAGATCCATGGTTGAGGCACATATTGGGCAATGAACTAGCGTGGAACTTAATTATGCAAGGGTGGACTAGGGAAAACCATTGTGGTTTTAATAGTGGACGTGTGGCACCCTTAGAAATGCATCGGGGCGAAAAGTAGTTTTCCTGAAACCACTTTCTCAACAACCCCGATGTCACATGGCTTAATGTGTCAAGTCAATAACTCATGGGAAGATGTGACAGTTTGTAAAATCACCTCACGTCACTGGTTCAGGTACTTCCCATATCACATGTCAAGTGGACGTCGTCATATAACTAACTCAAAATTTCATCATTCGAAATAGATTGATGAAGCATGGCAAACCAATGTACCATGTCAGTGATTCATGATTAGGATTCAAGGACTATCAGTTTCAGATATGGGTATCTTTATCCTACTCTTGGAAATCGTCATCTCATGCATAAGTGAAGTGATCTCGATCTGGGTCGATTTCTTAAGTTCCGTAGAATTAAAGGGTGACAAAATCGCAACCTCTACAAGGTTGAAATATATGGATAATGTCTATCAAACGATGTCTAGTACAACGAGGTTCTCAACTAATGTATCATGCTTGTCAACAAGCAAGAAAGAAATATGGGTCACACAGATATTAGCGACTAAATTTCATACCGAGCCCACAATTGAAGCAGAATCGGGGTCTAGATTAAACCCTATTATGAGGGATCTTGTCATCAATGAACACGCAAACAAAATCTACAAGTAGGCAACAAAGAAGAAATAGAGAAAACAACAGAGAACATAAATCAGAGCTGAGATGATGGAGAGCATTGGAGAAAATCAACTCGCTTCGTTGAGCACTCTAAAGGAGGAAATCGTCGAGCTAAAATGAATCCTCAGGTAGGATTAAGTACATTCCAACAAATTTTGGACAGCTGGAAGTCGAAGAAGGGCCCCCAGATATGACAGACTTGTTCATAACGGTCCCTTTAAAATAGGATAACTGTTATTATAAATCATTCATTTTTGTAACTTATCTCTATTTTTAGAATTATGGGGAAGTTGAGTGTTTTGAATTCCAGAAGTAATTCATCTATATATATGTATTATCTCGAGGATATGGGGGAAAAAAAGAGGAACCTTCCCTCTGTGCAGGAAGGATTTTGGAAATTTTGGGGATAGAATGAATATATAAATGCAGAAGCGGACTTGGACAGTTTATGAAAGTATTCTAGCTGGTGGTGACATGAGTCTTGTTTTCTTTCATAGTATGTGATTCTTGTGAGCTTATATTCCATTTACACTTCCATCTGTTTGATTTGGAGAAAAAAAAACCCATAATTCATCTTTGTTATGCTCTTGGCTTAACAATTTAGACTATGTTTATTTCTTCTTAATCTAATTCAGAATTCATTTTAATATGCTCTAATGCGATTATATGTTTCCTTAAATATGATGCCATACAAATTTTAGACATAAACTCAGACTCATCGCTTCAATTAGCCTTTTACCTCTTAATAGTTTTAATGTTTATGACCATGCATTTTTCATTCATTACTCCATATCCCAAATGTCATCTCTGTTCCTTCAGTTATTCAATAAAAAACCCCCAAAACAAGCCAAATATAGCCACTGATTACCAAAGAAATATCAAGTGACACGAGAGAGCTCTCTCTGAGTTGAGTAGGCTAGTGCCTCAGCTCTAAAGTAGGTCGAAACAATTACCTCTGTCATTTGTCTATCATCCGGACAAAATTTACAGAGTGCTAACAATATGCACAATACTAAAGAGGGGCATCATGTCAACACCTTTGTAGATGACATGGGGCGAGCACAATATTCCATTCTTTCTATAATCATTCCTTGAAAAAACTAAAATAAGAAACTAATCAGGTTACATAATATTCTCCCATTAATGCATTTTAATGGGAGATGTCCTCGAGATTTCCGCGTATTAATGCCAATCTTTTCGAACATCTGTGGTGAGATGTCACTAGTAAAATCATATTTAATGTTCATTGGGAAGGGGAGATGGTGGCGGGGCTAAAGGGGAGTGAAAAATACATGGGTTCTTTTTTGAACCTGGGAGTCCATGGTTGAATTGTATATCACCCAAGTTTTGGATGCAAGATGTATACTCCGAACACGGGGCATGATAATTCGATAACGCCTACCCGGGAACCCGCAACCATAAAATTGGATAAGTAAGGAAACGAAAGTGGTTGGTCGCACTCGTGATGTCGAGATATAGATGGATATAGAATTTGTGAGTCCTCCACATGGGAACCCACTATCATAGAAATGTGACTAAGTATAGAAGAGGAAAAAAAGAAAGAGAGAGAAGAACTTTATGCTTGACAGAAGAACACTTTGTCTGATAATTGTCAAGCGATAGAAACACATCGACTATGGTGCATGGGAGTTCGGGGCATGGGAATTCCACAGGGCCTAGCTGGGAACCGACGAGAATAAAATTGACTAAGTATGGAAATGAACAACAGTCGGTCGGACTCGTGATGTGAGGATATAGATGGATATAGAATTTATGAGTCCGCAACCCCGGGAACCCGTGAACATAGACATGTGACTATGTATAGAAGCATAAACAAATAATAGAGGGGAAGAAGAAAAGGGAAAAGCGACAAGTATAGAAGAGAAAAAAAAGGGAGTAAAGAACTTTATGTGTCACAGAATAACACTTGGTATTAAGTATGGAAAGGCGGGCGGGTCAAATAGAGTTATCGTAGGCAGAGTGAAGCTTGCGATTTCAAGGAGTTCAGGGTTGAATTGTAGCTAACCGAAGTTTTGGGTGCAATATGTATATCAAAACACGAGGCATGGGAGTTCGATAATGGCTTCAGGGGAAATTGCGGCCATAAAAGTATCTAAGTGTGGAAACGAACTATAGTTGATCAAACGCGTGATGTGAATATATATGCGTATGTAGAATTTCTCACTCCGCCACCCTGGGAACCCACGAGCATAAATATGCGACTAAGCATAGAACTAGAAATGGATAATACAGGGAAACAAGAAAAGGGAAGAATGGGTAAGTATAGTATAGGAAAATTAAAGGTAGAAAAGAACTGTATTCGTCACACAAGAACACTTATTCAAATAATTATTAAGCTATAGAAACACATCAACTATGGGAAAAATATTTTCATCCATGGAATATAGCTGGAGATAAACAGACCCTAGTTCAAGATAAAAAAGATGTTATCTATATCTATCTCAACAAGAAATAGACAAAATATATGACTTGGAACATTTATATGCAAGCATTCAGACAGACTCATTGTAGGTAGAGTAAGGCTTGGGTGTTCGAGTCCGGGGTTGAATTGTAGATAACCAAATTTTCATGTGCAAGATGTATACCGCAAAGACGACACATGAGATTTATATAGCACTTAATTAGGAACCTACCGCCATAAAATTTGCCAATTATGAAAACGAATGATGGTCGGTCGAATTTGTGATGTAAAGATATAGATGAACATGGAAATTTTCACTCCTCCATCTCGGGAACCCATGAGTATAGACATGGGACCAATTATAGAACCAAAAACGGATAATAGAGGGGAAGAAGAAAAGGGAGAAAGGACAAGTATAGAAGAGAAAAAATAACAGGAGAAAAAAGCTGTATGGCTCACAGATCAACACCTAGTGTGATAATTATCAAGCGATATAAACACATCAACTATGGGAAAAACATATAGCTGGACAAATTGGACAACGTATGCATATCATATTTTTTTTGTAACCATACCTCTTAGTCTCAGGCATACACATTGTATTTGTTGTGGTACACTGCACTTCATATTTTTTCCCAATTATTGTTTTCTTGTTTCAATGTAGCAATACAAATAATACAATGGAGATCAAAGAAATTTGCTACGTAGGAACACATGAAAAAAAATATGGATTACAAATTTATTTATTTGAATACAATAGCACAGAAAATTGAATTGACATAAAGACAAGTCAATATACAGGATGGTATGGAGTATCCAAGGAAAAACAAATAGAGCTGCTAATTAGTGTAACAAATATAGCCAGATTAAATGAAAAACAATTGGATATGGAACACGGGTAGAAATATGCACCTTTGCATGGATTATTTTACACTTCTGGTTAAGAGTTCTTTGTTGTGTCCTGTTTTCCACTTTGTTTCTATGAACAAAAACACAAAGCAAAATGGACATGAACATAAGTTGACATGTAAAGAAAAAAGTGAGGAATATGTACTTAGAATAAATAAAATATAATAAAAGGAATAGAGTAACACATAGTGTTAGAAGAATGTACCATTTTTGTTTTTTGTTTCTTTTGTTCATCCATTTTTGTGTATATATAGAAATTTGTGTAAAAAAAGTTTGTGCCCAAAATAAATTACAAAGAAGGAAAAACTAAGAAGTTTGATAGGTTGGTTTTGTGCAACACGATAGACATATATGCTTTGAAACATAAAAATATGATTTTTCAATGTGTTTGATGTATATTTCATAATTCAAGTGCAATACCAATTGTATTGTGATGATACCAGTATGTGTACAAACCAGGGAAAACTAAGAAGTTGGATAACTTGGTTTTCTGCAACAAGCTAAACATATATGTTTTGAAACATAGAATTACGATTTTGCAATATTTTTAGTGTATCTCTCATAATTCAAGTGTAATACCAATTGTATCATGATCAGACCAGTATGTGTCTAAGATAAAGATGTTGTACTGAGAAATGGGCACATTTGACCATACAGGGTTAATAAGTGCGTTATGTACATGGGTTGTGTTGTTCAAAAGAAAGAGGAAACTGTATTTGCACATGTAGTTTTCCAATTCTTTTGTTTTGAAATTATTTTGTAGCATGTCAATATTGAAGTCTCCTACAATGAAAATGGTTTCATTCAGATGCAAATGATCCAATGCATTGGAAAGAACATTTAGTATGTTAGACAATGTTGCATGGGGAGCAACATAGAGATTCAGTATTGCAATTTTTGATCCATGAAAAAATACTTTTGCAAGGACCATCTCAACATTGTTTTCTTCGAAATGTATATGCTCCAAAATTGTACATGTTTTTTCACAAATATCATCACCCCATGTGTAATGTAACTTGATATGCAATTGTGATTTGGAAATTGTTTTTTTTCCATGCATAATTCCATGTACGTTTCCTGTAAGCACAAAATATGAGATTTCAATGTGTCATAGTCATTGAGTATATCATCCATATGTGCATGTAAGTTGTGTGTTTTAAGTGAGAGAATTGATATAGATGAGTTTGTTTGTATGGATTGGTAATCATACTATAGATGCCACTTTGTAGTAGTCCTCAGTCATTTCATCTCAATATCAACTTTGTGTTTGACTTTGAAGTTATCTTTTGTAAGAGGACTTAGTAATTACAAGGAGTCTATACTTCTGACATGGGACATTGCTGTGTATACAAGTCCATGTATTCGAATTCCGATAGGTTCAAATGAAACACTATCAAGTGTTAGTCCTTGTGATCTGTGGACTATACATGCTCATGCAGGTTTAATTGGAAACTGTTTTCGAATCTTCAGTCGACCTGTCTTTGCTGATGTTGATACTGGTTTTGATATTCACAAGATAGGTGTCCAATCTCTTGTAGTGTTTGAATTATATAGATAAGCCAACTTGTTTGATTTTCGGTGGCCTATATGCAATTCATGAAACTTAACCCATAGGACATCAAGCTTTTCTGTTTTGGTATAGCCTTTGAGTATTCCGTATAGCCTTTGAGTATTCCATCTGCGCCATTTACCAAGCCATCATGTGAATCATAGTTGCAAGCATATATTTCAACTAGCATGTCTACTTTCAGGACAATTTGTAAAGGTAAAGTGGTTGTATGTTCATGACGTGGCACATTTTCATGGTTGTCTTCTTTGAGGTCAATTGAATTGATGATGATATCATCGCCAAGAATGAGCGATAGCATGAACTTGTTATGCATTGAAACATCCCTATTTGTGTAGAACATGTAAGGGAAGGTTGGATCTGTTGGTGTAGGTTGCATGGACCTCGAATTTATATATGCTATGTCATCATGTGTTTGGATATTTGTCCGCATTCTATTCAAAATTGCAATAAATATTTCATTTGTCTGGCGCATTGTAGTATGCAATTAAAAGAATTTAATATTGTCTTTCCAGAAGTTGTGAGTTACTGTTTGCATGTTGACCGTGGGTTGTTCAAATATCAAATAATCTTGGATTGGTTGTGCCTGGTAAAGATCCCCACATAATATCACTTCAATGTTTCCAAAGTGTTTCGTGTGTACATGTTTTATGTTTCTTAGCCGGTTGTCAATGGAATACAAGAAGCGACTTCCAATCAAATATGCCTCAT
This sequence comes from Picea glauca, assembly GCA_000966675.3. Taxonomy (NCBI): domain Eukaryota; kingdom Viridiplantae; phylum Streptophyta; class Pinopsida; order Pinales; family Pinaceae; genus Picea; species Picea glauca. The sequence continues at coordinate 256,261 of JZKD02S2005803.1, forward strand.
CTATGAAGACAAGTTGCATTTCGTCATAAAGCTTAGACAAGGTATCTAACATTTCCTTGCTGAGTGGAAGAAACTGTGACTTGTTAAAAGGCATAAAAAATGTAGAGTGGACTGTTGTTCCACCTGCATTATATGCATCTTTTCCTGTGTATGCAACTATTAGGCCCTTTGGTTTCATAGGATCAGAGGAATTGTTTGAATCATAGATTCGTATAAAAATTTGGAATATTTATTTTGCTATGAATGTCTTGCCTATTCTTGCTCTGCCTGTAAGGAACAAGTGCACAGGAGTGTGCATGCTCAAGCATTTTTTAAGCGTAATGTCCTTAAGAATTGTTTGTTGTTATCGATGCAACATACGTCTGATTTTGTGGTATTCATTATTTTCAATAAGGAAAGGATGTTTTGTCACTTGAAAACCAAGATTGATATGTTTTTCAATGCTACCTGGTCAAGGACAAGGAAAATATGCCTGCAAGTCATAAGAATCGCAGGGAGTTCTGGTTGTTTTTCAGTTTGTGAAAGTCTCATCAAGATTGTCAGGGTTTTATAGTTCATTAAGTACACTTTCTATATCACCCCATGTTGGATTAACATTGTAAGTAAATATAGATTAATTGGTTTGAACTATAGTCTCAGAGGCAACATACACAACTTTCCATATAGCGAAGTTATGTTTTAATGTGTTTTTGTTTTCATCGAAAGGAACATATAACAATAGTTTTCATAGTCAGTATGTTTATTTTATTTGACAAACCATATCATAGAAGGTTTTTTTCTTTTTGATATGGGTGCACCATTTTTTTGTAATGCAAAACAAATTCTTCTAAGAAGATATGCTTAATAGGAGATGGACGTTGGAGGTAATAATCAATAATAGAGAGACATAGCACATCCTCTGAATTGTCAGGCTCTTGTTCTAGAAAATCATGTGGTTTAAGCATAAATGTGCATTTCTCAAGTGTAGATGTGTTTATGAAGACACATTTTCTTGAACTACAATTGAGGGGCAGGGACAGTGCAATGTGGACTTCTTGTTGAGCAAACATTTGTTGAAGATTAAGTAATGTATTACCAAGCATACGTATCATTTGTATAGCATCAATATGACTTCTTTCATGTTCTTTTCGTATTCTTCTAAATGCACTTGTCATAGATTTGTAAACCTTTGTCATATATGACATGCAGTACAATGTTGCAGCATATGCATTGAGGACATACTATGCTTCTTTATTTTCATTCCACATAACTGGCATGCCCTTGGAGAAATTGTTGTTCCATATATGGGAAATTTTTCGTTTAAGGAAAAATGTTGGTTGTTTAAGTGTACATTGTATGGCTTGTATGTATTCATATTTAGTTAGATTTATCTCTGTCAAGAAGTCATCGAAGCTCATTAATCCATAAAAGTCTCATTGTTATAGAAATGAGAAAAAAGATCTAAATTTCTCAATGAAAAAATTGTCCTCTAAACCAAGTGGCTCTATGATTCTTGTTGTTCTCATTGGTGACACAGGGAAGTTGTATTTGCAATGCACGTTTTTTTCATTTTTTACAACATTTTGTATGATAATGTCTATGAACTTTGGCAAGTTCGAGATCCAAATGATTTGTGTTTCATGTTATGTATTTGTCCACAAACTGTTCTATGTGTGATTTGTTTTCATCTCCATAGACTGGTGCACCATCTATCCACAACAGTGCGTGGTCATGCTCACTCCCCCTATTTTGGAATTTAGTCTCAAAAATGTAATCCGATATTTTTTCAAAAAATGTTTCATCATGCAATATCAATTATCTCAAAGCGTTTATTCTATGTCGATAGTAGCGAGCACATGTCATTGGGTGTTTTATTATGAGGTAGTCAATGCTATCATTTTCCAGTGTATCTGTTTGTTTTTTACGTTTCCTGTTCTTATTCAATTCAAATACCGCAGCCACCAATGGATCCCAATGATGCTTTGCACTTGTAAATGTGATGAAAAATGTTGGCGGTCCCAATTGTCAGATCATTGCAAAAATAGTTTTCTTGTTTTGTTCCAAATAGTCAGGAGAGATGCGAATGTTTTTGAAATCTATGTATCCAATATCAGATTTCAAGATTTTTTCTAGGTTTATTTTGTACTTGACATCTATGGCTAACAAATTTCTTCCTTGTGGCTGACCTTTTCTTATTCAAAACCACATGTAAGACAACACTTTCTCTATTATTATGCGCATTATTTTGAAAACAAATTTGTTATGTGACAGGAGAAGTCACCGCTTGAATGTCCAGCTCCCATCGAACTATTTTATGGTAACTGAATCGAACTATTTTATTTTATTTTCTGTAATGTCATTGGTATGTGGATCTCCATAGAAAAGTGTTGGGAATTTCATTTCCTCAGCAAATTTGTCCTTGAATATTCCAAGTGGATGTTTCCCCTTAGTAGGTGCAATTTCGAAAATCTTGTCTTGCAAGTCATGATTGCGATGTGAATCAGTGAATCCATGTACCAATGTATTAGAATGTGTTTTAGTCTCCGATTCATCACTTGTATCAAATTCACTAGCAGATTCGCCTCGCCAGTCTGTGCAGAGTCGTCATCCCCTTTTCTGAGAACATTGTTCCAGTTCTCATTTATACAAATGTTATGTGCTTTGTACAAGGCCCTGGAACATAATTCTTTTAATGATTTCATGACAACATGAACATGCACTTTGCATGTCTAATATGCATTCTTGTATTACATGTGTCTTTTGAGAGGTACAACAATTGTCATTGTATCGCTAATGGATTGTGGCAATGCCTTTTGCACAACATCTAGTTGGATAGGAACATTAATAATTGATCCTATTAAGCCCATTTGGGGTCGTTTATAGCCCCAAGCTATGATTTGCACAAATGAAATTCACAGAGACACAAGTATCTCTTCAATTTATGTAAGCGCACTTACATATAGTAGTGGTGTATTACATCTTATTTGGTCAGGCATTACAAACTGTGGAATTTTTCCATTTTCAAGCAACCGTTTGCATGGGAGACAAATTTTGTCACTGCAAAATGTTTTATCATTTAGTGTCAAGCAAAGGTATTCTTCTTCCAAATCAGGCACGAAAGACTTAGTGTTTTTTGCAAAATCCAATTGATCACAAATTGCACATGCAATTGAAGGAGTGTCTTTGATTTGTTTCACATAGTTCTGTCTTGCATGTTTCTTCCATAGGGGAGTATGTGTAGAAAGTGTTTGCTGGTTTCCATTGGTAGCAGTGCATGGTGTTGGTTCTAGCCCATGAAATGTGATTTTTTCGTCTCAGGCAGTGCCATGACCATTGTGGGATATGTCATCGTACCTGTTTCTCTTGTGTTGTGAACGATTTTTGTTTTTATGTTGTGATATGTTAGTTTATGTCTAGAAGGAAGCATAGTAATGTATTGTTTTCTCTCACGTATGACCTTTTTCAAGTTGTGATAACTTAGTCTACATTTTTTGTTGAAGGGAAGAATGACTTCATGGAAACTGGGATGAGTTTCATTTTGATTAAATAGCATGGGATGCTTATGAATATTCGATGTGGTTTCACTGGCATTGACACTTGACCCTGAACCGGTAGTATTTCCCATACCACCAATGTATTTTTTCCTCTCACGTATGACCTTTTTCAAGTTGTGATAAGTAGTATACGTTTTTTGTTTAAGCTATGTATGGCCTGATCATGACTAGGGCGAGTTTCACGGATGACCTTTTTCAAGTTGTGATAATTTAGTCTACATTTTTTGTTTGAGCCCTGTATGGCCTCATCACAACTAGGACATGTTTCATTCTCATTAAATAACATGCTATGGGTATGCACATTTGATGCGGTTTGGGTGGCATGGACACTAGACCCTGAACCAGTGGTATTTCCCATCAAGGTTGATAATGAATATGTGGCGTATCTATTTTCAACGAGATGATGTCAATTGTTCGATCGTAGTTTGAATCAATACACTAGGAATGGAGACTATCATATGGAAGGACTGAATAGACTTGGATATTTACTTTGAATATGATAGATATCCATTGCAAACAGAATCTTCCACCATCTACATTTCCTTTTTCATATGGCAGTGCTATGTTTACAAGGTATTCTTGCCAACTTCCAATTGCCGACATATTTTCTAGGAGATATGGAGAAAGGTGTTCATGCAAACAACTAAAAGCCTGTTGGCTTGTACAGTGTAAAGCCCCAACGACTTCACATTGAATTCTATTTCTACCAAATATAAAATTGCATTGAACAAACTATCTCCACAACTAGATGCAACAGTTGTTGCTATCTGCAAGCCATGGTAGGGTACATGATACATAATTCGTTTCCATTGCGATTCAAGGTCTTTGCAAATGAGGGACAACTAAATATGAGGTAATCCAAGATTGCATATGAATAATTTTCTATACAGTAGTGGTTCATAATGACCACTGACAGGATTGCAATCATGGAACAAGATGCAATATGGATCCCTGGATGCAATTCTATTTAATAGTAGATATATTGTTTTTCTTGTCAATGACCATAGTCCAATTGATATATTGAGCCAAAACCACCGTATACGTAATGTATCTCCCCAAATTCCTCTCTCATGTGTAGGCAAAATTGCAGATGTAGACAACCGCATCTTTCAAAAATACGTAGTGACATCATGTATTCCATGCAACTGCAAAATAAAGTCAGATGCCAATTCGTATTCATACGAATCCAATGCCTCAATGTCGCCATTTTTTAAACATCCCAAGAAGTAATATATAAATCCATTGCGTTGGTCGGTAGAGGAATAACGGAAATGCAATAGAACATGAAATGCATTGAAAAGGCAATCCCATACAGTATACGAGAATGCATCCAATCTAAAAATCCCATTGCTATGCAATACCTGGTTGATGTTGTCATGCACAATGGAGTCTGTATCTATTTCATAAGACTCAACATATATTACTTGTTTCATCTCTTAAAATGTGATTTTGAATATGTTTCCTTAGCTATATCTAGTTTATATGCAAACAAAGAAAAGAAAATAAAAATAAAAATAAATAAACGAAAAACAAAAAAAATGAAAAATAGAAAACTACAAGTACGAAACTGCATACAAATTTCGATATCTATCCTTCAACCTTATTCTTGTCAAATTTAATTATCCCTAGTCTCCACAACACATGAAAAGAAAACAAACGCACAGTGAACAATGAACCAAACAAAACAGACAACGCAAATAAATAACACTATAAATTTGCTGAGTACAAATATTGAGTATTCAAGGTATATCATTTTTGAACCTATTCCTGGCATGCATCCTACAAGATTTACAGAGGCAGAAGATTCTTTGCAAGACACAAAGGATAGGACAAAGGCAACAGGTGGATGGAGTTTACCCTAGCATATGCTTGCCCCCTATGACAACTCTGAACTCGTTTTCTAAAACCCTTTTCATTGCTATTTTCGAAACAACTATGGCATGATATCTAGAAAGTGGAAGCTAGAATATGTGATTGGAAGAGAACATCCTAGGAAAAATACACCAAACACATGGTTTCGAGGAACAAAAAGAAAGAGGAGAACATCCAGTTTTCTTTTTTATATTTCATTGTAGCTGTGACATATCTGGCTTTTGTGTCCAACATCAACATTCAAAGAGGAACAAGACGTTTGGAAGATAACAAACTAGAAAAAATGCACGAAACATATGGTTTCCAACAACAAATAATATGAGGAGAACATTGGGAAAAAATGCTCCAAACGTGTGGTTTTCACGGGAAAGAAAAAATGAGGAGTTTACTTTTTTATATGTCAGCACGGTTGTGACAAAGGTGGGTTTTATAAAAAACATTGACATTAAAGAACAAGGAAAATATTCTAGTTGTAGCATCCACATAGAAACATGTTCTGCAACAGGATTTCGAGGTAGGGAATCATAGTATTGAAAATTCTTTCCTACAAGCTGGAAAGAAGGAACAAAAACGAAACCATGGCACAAAAACTTACCCATCAATGAGGGATGACAGAAGCGCAACTCCAAAACCTACAAACCGCAAGAATAGGTCCAACTTCTTGCAAAGTTGAAGAAACAAAAACTAGTGAACAACCACGAAGAGGTCCAACTGTAGCCACAGGACCTCAACTTTGCAAAGTTGAATCCAACAACAACAACCAACATCGAACGAACAAATGAACAAGCATCAACTAGTCAACCAGTAATGCCGATGAAGAAAAACATTTCTCAAATTCACTGTAGACAAGACTATATCAAAAAATGGAAGAAAATTGTATTGTAACACACCTGTAGAATAAAAATTTAAGTCTGTGAGGCCTATTAGGTAAACACTTAAGGATGTCAAAACTGTCGTAGGGTGTCGCATTGTGCAAACATTTAAGAAAAAATGCAGTGTGACAGGTGTTGAGGAAAAGATACGAAATGATCTTACTCAAGCATTTTCAGATTCTGCTTGGCTAAAGAAAAATAGACAGGAATGCCACCCTAGGTTTATAGCCATCAAAAATAAAATCCTAACTCACAAGTGCTTAGGCTAGTCTTTTTCACAAATAAAAGCTTGTTGGAAAATTCATTTTAATATGATTTTCTGAATATAATAGTTGCTAAAAATGAACGTAAAGACAAAAGTAAGACACCAATATAATAATCAAGAGATACAAAACATAAATCAATCCTTTATTTAATTCCAATTCACCAAAGAGTCATTCTCTTTACAAAATCTCATGCAGAAATTTCGGACCAAAGTCAAACTTAGACATCCACGATGGAACATACAAAAGGACCTCTGACAGAAAATCAAAACTGAACTCTAAAATATGGATCAACTTGCAACAGATTTTTTCCCACTCGACTCTACATAATAGCCTTTGTTAATCATGAAAACTAATTCACAAACAAACAAGTCTACACAGACTATCAAAGATAGATCAACACCTCTGAAAAATAAGTGTCTGAATGATGTAATTCATCCCTGAATGTTGTTTCCTACAATAAGACCCTGCTATCATAAAAAAGAATTAGGCTTGTGATAAATTAATGAATTAATGAAAACTGAACTATCCCAACATAAACTCAAAGAGAAAACCTTAGCATGTTTCTCCTTCTATCCTTGTCTTGTTCCTATCTTTCCTTTTTCCTTTAAGCAAATTAGAATTGGTTGAAGTAGTTGAACTACCTCATTAGTTAAGTTAACTAAAGACTCAACCAAATTTTTTAGTTAGGGGGAAAATAAATAATCATAATAAGGGTTATAAATAAATAATAACTAATAGGTGGGACCCCTTGTGACTCCCTTTAGCTTTTAACAATCATAACATAACTAGTTAATTTAGCAAAACACCCCTCCTTGTGATTCCCTTTATCATATTCACATTTGACAATTATCTTATTGACCTTTGAAAATATTTTCAAAAATCCATATTACTCATATATCCAAAGAAAACATGTTGTCCAAAACTTATGAAGTCAACTATCATCAACAAAAAATACAATAAAACTCAAAAACCATATTTCCCACTCTAGGATGCAATCTTTCCATGATTGCTGCTCTCACCCTTTGATTTTTATGAATTTGCCTTTGGCTGTGCTGAGCCTTTAGGCCTAATCTCGTTGATCACATGAGAATAATTATTCCTCAAATGCATCTCGGAAGACATGGATTTATCAGACCATTGGAGGGTGAGGAGGGAGAAACAACGAATTTTCCCTTGTTAGGGGCATGGTGGGATTCAATTTTCAATCTCTTGCTAGCATGGGAGGATTGCACTGGTGAGTGGGCAGGGGAATATTGGACAATATGATTGTTAGGCGTGGGAGCAGGTAAGGACAAATTGGGCCAGCCACGATGTTGGGAGACTATCGGGTGGAAAATCTCTTTCCATCCATCGTTTTCAAGAACCTCGGGCTGCAATGAGACATGAGGGGGCATGAGAATACCAGGGGCTTGTGGAGATTAGAAGGGAGGCCTTTCAGGCCTAGGTTGGACCACTCCTTTCCCAATCAAATTGAAAAATCCGGCCTGAAACAACTGTCCTAACTTTTGTGAGTCAGTGTCAAAGTGTATGGAGAACCTTGGACTTCTTGGGACTCTGTTCCAATTACCTATCCCTTGGTTGCCTCTGCCATGGCTACCATGGATACCATGGATGAAGAAGCTCATTATTGCATGCATGATTGATTATCAAATAATACTTTTAACAACCATACATGACAACTCTTTAAAAATATGAAATAGATTTTGTCTCAACAACTTATCAGACTCATGAAATCCAATCCATATAAATTGTTTAACTATTTTTCAATGAGCAGGGGGTGAACAAAAGGTCATGTGATATGTGAGTGGTTTTTATTGAGAGAAACATGATATATAATGAGGGGGGAAAGAAAAACAATTACTACTCAAAGACAACAACAATCAAATGGAATGAAAACCAAATAAAACATCATTGTGATCCAACCAAGAAACTGTGACTTCCAACTGCTTCAATACAAAATTCTTCTTGATTGTAATCAATTTTAGAACATGGAGTGAAAAAATGAATGTGGGAAGGTGAAGGGGTGTAATTAGCGAAAATAGAAGTAATGGTAGGGAAAGAGAGCAGGTATTGTTCATAAAATTAATTAAGTAATCCATAAAACCATTTTGTAAAAGGAAATACACCAACCAAATAACCACAGTGACCCAAAAAACCACTACTATGTATAATTCAAACAACTATGCGCATTAACTTGCTCACTATTTGAAATCAAATACTTAACAAAGTGTCATAAAACAAGAAAATATGCATTCCACAACAATCTGTAGGGGAACTATGTTCCTCTCATTTATCCATTTATTATTTTAAAACAATCCCCAAATGCATAAACGATCACTTATTTCCACTCAGTTCAACATCAAAATCAACCACTTCTCACGAATTATTTCAATCATCAAACACAATTGAGGAGTCGTGTTTGATTTTGTCTTTTAATTCATTTAATAATTAAATTGCAATGAAGTTATACTGTCACAACACCCATGCCTATCATTGTTAAAATGCATGATATTCAACATACATAGTGGACAGTTGACACAATAATCCATATTTAAATTGCAAAGATTCTGACTTGCCATTTAAACAGACATACAACAATCACCACTTCAAATCATGCTATGTTGTGGAGTACAAAACCATTCGACAAACACAAGTGTATTTCTTTAATTGTATAGGTCAGATTTTCTTGACTCTAAACATTCAAAATGCTGGGCTATCCATCCAATACAATGAGGCAACAACATCAGGCCCGATTTCACAACACAAATCGATCAAAATTCAACACAACCATATTTAAAAGCTCGTGACCCTCTCTGATGGTGCAATCAAATAATCATAACATATACAGTGGATGGAAATGCCATAATCATCACGACTGCAACAATCCATTTGGAAATTAAAAACATAGTCACGGTAACCATTGACTCATACTGTAGGAAGGCCACACACACCCATGCATCACGCACGAAGCATCACTATGCATTAATCAATTGTAAACTAATGCTTAGTTAACGTTTCAATAATACCAATGTAAAAGAAAGTGACTGTGTATCGACCCCATTCTTCAATCAACCAATTTCAATGGTGAGCTTATCAATTAGACTGGCATAATAACCAATCGCAGTGACTATAACCAAAACCACTATCAGGATAATCAAGAGAGTCAGGTCGACAATAGAACATTATCGACAATGAATCGTTAACTCATAACCATCGACCATGTATCCAACATGACATGATGGGTTTCATTTATCAAAACCGAGCTTTGAATAATCGAGGACTAACCCTATGGACCAACACAAGGAGATACAGAGTTGACTCCTAACATCGGGTGAGAACCTCTGAGACCAACGGTGCACATATGGGGTATACCACGATTGACTTCACGGACAAGGTGACAATTCCCATGATAGGAGAGGCTATGAAAAGAGGAGAAAGGCTCCATTTTGGCCTTGTAACTATACTTATCAGATGCGGGGTATAACCCTCATGGCTCTCCCAGCCAACCAACTAACAATGCTGAGATGAAACAAATCTGAGAAGAAGCAATACAACCCACTACACACCATTAGTAGTATGAACAACCCAATACCCAAGTGAACAATGCGCAGTGACACATGGTGCTTCCAACCCATTAAACCCTATAAAAGCCAAAGACTGGGTATGGGATACGAATGCGTGAAGACAACCAACCACTCTAGACCAAACGAAACCCTCCAACTAAAACCAACAAGAATGATAGGGAGCCTTTATGGATGCTAACATTCAAGATGACCAATAACACTGTGACTTCAAACTTTATTGCAATGAAAAACCACTAACGATTCATTCCTGAAAAATATCACCAATTAACACAATTTCCCGACTCAAGGAAAGCACACACCCATACATGCTGAGCCACTATCTATTTCATAACCAGAGAAAATTCATAGGTGGAAAAAAGAAGCCATACATGTAACCAAGAGAACCTTAGAAAGGTGAACTATCTGAGTGGTTCTCCCTTTGCTTGAAAGTCAAAGCCTAACAAAAACAAAAAAAGTTGAACAATAGCTCGACTAGGGTGGCAGCCAACAGAAAGAGTAAGGGTGACGTGCAATAAATGCATGTTTCCTCCACCCTCCAGTCATTTAATTTCTTAGTACACACCAAGCATTAATCCATTAACCATTCATTTAAACCATGCATTGGAATTAGAATCTATCACTTGTCAAACACACCACCCACATCATATATTACAATTCTCAACTTAACCATAATGCATATCAACTATATAACTCAAAAAATCTCATAGCCATTAACTTATTATCTAGGATAACAACCATTATTTAAATTTCGATGCATGTAGTGTAGCATAAGAGCATAGTTCGATTCCTTCTTTTTGAATTTTGTTACACTTCTTTACTTCTTTTCAACTACTCTTATGTGTTGTTGCTAACATGTTTATTGTGCTGGTGTCACGTTAAGGAATCCATGAACATGTAGCAATGATAACATAGACCATCGTAACAATAAAACTGAGCCTAGAGAAGCATAAAAACACATAACATGCCTTATCCATCATTTAATTATCGCGATTCGAACCAACATTTGCGATCTCATGAACCATGTAAGTAGTTTCTAACAATAACACAAACATCAAATAAGAACCAGATCTGATATCCAATCTACAAGGGGGTCCGACCAACTAGTATTATTTATATTGTTAGCTTATAATAATAGGCTTTAGCAACACTTTGCAAGCAAAAACTTCGTTGCGATTTTAATCGTCAAAAAACTGGTAAATCCATAGGGAAATTTGTTTTCAATAGATTTAGAACTCAGAACTGAAATGGTTTTGCAGATTGTTGGGCTCTAAAGATGTCCTAAAATATAACCTCTATGCATCATCCAAAGGTAGGTGCTGGCGCAAGTCTTTTACTTGTCGCCTACGTACGTTCTTACCTTTTGTTTTCAATACCCGTCCTCCAGAGATGCAACCCCTGCAAAGGGACAAAAATCGTAACAAAAGGAACAATAATCATTCTATTCAAATGAACAACAAAATGAACAACAATCATGACAAGTGTTGGAATATTGGTTGTTGTCATTGATGTCAACCCTAGTCATGGGTTTTGGACCGCAAGATTGATAAAGGTATTTGGACATGAAGGACAATGCACATGCATATACAACACC
>JZKD02S2005803.1:294615-309347 GCA_000966675.3 Picea glauca
GTTTTTTAGACCTCCCCGACTGTTCTACCTTTAAATGTGGGGGGGGGTTCGGAATGGAATCTTACTCTGGCGGGCCCCCTATCTATACGTGGCATGAATCTACTGGTCCCGAGCCCCACCGCCTCCTACTGTCTGACATACCTCGTCATCTTGTGACATCATCATCCACCTTTACATAAGAGTCACATCCCATAACTTTGTCAGCCCTTCTCCCTCATCCACATTTATGGGATCGAGTAATTTAAAGAAGCCTCTACGCTGCATGTCCTCCATCCAGCAGAACTGCAATGTTGAGACAGCCAGCCCGCAAGTCCATTTGTCAATATGTATATCACCCAACTATAATTACTATTTGCAGGACACAGAACATTAGAAAAACAATGTGCATCTCGCAAGTGTGTTATCCAAATAAGTGGCTAAGTATGGAATAAGGGATCTATGCATCATAAGCAATTTGTAGGGAAACGAACAATAGAGGCTCGTTTCTAACCCTGCCAACCTGATAATGCGCGATGCACAAACTGTACATGCTCTATATATTCTCAGCCACCCGACAAGTCCTCTTGCCAATTTGTATATCTTGGAATTGTATGTGCTATTTGTAAAACATGGAACAATAGAGGCCTATTTTTTGACCCCTCCCGTCCGAGAACCCGCAAGTATGGAATGCGATATCTGTACATGATCTATAAAATCTCATGTCCATACTTTATAAAGGCACATATTTACTTTTGCCTCATTTCTACACACACTGATCTGGTAATCACAGACTTGGTGTTGCACATGAATTATGAAATGTACAGTGGGAGTCAAATGGATCCCTTTGCTTTGCTTAGGCAATTTTGAACCCGCCAGCCCAAGAACCCAATTTCTATATGGCGGAAATCAGCGCAATGTACAACCTGCAAATATGTATTACTCATTTGTGGGAGCCCACTAGCCTTGGAGTAGAATGTTGAGCCAGTCACCTTGAAAATCCACTTCTCAATTTATTATCATAAGATATTTGCAAGGCACCGAACAATAGAGCATTGTTTTTGACCCCACCAACCCGAGAACCCGCGATCCAGAAACTGTAGATGGTCTATCAAATCTTGGCCAGCCCACAAGTCCTCTTCTCAATTTGTATATAGCGGAACTTTGTGTGCTACTTGTAGAACACCAAACAATAGAGGCCTTCTTTTGAACCCGCCCGCTCGACAACCCGCGATCCTGAACCATGCACTTTTAGACTTGGCCATTCCTTCCTTGTTTTCTTCCTTGTTTTCTCTTCCCCGTGGTCGTTACCTTCGCACGTTTTTTTCTCTTCCCCGTGGTCGTTACCTTCGCACGTTTGCATAATAAAAAATACTTTATATATATATATATATATATATATATATATATATATGTCCATATATGTCTTCTTTCTAAATATTTAATGCTAACAGGTCATCGTGTAGCTACTGACTAAGCTGTCATTGATGTGCAAGGCTAGAGAAGTTTTTCCATTAATGCAATTTTTGCGAAGCATTTTCTTCTCCCTTCCCAGTTTTAATTTCAAATTCCATGGAATGTCATTAACATGCCACCATCTTGCTTCACGAAACTGCCAATCGCTTCCCAGTCTTAATTTCAAATACCATGCAATGTCATTCGCATGCCACTAGCTTGGTTCGTTCACGAAACCTCCAATCCTTAAATGTTTTTTGTCGTAACCCTCACCTTCTCACTTCTAATTTTTCAATAACTACGCATTACTTCTAACAAATCACCATACATCACGCATAGATATTGTCATTAATGAGGATATTTTCCATTCGCATGCATTGAGGCAATGTTTGTAGGGGGTTATATTGTCCCCTCCATTTATTCATTTCAAGCAGCCTTTGGAGCCAACCAACCTTTTGATAAACTACTGCTAGTAGCTCCACAACAATTTTGTAGAGATATAGTGAACATCTTCGTCAAGAGATTCCCGTGCAAAAGAACGAAAAAATAATTGTAGGGGAGGCGAAGCAGCCCAAAATTTACCATCAAAACATGGATCTTGACACTGATCTGGAAAGCATATTTTGCAACCTTGATCAGACCGCACATGAAATTCAACATGCCTTCTCAATGGACATGGTTGGTACCGAAATTTTTGATGAAGATGAATCCTTTGTATTCCAGAGCATTGTTTTTGAAACCGAATAAAAAAAAATAATCATTGAAAAAAGAGATGTAAAAAATAAGAAAAGAAAACATCATTCAGAACTTGAATTTACCAATATGCACACATCCAAAATCTCTGAACTTCATAGGGAAACCAGAGATTCTCTTCATGATTCCGTTGGATTCATTGAAGCCGAAAATTCCATACTAAAGAACCGAATTAAAGAATTAGAGGAAGCTTTGTTTCCTATGCCATTTTTTGGTAGTTCCTTGGAAATAGCCATGCCTGAGACTATGTGAACCCCTGCAACAAATCTAAAAGGGTCCTCCTGCTTCCTTGCATCCTATAGAGGATATGTGGAGAAAAATATCCACAAAAGAATAGAATTGATTGCCAAGGCCTGGGAAACATCACATAATATGGATACCTTGGGGAGCAGGGCACATAACTTGCTCCTACTTCTGCAGACGGATTTAAAGAATGAAGAAAATTTCTATGTGAACTCGGTCATCCCTTTTTCCTTTCATGTCAACAACATGCCAGAGATGCGAAGAAGACAACATGATCTCCCATCCAAAAAAAGGCTCACTCAATTAGAAGCATGCTGAAAATAGAAAGTGAAGAACATGTACCTAATCGTGTAATAGTGTGAGCAAGCAATATCAAAGAAATAAACATTATTCACAAAGCTCACCAAAATAGACTTAGCAGGAAAGACAAACAGCTTCTAGGACCCCAGCTTAATCCTTAACTTGCTGACGTTAACCAAACAATGTTTTGATCAACAAGTTGATAATTTGAAGGTCTTGTCTTTAGAATTTTTTTACAGAATTGTTGAATATCATGAAGAAGAGGTGGACAACTGGCTAGTCGGGTATTCACTACAGAATGGAGACATTCATGAAGGTCTGTGTAAACTTTCAATTGATCTAAGAGAATTAGAAAATGAAGTTTTCAACATTTGAATCCGCAATGACATCAACATCGCCCCCTTGAGAAACTATATTGAAGAGAACTTGAAGTTGATCAGCCACAAAATCCAATAGGAAAATGCATAAATCCTCTGTGTATCAATCCAGTTATTCAAGTGGGATAACCACAAAAACCAACAGGGAAAGGCATCACCAACCAAACACAAAAATTATTTATACGTAGCATCCCTGTAAGTGTATAGTGATAGTCCTTTCTTTATCAATCCAATTATTCCTTTTCTGAGTAGAAATCTATAGGCAAAAACTGATCTTCCCATTTCTACTTTTCAGGTATTACATTCTAGTGTGTCCAACTTCTTTCCACACTCCCATTTCTTGTACATATTTCTGTTATGGTCTACGGGAGACCCAATCCCAGTCTATATGACAAACACATTTACATTTCTAGGGATATGTAACAAACTATTATTTTTTTCATATATTCCAAATAAAACTATTCTTTTGTCTCCTTATATATTTATGTCTTCCTGGATTTTTTATCTTCAGCTATGTTGAATGTGAAGTCATTCTGTTTATTTTATCTCTATTCCCTTTTTTTCTTTTTCAAAATAAAGTATGAAATAAATCACTCACTCAAATTCGACATATCATATTTCACACATATATATGTTTCTTTAAATTTCTAGGAATATGTAACAGGTTTCACTTTTTTCCAATTTTCAACCCGCTAGCTCGACAACCCACGCTCCAAAGATTGTCTGAGTATGTAATCTGGGCTCCATCACACTATATATAATGAGGGATCCGTACATGCTCTATAAAATTACATATTTCGTATGTATAAAAGTAAATATCTAGTTTAAAAAATTACGTTTTTGCTATGTACAATTTATGCTCTCCAAGAACCTATAGTTTGATACATTCCAATTTCTTGTATCCACAAGCCCCTGTTTTAAAGAAAACGAATTCAGGAATGCTATTTATTGTTCCTCCTATCCACCACCCCGTGTAACATACATTGGTACAATATTTTTTGTACATTTGTCCACCACCTTGTGTAAAACCTATGTAAAGAAAAGTAATTCCCAACTGTTAAATTTTTGGGACACGAGCTCCTTGAAATTCAAATAGTCCGTAGGTCCCGTTATCAATTTGTACATCAAGAAACTCTTGGTGCTAGTTGAAGGTCATGGAACAACAGAAACCCTCTTTTCAGGTCCCCAGCCCGAGAACCCGCGATCCAAAAACTAGCTAAGTATGGAATGAGGGTTTCATCTATGCTCTAATTCGAGAAGGCTAGTTTTCCTCCTGCTTTTATCTGTTCCTAGATTTTTCATTTTCAGAATGGACTATGAAAAAAATCACTTACTCAAATTTCAGATATCAGATTTCACTTATATATGTGTGTGTGTGTGTGTGTGTGTGTGTGTGTGTGTGTGTGTGTTTCTTTAAATTTTCATCAATAGGTAACACGTTTTATTTATTTTTTATATAATTGTTGTAAAATTGTGTTCACTACTTTCTTTCTACTCAAACGTAAAGAGATTGACATTTCTTGCATCTTTGCAACATGTCCTGCACAATGTTTGTCACAAAGGACGTTAAAATTAAAATAGTCCGCAAGCCCGCTTCTCAATTTGTACACCGCATATCTCTGCCTACTCTTTTTAGGACATGGAATGAGGGCTCCGTCGTTGTTCTATAAAATCTCATCCCCATACTTTATGAAATTACATATTTTGTATCTATAAAAGTAAATGTCTACTTTAAAAAATTATGTACTTGCTATGTATAATTTATGGTCTGCAGGAACCTATAATTTCATAAATTTCAATTTCTTGTGTTGAGGAGCTCCTGTTTTAAAGAAAACTAATTTGGGAATGTTATTTATTTCGTCCTTCTTCCCACTGTCCTATGTAAGAGAAACTAGTACTATACTTTTTCCCTCTTTTCCACGAGCGTATGTAAAACCTATGTAAAGAAAACTAATTCGCGAATGATGAATTTTTGGGACACGAGCCCCTTAAAATTCAAATACTCCGCAAGTCTGATTCTCAATTTGTATATCACGAAACTGCTGGTGCTATTTGTAGGACACAGAAGAAAAAAAGTGCATTTTTCAGGTCCCCAGCGCGAGAACCCGCGATCCAAAAAATGCCTAAGTCGAGAAGCCACTTTTTTAAATAAATCTAATTTGGGAATCATATTTGTTTCATACTTTTCTCCACCAGCCTATGTAAAAAATGCCAGTACTATTTTTATTTCTTTTACTCCAGCAGCATATGTAAAAAGGAAAACTAATTCATGAATGCTAAAATTGTTCGACATGAGCGCCTTCAATTTCAAATAGTCCACAAGTTCGTTTGCCAATTTTCGTATCACATAACTCTATAGACTATTTGTAGGCCATGGAACAACAAAAGCCCAATTTTTATCCCGCCAGACCGAGAACCCACCATTCAAAAATTATAGTCCTCAAAGCAGCATGTCAATTTGTATATCGCATAACTCTCAGTGGTATTTGTAGGCCACATAACAAAAAAAGCCCAATTTTCAGCCCGCAATCCCGACAACCTGGAATGAAGCTTCTGTGCATGCTCTATATATCTACTTCATCAAATTACATATTTGATTTTTGTAGGCCATAGAACAACATAAGGCCAATTTTCAGCCCCGTAGCTCGAGAACCCACGATCCAAAATTTCAAATAGTCCGTAAGACAACTTGTCAATTTGTATATAGCGGAAATCTCAGTGTTATTTGTAGGGCACAGAACAACATAAAACCAATTTTCAGCCCGACAGCCCGAGAAACCGCGATCCAAAAATTCAAATAGTCTGCAAACCGCTTCTCAATTTGTATTTCGCAGAACTCTCGGTGCTATTTGTAGGTGACGGAACAACAGTAGCCCAATTTTCAGCCCACCACCCTGACAACTCGGAATGAAGCTCCCGTGCCTTTGTTTTAAAGAAAACTAATTTCAGTATTGGTAGTCTTTTTATGATTTTGTACACAAACCTATGGGAGCACAATTTTTAGCCTGCTAGCCCAACAACCACAATGGTCTATATATCTACTTAATCAAATTACATATTTTGTATCTAGCAATTCTTCTTTGTAACATACGTACACCCTTAAATATCAAATATTCCACAACTCCAATTGTTAAATTGTATCTCGCAGAACTTTGGGTGCAATTTGTAGGCCACAGAACAACAAAGACCGAATTTCAGCGCACCAATGCATTACTACTATTTCTGTGTATTTTTTCCACAACCGTATGCAAAGAATATCTAAAGAATAGTACTTCGGAAATGATAATTTTTTTGGACACCATGCCCTTAAGATTCTAATAGTCCGCAACTCCGATTTTCAATTTGTAAATTACAGAACTATCCCTGCTTTTTGTAGGGCATAAAAGAACATAAACATACCGAGAAGCCTCCATCCAAAATCTCACTAACTATTGAATCAAGAATCCTCCTTGTAAAATTACATATTCCGTACGTATAAATTATGCTATTTAGGAACGTTTCATTTCATAAATTTCAATTTCTATTGTGTGCAGGAATGCTAATTTTTTTTGCTGTTTTTTATCAAGAAACCTATGTAACCCACATTACCACTATTTTCCCCAGTTTTTTGCCCACGTACCCATGTACTTCAACTTCCTTCCCACGTGTATGTACTACTTCACATTTATTCCCTTTCCCGCGAATGGAGTGCTAGTAGAGCACACACTTCGAGCGGAGAAGCTAGGAGTGATACTCTGTGGCACCAACGATGTGACAATGACATGCCACTCACTCCTAGATGCCTAATCAGTTCAAGTTCATCTCTTTCGAGGCATGGTGCCATTACTCTCGGTGCACCCTGCTCTACCTTCACATCCTTTCGACGGACCAACAACCTCACTATGCCTTTACTCTGTGCGTGCAACCATTTATGGAACCTCACCAGCTGCCCGACCTATTTCAATTGCTCCAACGGGTCCAGATGGCTCATTCTTTCCTAATTTTTCTTCTCATAGCTCGGATTCCTGTCCAACCTTTCCCTGCTCTGAATTTGTCCTACCCTACTCTGTTCCTACTGTGTTTTCTCTCTCCCACTTTCCAGGAGATGCCCTGACTATGAAGGAAGTCCAAAGGATGACTAACCTACCAACCAAACCGACCTTTCTTGGTCCTGCGTCCCCCACCTGCTCCCTCCCTGTTATCCTCCTCCTCTTCGACCACCTCATCTTCCTCCCTCACGCAGTCGACTCAAATTCTCACATCTCTCCCACCGCTTTGTACATCCATTTCCAATAAAATGGAGGATCTGGACTGCTCAGGGGCCTCACTGAATAATAACCGAAGACCTTTAGCCAATTCGTCATATGTTTCACACCCAAGCCCTTTGGCCCCTCCCAACTCTCCGGCCACCCAGTCGCTTCAGGACCAGCTTCACAACACCCAATTTCATATGGATGGTCTGGAATCCAGTCAAAATTCACGATGGAAACCCCAATCTTGAGCGGGTTCCAATGTTGACCTAGAATGCGAGTGGAAAATAGGCCTTGCACTGGTGAAGAGATTGGTATTAGACTTGCGTCGGGACATGGATGACCTTCTGGTTCTGCCTACAGACCTTGGGTGACAAAGACTCTCTACTCCTGCAGTTTCTCTCCACGTTACAAGGTGCTCATCTCCTTGCACCAGAGGTAGCCCAATCAACAACAACCCAAGCAACAACAACCTCGGCACCAATGTTTCCACTGGAAAATTTGGTCCACGCAGATGCATACTACGAGGACCAGAGGCTTCCATCACGCCCAGAGGAGGTCCAGAAGGAAGAGAACCTGCCATCAGAGATGGAGAACGCTATGCAAATGGACCACACACCAGTCTAGGAGGTGCCGCCTCCTCCTGGGGACACGACATTTCACGTCTTTTGCATGGTTGCGTCGCCACACTACAACCCATACCAGTGATCTCTGTTGTTTTTGTCTATTGTTTTGTCATGTTCATTCTGACCTTTCATTCATTTGTCCATGGTTATTATAATTAGGATATCTACACTTTCCACACTTCTAGCGCCCACCCTTACGGGACAAAACTTTGAACTCTTTTTGCATCAGTGACAATCTACACTTAAGTTATGAAGCGGTTTAGCTGGCTAATATGGTTTTCCCTCAGGGAAGCTCAATATTTACATCTTGAAACCATGGAAATTCTCTGTACTCCTTCATTTTGATAGACTTTTATAGAATCTTACTTATAAAAAAACAATATTGAATAAAATTTAAAAAATTGCTTATACTATTCATTAACTAAGACATGTTATAGCATTATATAAATTACTTTAAATCTCCATACAACGTTATAATATTCTATAAATTGCTTGGTGTCATGTATATAATGGAAATGCTTGCTGCAAATTGTATATGACTGAAGTCTTTGGTGCAAAATGTATATCACGTAACACATTAGACACGAAAAGTGTGAACTGAGGACTCTGCCAACCCGCAACTCCGTAATTATTCAGTACAAAATGTATGAAGTTTTATAGCATTATACTAATTACTATAAATCTTCATACAATGTTATAATCTTCTACAAATTACTGTCTCATGTATATGACATAATTGTTGGGTGCAAAATTCCTATTGTATGCTAATTTTTTGGTTTTCAACAACGTTGATGTTTTAAATGATGATGTAATTTCCAGAGATATGTATCATACATTATTTATTTTATAATAAGTTTATATAGTTTGCAAGCCCGCTTGTCAATTTGTATAGGGCACGGAACAACAGAGGACCATTTTTGAAACTGACAGCCCGAGAACCCGCGATCCAAAAAATGGCCAAGTATGGAATGACTGCTCAGTCCATGCTCTGTAAAAAGTGTGCAAAGAAAACCAAATTGGCAATGCTATATTCTTTTTGTTCAAGAAAAGCCTTAGTTTTAAAGAAAAATAGTTAGACAATGCTATTTTTTTGGTGTTTTTCTCCACGGACCTATGTAATAGACCTTATTACTATTCTATTGTACAATTGACATTATTAATTTCTGATAAATTTTTATAGTCTGCCACTCTTCCTGTCATTTTTTATATCGCAGAAGTGTCGGTGCTATTTGTAGGCCATGGAACATAAGAGGCCCAACTTTGAACCCACCACCCCGAGAACCCGCGATCCAAAAACTGGCTAAGTATGCAATGAGGGCTTCGTGCATGCTCTATAAAATCTCATCCCCATACTTTATAAAAGTACAAATTTCATATGTATAAATCTAAATATATAMTTTATACAAGTACAYATTTYGTMTGTATAAAAGTACATATTTCATATGTATAAAACTATATATTTACTTTACTATGTTATGCATGCAAACCACATCTACTTCAACTTTCTACCCACGTGTCTCTACTACCTCACATTTACTCCCATCCCAACCTAGTAGGGATTTCGTTTCCATGCAACGCTTGTTTAAAATATACATGAGCAAACTTTATTCCTCACTAGGTATCGTATAGCTCAATCCATTCTTTGATAACAAGGTACTTTTTTTATTTATGATATGGCAGGGGTAAATGCCAAAATAATAATCCAAGAAAGATACGTGGTATAATCTTTAAGTCGCATTTAAATTTTTTTAAGAGAGACATAAGAAATATCATGGAAAATGAGACATGTTTCGGTAAAATATAACAAAGACATAACGAGAAGAAAATATATAATAATATATTTACTTGTGAAGAATTGGTATGGCATGAAATAAAGTTAAAGTCATAACAGAAGGGCATGGTAAGAGAAAAATCTTAGGAAAGTGAATGATACCATGATAAGGAGTATGGAATGATGGACATAACCATAATTAATCTTCAACATTTATTCACTTTCTCTTAATTATGTTTAATTACGTAAATAATGTGGGGTATATGACAACAAGGATTTATGTATATGGGTCCAAGATATGCTGTGTCAATGTTCAAAATACAACAACATAAATAATGTGAGAATTTGGGAAAGGGGCCTCATTAAAAGACATGATGATTTCACCAAGTATTACGCCAACTTTAATGAGCATACACACAAATTTTAGCAAGCGATTTGAAATGAGGGGGGGGGGCTTTAAAGACTTTCCTATCTAGAAACTAGTTGACCAAAATGATCACCAACATCTACCAACCAATAGATGCACATGTGGCGTGGAAGCATGAGAGCCTCTGGTATCTTAGGATCAATAAAATGAAATGTACAGGGATTAAGGGTCAAATGAATGATGATACTCATTATACAATTGGGGAAAGAAAAATGGAAATTTAAGTGATGCATGTAATGGGACTTTGTGGAGAAATTTATGCAATGTGGTATGTATGATGGGGTTTTGTCATGTGTATAAAAAAATAAAAATAAAATAAACTCTTAAAACCTTTGACAAAAGACTAAAAAGTTGAATGAACTTTCATGGATGTGTGTTTGAGGGAAAAACCCAAGTGTAATGTACTCAACATCCATGACGTGTATGAAAAAGTTATCTCAATATCATGGGGATGGAAAAATGGAAAGAAATAAGGATTGGTATGGATTGAATGATTGTTGTAACCAATGATGTTTTCCTTAGTGAGCATATTGTTACCAAAGTGAGGAATTTCAACGCATAGAAAAATTAACTTAGTTCACCTGTAAGAATGCTTTCCATCAAAGAAACGAGTCAATAGTTAATCAAATATACAGATAACCTTTAAAATCACGCTTTCCATCAAAGAAACTAGTCAATAGTTAATCAAATATACATATAACCTTTAAAATCACTGACCATTTCTCCATCAAATCCAACCATCAAATCATAAAGAGAAAAGGAAAAGAAAGAGAAAAATTGAAAGTAGAACAAACTAAATAAATGTGAAGAAACCCAAACACCCAATCTACCCCTTTCATAAAAACAAATTGTCTTATTTATTTACATTTTTATATATTTTCTTTTAGTTATGTACACGAAAAGGGATGCAACAACCTAGGCTCAAGTGGGATGACACTTAGCATAGAGGAATGCATCATCTATTTTACCTGCAAGACTCATGACAAGACTTTATGCAAGGTAAGCTTGTTGACATGCCAAACAATAGATGCATATGGTAAAGGAAAGTGACCTATAAAGATCCAAAAGAAATAATTACCATCATTCAAAACATTCCAATCAACAATATGAGTTCTGCATTTAATATTGAAAGTATCAATAGGGTCAAACTACAGGTTTAGGGTTCAATCTTTAAGTATCAAAGATATGATCAATGCACTCATAAAACATATTAATGTCATATTTTGGAATATTCCTATCAGAAATAGGGTCATCATAAGGCAATGAATATTCATATAAAGGATTGACAAACATAGGAATACCCTTAAACTCATCATCATTATCAAAATAAAGAGTGCACATATCAAGAGGGATATCAATGTCGAGATGATTGACTTCTTCTAATTGAAACAATGGATTTGAATAAGCATAATATATTTCAAAACCTTTATTAACTTCACGAGGATCTTAAAAAAAAAATGCATCTTGTGTATCAATAAAACCAAAAGAGACTTGATCAATTTGATTTAATCATTCATCATCATAAAAGACTTTATCATAGAGTGGATCACCGAGGTCAACATCATGTATGTATATGAATGGCATATTTGGGATAAACCGTTATCTTGAGGTTGGATTTTCCTATTAGGTTCAATAAAGGTGGTATTTTGAATGTGAGAAATGGATTGATTGCTCAAATCATCATCAAAACAAAGAATCAGGGTTTTCATATCATGTTCATTATTATCAAAGCATATATTTTCGACTTGGATTTCTTTATTGATACTTTCGTTTGGCCAAACAATATTTTCAAGTTGACAGTTGTTAAAAAGAGATTCTACCATATCCTCAAAATAAAAATCACATGAAACTATATCATTCTCTAAATTTGTTTTCTCACTTTATTCGGAATGATCATGAGGAATAAGGATATGAGGAGAAATATTATGTAAGTCACAATTCCTTTCTTCATGGGATTCATCCTGTAAGAGTGTTTCATCAGATAAAACATGATTTTGCTTAAAATGAATTTGGGAAAGAGTATCATCAAATGGAAATCAATCGAATAAGGTTTCATGATCAGGGATAACATGAGAAGATTCATAAGAGTAAGAGTCATTACAAACCCCTAATTTTCTTGATAAAATATCTTGAGATACAAAATTACTTTTTTGACCATTCAAGAAGAGGTAAGAGTTTGCATGATAAGCCTTCTTGGATTCTATGAAAAATATACAATTCAATTACACATGAGGACCATTGCAAAAATCACATTGAGAAGGGGTAGGTGGAGGAGGAAAGTGAGGAATGAATTTTGTAAAAAATGTCTTTCCCCCAAACATAGGGTTAGGACTTATGAGCCTATACCAATCTCGTTCTTGGCCATGAAGAGTAAGATGGAAAATGTCAGAAGTAGTATAAACATCTTGTACCCCAAGAGATTGACAAAACTGAATGAACTTGTTGACATGATCACAAGAAGACTCCCATGGGTAACCTTCAAAAAGAGGACACCCAATCATGGGAAGATTAGTAATCAAATAAAAATCCAGGTCTTATGCATGATGAAGTAAGGTGATAAATGCATTGTTGCAAAAAGAAATATAAGCATTCAAATAAAAAATGGAGAAAAAACATTGAACGGTCCTATGATCACCAAAAATATGTTGATGCTAAGGGGCTAGAGAGTTCCCAACACCAACATCTTGACATCTTGGTCGGCTAAACCAAGAAGAGGCAGGTATGTTCACCCTATTTTATAGCCTAAAATTAAACATTAAACCCTAATAACATAGAAGTTTAGGCATGCATATCTCTTTTATGATTTTGTATTATATGTTTGTTTATGTTCTTTTAAGTTTATGAAGAATAAATTAAACTAA
Organism: Picea glauca; assembly: GCA_000966675.3. Lineage (NCBI taxonomy): Eukaryota > Viridiplantae > Streptophyta > Pinopsida > Pinales > Pinaceae > Picea > Picea glauca. The sequence goes on from JZKD02S2005803.1 coordinate 307,634, forward strand.
TGTTATTGAAAAATTAGTAATGCAATTGTAAAAAATAAAATAGTTAATAAACAAAATTTAGATTTTTAAAATATTTGATTTTTATGTCTCGGAGGTCTAGAGCAGTGAGTGTGCCTTGTTGTAAGGGATCCGTGGTGACTAGTCAAAAAATAATTATTTGATTTTTATGTATTTTGCATTTATGTTAGTTTGTATTTGTTTTTGCAAAAAATGTAAACTAACACAAAATTAGTGAAGAGTTAGTGTGGAAGAATACTAATATTAAAGTGAGATAATTAAAAGAAGAGGTAAAGTGAACTCAAAGTTAGTTAGTATTTACAAAAAATTGTTTTAGAATAATATTGTGGTGAAGTGAAATTTTATTTTGATTTTCTTTTAAAAGTTATTGTTGTTAACAAAAAAAAATTAGATAAAGAAAAAAGGAAAGATGTTTTGTTTTGCTTTGTAAAATAAAATTACACTAGTAAAAACATGAATAAAGGAAATATATACATAAATTACAAAGTGAAAATGAACTAGTTCATATGATTGATATTTTTTTATATTTTTAAAACATACTGTTAAAAAAAAAATTAAATGAAAAAGAATTATAAAATAGTAAAAGAAATATTTTAAAGCATGAGAAATAATCTCTTATTAAAGTGAAATCCTAAACATTTTCATAGATTTAATGATGCTTTAAGTTTGTGGGAAGACTTGGACTAAAGTTCTAGTCTTTAATTATCCAAGATGAATGTTACATCATATAAATCATATAATGAATAATAAAACAAAGAAAGAAAAATCAAGTAATAAAGCACATAAGAAAACAAGAAGGAAAGAAAAATCAAGTAATAAAGCAAATAACAAACTTACATATCTCAAAAATCAAGTAATGTTACCCGAAATTGAGAGTTCCTGCAACATATCTCAAAATTCGTTTCGCCATTTTCCAATGAGAATATTTTAGGGATTCCATGAATCTGGAAACAAGGCTGGCTGCATACATAATGTCACGCGTAGTTGCTGTAAGATACAACAAACTGGCTACTAAACTTTTGTACAGGGTAGAGTCCACTATAGGACCGTCATCTTTCTTGCTCAATTTTGTGCCTAGTGGTATGGGGTTTTTTGCTGGATTGCATTCTTCCATGCGAAATATTTTGAGGATGTCTGCTGCATACTTTTGCTGACAGACAAAAATGACTTTGGTTGATTGATTAACCTCAATCCCTAAAAAATATTTCATTATGCCAAGATCTGTCATCTCAAACTCAGATTGCATGGCATGTTTAAAATTTTTTAACTCAAGATTTCCCGTATAGATCATGTCATCAACGTATAAACATACAATCAAAATTTTACCATGCTGATCTGTTTTGATGTAAAGAGTTGGCTCATTTTGGCTTCTACTGAAACCACTTTTGATCAGATAAGTGTCAATTCTGCTGTACCAAGTTCTTGGATCTTTCTTTAAGCCACACAAGGCTTTCTTCAACTGATATACTTTGGATGGGTGCTCTTGGACTTCAAATCCAGGTGGTTGATCGGCATAAACTTCTTCTTCTAAGAAACCATTCAGGAATGCTGACTTGACATCCATCTGGTATACTTGCCATGTGTGTTGGGCTGCTATGGCCAATAGAGTCCTTACAGTGTCTAGTCTTGCTACTGGAGCAAAAGTTTCACCATAATCAGTACCAGGTTGTTGTGAGAATCCTTTGGCAACAAGTCT
>JZKD02S2005803.1:310529-331491 GCA_000966675.3 Picea glauca
CTCATTTGATCTTCTCCCTCTACCTCTTTGAGGCTGGAAATTCTGATGTTGATTTTGTTGTTGTTGTCTTTGACCTTGGAAATTTTGATTCGGATATTGTTGTCTGTTACCTCCATTGGAGTGAGGGTTACTTTGATTGCTCCCTCTTTCTTGGTGACCTCTTCTTCTTCCTCTGCCTCTCCCTCTGCTGAAGGAGAATTGAGTTTTGAAAACATTGGAGATTGACTCATCTATGAGATGTAGTCTAGTCTCATGTGTCACCAGAGAACCAATTAGTTCATCTGTTGAAAATCTCGACAGATCCTTGGATTCAAGGATTTCTGTTACAACCATTTCAAATTTCTTTGGTAAAATTCTGAGGATTTTCTCAACAATGCGTTGATCAGTGATGGTTTCACCAGTAAATTTGATCTGGTTCACGATGCCCATGACTCTGGTCATGAACTGATCCACATTTTCAGACTCTGTCATCCTTAGAGTCTCGAATTGCGTCCTCAAGGTCTGTAGTTTAACTGTTTTGACCCTGTCATTTCCTTGGTAGGAAGATTTAAGGATGTCCCAGGCTTGTTTTGAGGTACCAACGCCTGTGATTTTTGAGAAAATCGAGTCATCCACAGAATTTTGAATCCAAAATTTAGCTTTATTTTCTCTGTTTCTTTGAGTTGCCTGAGCAATTTTCTGTTGATTAGTCATGGTAGACAGGGCTCCTGAGTCTCGTTCCACATATCCATGATCCACTGGATCCTAGGACTCTTGTTCTTGCAAAAAGGATTTCATCCGAAGAGACCAAAACTCATAGTTCTTTCCAAGAAGAATCGGACCCTGAGTTGGTCCTAAATTGCTAGACGACGCCATATATATATATGTATATTTAATTGTTTTTTATTTAAAAAAAAAATGAACAAAAGTAGAAACAAAATTCTTACTTACTTGTCTCCTGCGTATAATTTGCAGTGACTTCAGAACTTTGCGTTCAAGATTTCGCAAGTTTTTGGCTTCGCGATTCTGACGTCAGGACTTCGTTATACGAGTCCTGCGATCTCTTGTCTCGCCAACCTCCGATCGCTGAAACGTCGATTTGCCGATGGCCGAAGAGATCTTATCGGCCTTGAATTTGGCCTTAGTCACCGTGCAATGTGACCATGCGCCTTGATGTTAAAGTGCTACGGGATTTTCCGGTTCTTTGTCTTTCAATTTGCCGAAATGCTGAGATTTTCCTTTGGACAATTCAACGGTCCAGATCTTCCTGTGATCTAATGGTCCAGATCCTATCGGTATTTTGCGATTCGTTATTTCGCAACTCATGATTCCTCGTCACACTGTGCTTCCAAAATGCGAAGTTCGAAATGCCGATTTGTCGAAATGGCGTTAACTTCAGTTGGCCCCTTGGGATATACCTCTGGTCCATATGACCTCTCCTGATATGACCGCAGTCCTTTTCGGGGTTTCGCGACTCAAACGCGCGATCACATGGTCTCTTGACTCCTGAAAATACGATTCCCGAAATGCCGATGGCCTTTCCTTGCGGTACTTTCCCCGAAGGCCTAGATTGTTGCCACGCGTCCCCTTACGATGGACGGTCCTCATCGTTTTTCGATTTCACGATTTGCGACACCCGATGACAGAAATCCTCTGTCAACTTGAAACCCCGGTGGCCGAAATGCCGAAGGTTTCCTCGATCTCCGCTATGTGTCCAAATGAATGGACGACTGTGATCTTTCCGGGATTTTGGGACTTTCGCCGTGGAGTGTCATGAACTTTCGTCAACAAGACCTCCAATATCCCGAACTCCGAAATGCCGAAGTGATGGCACTTGGATCTGCTACCACTTGTCCTCTGAGATGGCCAGCTCACAATCCTCTCAGGATTTTGCGATACATGATGTCGAGATTTCGTGTATCAGAGTTTTGGAGAGCAGTCTCCTTTGCTCGTCCAACTCTCGATTCCCGATTTTGTGATGGGATAAGATCGACGACTCATGATCTATCTCGATCCAACGGTCCAGAATGACTCGTGATTTCGCGATTCATGAATTCTCATGGTAGTCTTCTGACCTTTACACCTTGCGAGTCAGCGAAATGCTGAGATCTTGCCACGTGTCTCTTGATGGACAGTCCAGATGATTTCGGGATTTCGTGACTTCGCAAGTCAAAATTTCTTCTGTGCACTCCAGAGGACTAAACCTCGTGCACTTTCTCGTGGATTCAACGGCTGTCGGTCCTCTGCGCAAGATCTAACTGCTGAAATTCTTTCTCCTTTTCCGCGCTCTCCTCTTCCCTTCTTAACTGGATTTTCGCCTCAGATCTTTTCGGAGGATGAATCTTACGGCCGCGACGGTTGTTCTTTGAACCTGAGACGTGTTCTATACTGCCTTTGCAAGGATTTGCTTCTGCGAAAGAAAAATTCGTGAATCTTTCAAAGATTTGAAAGAATTTCATGAGTTCTTTGTTCTCTGCTGCAATCTTTGACATATTTGAGCGATTTTCGAGATGCTTTAAACGCTTCTTCTTTCTGCAACTATCTTTCATGAATTTGTCCAAATTCTTTGAATTCTTCAAGAGTTTCCGCCTCTTGCAGCTCTTCTTCGTGAATCTTTGTTGATTCTTGAAAATTGTACAAGAATCTTTACTGTTTCTTCCTTCTCAGTCTCTGCTTCCTTCTCGTGTTTCTGCTCCTAGAAACTTTCGAGCGTTGTACACTCTGCGACCTCGCGTGAGCTTCTTACGCTTATCTTTTGAGCATATGAGCGGACAGCTTCCTCATGGAAGTTTCCTGCGAGGATCTTTCAAGAGTATGACGGACAACTCTCCAAGCCTTGTGAAAAGTCTGTGTCGAATGCTCTCAAGATCCGCGTAGCTCTGCGCTATTTGAGGATTGTGTTGCTCTCCAGCCTATGTGAAGAGGCTTACTACTGTAGCTCTGATACCATGATAAATTGTGAAGCAAGAAATGTAGAGAGAAAATAATAGAACAGAAAATAGTATATTAGAATATATGAAGAAGAGTACAAAACGAGTACATGAAGAAGTTCAGAAGTAGTAAGTCTGAAGAAGCGTGTGCTATAGAAAGGGAAATAGCTGAGCTAAATAGGCTCAAGCAAAACAAGAATAGAAAGTACAACTGGCCAGGACAGCTGGCAGTGTACAGTGAGCCTGTTGAGATTACATTATATTTAACTTTTTTGAAGATCCAGTGATTCTCTCATGGACTGTAGTAACCATTGTGAATGATAAAACTCACTATAAATTGGAGGTCTCTTCAAAAATATAGCAAGGCCAGTTTTATCTCGACCATAAAACAGTTTAAGCTAGTCAGCGCACCATATCTTAACTTACTGGATGGTCCTTTTGTATTTCTGTAAGTGATAATACGTTCTTCCTTGAGTGAAAGACAACTCGATTTCTTCAATGCCAAATTTCTAAACCTGTGAATCTCTCCACCACTGATACACATTTCCAGCTTCTATTTTACAATGAACAGTGCCTAAACGTTATGCAAGTGACACATGTATGATTAAAAAGAAATAACCAGCAACTCCATAGATATCTCACATCTATTCGGTCAGATGATAGCATTGAGCATAACGTATAACAACATGAGTTAGGGTCAATAGATATATGACTGTTGCAGTTTCTCTTTTAAAGACGATTGTATATAGTTGCCATTGCCTTCTCTTGATGGTGTTATTTTATTTTAGATCCTCATTCATGAATATTTCTCCGGTGTTCCATTCATCTGTACAACGTTTAGAATTTCTGAAAATATTCTATTTTAAGACCAAGGTGCTTGTAACAAGCCTTTATTCTTTTGCATCCGTTTTATAAACCATCTCTCTGATGCTTATATTATGCTTATATTACTCTCGTAAAGATATGCATATACATTCAATAAATATCTTCTCCGCCAGACACATATAATAAATCGGGTTGTATAACTTGAATTGTCGAGAATTGGACCACTTTTTAAAATCCAGACCTTGCTGACAGCAACTGGAGTTGACTGTCACACTTCTTCAACCATAGCCAATGCAAATCGTAAAATCCTTTTGTTTACGGCTGAGAGGGAATGTTGGAACGTAACTGGCTTTTACCATGGAGAGGCCTTTTATTGAAAATTGTAACGTAGGGAATAAGACGACTTCTGCAGTCTTTTGGTGTGTAAGATCTGAGGAGAGCGCGGCATGAAGCATCTCAATGACATAAGTAAAACCCAGCAGAGAAAATAAACAATGCTTTTAGTTTCTTGAAGCATCACAGTCGAACAAAATTTTTAGTTCACTGGTCAAGATGCGGTCTTATTGCTTGTCCAATAGATACCTAGCATTTTACAATGCCTCTCGTGCAAGCTACAAAATATTTGCCAAAAGAGTTTTGATATTTCAATGAACATGAGTATTGACCTTTTAACATTGTAAAAGTGAGGATGCTTGGCGTTTCTTGGTTTGAACACATTTGTACGTACAATACTTTTTTTCAAATAGAAAAATTCACATTGATAATATAATTTTATTACCTAGTTTTTAGGGTTTTTTCATGTTCTCGATTTGCAGAGACCTTCTTTGACTCCCTTGGTGCCTACAAAAGGGGGGTGAAAGCCCCCTCCTATCCTAACGTCGCCGTCAACGATCTCAAGAACTCGCAAGTGCGTCGACCATCCTTTGAGCCGTCATTGCACTTACGAGACCAATATATGTAGGAAGAGATGGATATAAGCAAAGAATAGATGCTAAGTCCTCGCATCCAAAAGTAGCTCGGGTCTGGATACCTGGCAAGTGTATCCCCCAAGCCCCGGTTGCACTGAGGTATGTCATCAAAACCACCAGGATATGGGAGCATACGCAGTTCATGGGACACCATGCCCTCATAGGAAAATTCCTAGGTCTCTGGCCCTTAGAAAAGGACCTAGCTAGCTAGATCAAGGCATGGTGGAACCCCAAGGGAGACTATGAGCTTCAATTGAGCTCCAAAGGTTTCTTTACAGTAATATTCTACAACCTGGAGGACAAGGACAAGATCTTTGAAGGGGGACCATATTTCTACAACTCGGTCAGCCTCTACCTACGTTTCTATACAGACCGCTTCTGCCTAGAAAAGGAAAACTTCGCATACGCACCGGTATGGATTCATTTCTATTCCCTACCCCAAGAGTTTTGGTTAGAGGAAATTTTAGTGGGCATAGGCAATACCCTCGGTAAATATGTCAAATCTTCCGAAGCTACCAAACAAAGAAAATACACCTCTTATGCAAGGATATGTGTCTATATGAACATCTCCAAATCTCTGTCAGGCACAGTTACTTTAGAATACAAAGATGAGGAATGGGCCCAAACCATAGACTATGAACACATCCCTTTCAGATGTCGAAAATGCCATGAACATGGACACCTTTTCAGAGATTGCCTTCTCAATGCCCCCCCCCCCAAGAGGGAAGCTGAAGAGAAACCAAAGGAAGGATTTACCTAGGTTCAAAATTGAAGGCGACAAGCGCAAAAGAAGCCCACAACCAACAACGGAAAAAATAGCCCAAATAATAACTCATTTGAAGCCCTTAATGCCTCCCAGAAGAAAAAGAGATGGAAAACCCCCACAAGACCGCGAGGAAAGATCCCAGCAAGCACAAGGAAATTCAGCTGCCACAAGAGTATGAAACCCTAGAAAACCAAGTACATCCATAGACTCACCCAGTCTCAGGGAAAGAACTAGAAAGAGAGGAAGACACAGTCATGGAAATGGATGAGCAGGACCTAGCCAAAATCGACCTAGACAAGTTAGAGGAAGCACTTAGCAAGAAGGATATCCAAACCTTACCAGAGGACCAACTCAGAAAAGTTCACAACGTATTTCTTGACTCGTCAATAGGGGCTACATCTAGGTTGGGGATCAACACAGACCCAAACCAAGATCCAAGAAAACACCCAAAAGAAAACAAGCGAAGGGGTAGAAAATCTGCTAATCAACTAATAAAGGAGGCGAGAAATTATATGATCAACTCAGGAAAGATTCACAGGCTCTCAGAGAGATCCTTTTCCCACCCACCAAGTTGTTAACTATGAAGATCCTCACCTAGAATATCAGAGGCCTAAATGGAAGATCCAAACAAAGTATTCTTCGAAACTACATCAAAATGGAAGACCCTGATATATTCCTGATACAAGAGACAAAATGTGTAGGGAAAATTGCAGGAGATATCATCAAAATATGTTGGCACAACTGTGAATCCTATCAAATAGACTCAAAAGGGGCTTTAGGAGGCCTTGCCATCCTATGGAATCCTGTTACAATCATCCTTGATCAAGGCCTCTCCACTCCATGCACCATCACAATGCACTACAGAGCCATTGGTTCTGACAAGGAGGGAATGATCACAAATGCCTATGGACTGCATAACAACCAAGACAAAGACCTCTTTCTTTAGAGCCTCGATTACCTAGGTTCTTTAGAAAAAGTAAAGCAATGGATAATAGGGGGCGACTTCAACATGATTCCTCAGATTCGTAGATATTGAGAATGGCAATGGAACCTACACCTAGACCAACAAAAGATCAGGTCACCAACAAATAGCATGCAGGCTTGGTCGCTTCCTCATCTCAGAAACTTTACTTCTAGAAGGCCCCGTAGTATATTCCAACATCCTTTCGAAGGCAGGCTCGGACCACTACCCGGTTCAACTCTCAGTTGATACTATTTCTACCTTGAAGGTTAAACCCTTCAGATTTGAGAAATTTTGGCTCTCCCATCCATATTTCCAGGAGCTAGCCCGTCACTCGTGGAGCACTACAGAAACTTAGAAAGGTACAAAAATGTATTACTTCCAGCAAAAACTCAAATATTTCAAACAACAGGTGCGTAAATGGAACAAATAAGTCTTTGGGATCATTTTCCCGGAAAGGAAAATGTTGGAACAAAAACTACAAAACCTTCAGGGACAAATCATTCATGTAGGATATACAATCACTCAGCAGTAGGAGGAGAATGAACTCAAAATACAACTTAAAGAAAGACACAAGAAGGAAGAAATCTCATGGAGACAGAAATCTCGGGTTCAATGGCTCAATGAGGGAGAGAAAAAATCCAAATTTTTCCACTGTTCCATGATCCACAGACGCCTCATCAATCACATCACAAAGATGAATGACTCACAAGGAAAAACCATTTTAACTCATCAGGAAATAATGCACGAGATGACAAATTTCTACAAGGATCTCCTCTTAGAACCCAATGTAGACTGTACCTCAACAATAGAGCAAGTGACCCAAAATATCCCAAATATAATCACCCAAGAACAAAATGAGGCTCTGATGAGACCAATAACGCAAGCATAAGTGCATCAGGCTATTCAAAAGTTACCCATAGGCAAGGCTCCAAGTCGAGATGGTTTCACAACAAACTTCTTCCACTCCTGCTGGCCTATGTTAAGGGAGGAAGTGTGGAAGATGGTAGAGGAATCTTGCAGCTCAGGAAAAGTTCTTCCAACACTAAATGCCACTTTCTTCACTCTAATCCCCAAAGAAGAAAGGGTCACAAATCCGAAGAACTTCATACCCATAGCTCTTTTCAATGTGATCTACAAAATCATTTCCAAGGTCATATCTCTAAGACTTAAACCAATTCTCCCCTTCATCATATCTAAGGAGAAATCAGGATATGTTGAAGGAAGGAAAATTATGGACAATGCAATACTTGTCCATGAAATAATTCACTCACTCAAAAGCACCTACACTCTAGGTATGCTTCTAAAAATTGACCTTACAAAAGATTTTGACAAATTAAGCTAGAAATACATGAAATCTCTCCTATCAGCTTTTGGTTTCAACAAGGATTGGATCTCTTGGATAATGAACCTAATTTCCTCAACCTTTTTCTTGATCCTCATCAATGGTGTCCCCTCTCAACCCTTATCCCCCTCAAGAGGAAAAAAGAAAGGAGACGCTCTCTCCCGTTTCTTTTTTGTCATAATGGATGGAGGTCTAGGATGCTATATCAAGGCCTCAATTCAAAATGGATCCCTCCAAGGAATCCCTCTTCATGGGTTACAACCGATAGCCTCCCATAAAAACTTTTTTCATGACACACTTCTAATGGACACCCCCATCGTGCAAGAATCAATTAAACTAAGTTCCATCCTCGTCGACTTCAGCGAAGCCTCTGGCACCACCTTTAATCTGGCCAAATCACAACTCTTCATTTTTAGTACTCATGTAGCAATCCAACAACACCTTTCTCAACTTATGAATACCTTTGTTTTCACTCTGCCCTCTCGCTACCTAGGACTCCCTCTCTTTGACTCAACAACCATAAACATCTCTTGGTATTTCCTCTTACTCTCCATCACCAACCGTCTTAGAAACTTGACCTTTCGCTCCCTCAACCTTCCATCCAGATTGGTTTCTTAAAGTCAGTCCTCCAAGCCATCCCAACTTACCTTTTCTTAGCCCTAGCTTCCCCCCAATCCGTCGTAAAGAAAATAAGAAACCTGCAAAGAAAATTTCTATGGCATGGACACAACCTGAACAAAAAATGGGCCCTTGTCAGCTGGGACAAGTTCTGCAAGCCCAAATCTTCAGGTGGTTTAGGCCTTCAGGACCCTGGAAAATTGAATAGCACAATGGGAGAAAGAATTTGGTGGAGATGGCTCAAAACACCAATAGAGCTCTGGGAAAAACTTTGGAAATGAAAATATGCCCCAAACACACATCAAAATAAAATCATAAGAATGCAGGAGAAAATCCAAGGCTTCAACATCTGGAATGCGGCCTGGAAGAACCAACTACTCATACAGAAACATGCTTTCTGGGAAGTTTGCAATGGCCAGAATGTCCTATTCTGAACGGATTCCTGGCAACAAATGCCAATCCTACAGTGGGAAGAAAATATACAATCCTACAAAAATTATATTCAAGATATGGTCACTCTCAAAGTGGTAAATTTGTCGACAAATACCCCCAATAGCTCTCCCTGGCGAAGCTGGAAATCTACTCATTAGGAACTCCAAATGGCAATGGATTGTGACCTGTAGCACTGTAAACAAGCTAGAAACCAAAGTCAAATCTGAAAAATTATAGACCAAGACATTCTTAGATGGGGATACACACCTCATGGAAGCTTCACTCTCAAGGAGGGATACACTCTTCAGGAGAACTTCCATAACCTTTAGAAAGATAATAGTTGGACAAGAATATGGAAATCAAAACTCTGGCCCAAAATCTCTACTTTCCTCTGGCTTCTACTTCAGAACAATATCTTAACCAAGGACAATATTCAAAAATGAGGTTTCATTGGCCCCTCGATCTGCCATCTCTACCATCTCCAAGAAGAAACCATGGAGCACCTCCTAAATAACTGTCCACTCAGTGAGAACATCTGGAACCAGACCACTCAGTTCATTAGAAGAACCAAACGAGTTAAAAACAACATCATAAGCACCATCAGGAACTGGGGCTCCGGTTCCTTCAAAAGTCCTATCCTCAACAAAACCTAGAAACTCTTACTAGGCTTCATAGTTTGGCAACTGTGGAAAGAGAGAAACAAAATAATCTTTCACTCCCAACCATCTCCTACCACCCTCCTCTAGAACACAATCCTCCTGCATCTCCAGGAAACTCTTTAGATGCAATCTTGGACCAAGGAAGACTTCCCAACTTACCCAGGTGAGATCTCTCTCCTCAACTCCTGGGGCTTCTCGGTTGCACACTCCACCCCTCCTCAGCAGCCCCCCCCCTTTACAAAATCCCCCAGTCCCTCTAAGTGGCTCCTCCCCCGAAAGGCCTCCATAAGGTCAACTTTGATGGCCCATCAAAATGAAATCCATGACACTCGGGCTATGGCGCGGTCATAAGAAACATCGTAGGCCAAATTCAAAGCCTCATCATAGAAAATCTTGGATATGACACCAACAAATCAGCATAGCTTTTCGGTTTTATCAAACGAGTGAAAATGGCACTAGATCAAAACCTCACCTGTCTGATCATTGAAGGAGACTCCAAAATAATAGACATGGCAGCACAAATCCTGAATGGAAGAGATCCAGGGAAAATCACACCCAGCTGGCACCTTCTTGGCCCTCTTCACAGCTTCCAGGCTCTTCTCAGACCCTCTCTAACTCGAACCCCTTCTCACATTCGCCAAAGTGTAAACAAAGTTGTGGATCGACTGGCCAATGCAGGGGTTGACTCTATGCAACATATCATTCTGCATGATTCCATGTAGTCCAAAGGCTCTCCCCTCTAGCTCCAATGTGAGGAGCTTGCTCAACTGGATGGCCCTAATCCGGATAGGGTGGTAGCTCTATCTACTTAGAATCTCTTCCAATTCAGAAATGATCTCTAACAACCCTAAGTAATTAATCAATTGTCATGATATAAATAATTGTTTAATGTATATTAGTTAGTTAATTAATTAATTAATTGTCCTGATTTAATATTTGTTTAATGTATATTAGTTTAATTAATTAATTACTTAATTTCATGATTAAATATTTGGTTAATGAATTTGAGTTTAATAAATTATTAATTTATTAAATGGAGACTTAATGTATCGAATAATGGAACCATTAAAGAGAAAGGGGACAAGGTAGATGACACTTAATGGAGAGATAAGGTGGGTGAGACTTAATGAAGGTAGAAGGCGGTGAATGAGAGAGGGGGAAAGGAGGATAAGGGAAGGGAAAAACACTCGAGAAGGGACTTTTGTTCTGGGGGAGCATCATTTTTCAGAGGAGAGGACTGTATTGCTGGTTTGGGGGCTGGAGTAGCTTGCTGGAGGAGGGTTCTACTGGTTTTTGCTTGAGGAACTTGTTGGAGTTTGGTGGAATGAGACAGGGGGAACCTGTTGCTGGGAGTTTTGGGCTCGGGGGCCAAGAATCCTTACGGAACCCTAGAGCTAGGGAGTCAGAGAGGCTCTGTTCCTAGCTGGCTGGGAGGAAAATATTCAATTTTCAGGCAGTTTCAAGCAGTTTGCAACAACAGGAAAGCAAAGGAAAAACTTCTTCTTAAAGAGGTATTTTTCCAGTATTAATTTTGTTAAGAATGAAAGTTATGATATGAATTTATGTATGGAAATTGTGTAATATGTTGTGTAATTTGTTTATGATTACTTATGATTATTGTGGACTGTAAAATTTTAGAATTTGATGTTTAAACTAATTAATTGCTAGAACTTAAACATAAATTATATAAATATGTTGTAATGAAAAATAGAAATAGAAATTAGATGTTACGACATAAACTTCTTCGTAATGATTCTTTTTGAAAATAAAAGTAATTTAGATTAAAAATTACTATTTAACTTTGAAGTTTAGTAAAGGATCTCACACATGGTATCAAAGATCGGTTTCAAAACTAAAACTTGGGCTTGACCACTCACAATACTGAGACCTTGGCTTTGTGCCAACATGGTCTTTGTCTGCAATCCAATTTGGGTTGTTACAATCATAACGTTATATTACTGTAAAAAATAATAGCATAGATAACCCATATTCAAAAATCCTTCTAGTCTAGTCCTTCAGTCCCCAAAAAAATAAAAGCCAGAAGCATTGTCTGTCTTTACAGACTATAAAAAATATATATAATATCAACCTTGACGAATATCGAATTCATTTAATTCACCATCATATACCTGAATTACAACTTTATTCCAAATCAAACTTTGTATTCCATTCCAAAAATAATATAAATAGTATTTATAGGTCTAATCTAATACTTTCTGAAATTGGATTTTCAAAATTATCAAAGATAAAACTAGATAGAATTTGTTTCCCATCTAGTTCATAATGCTTGAAAAGTGAAAATCAAGTTGCTTGATGGAGACAACACTTTATTCTATAACGCCCACCCTGCCATAACCCATTAGGAATAAATAGATAAATAATTGTAACTATAATTCTTTCCAGAAGATTTTGACCCACTAAAATCAAAATAAACTAGAAAATTCCATTACCGAATTATTCACTTACAGAAATGAAACCAAAAAAAATAAAAATAAAAATACAACATGGTTAATCTATTTTGATTAATTTCAAATACCAATTCTGATTCCAAAAAAAATGTTCTCTGTAGCATTTCGTACACATATTCATGATGGCAGAGCTACCAAAGAACCCACACTTATTGTTGCACAGAACAGGGCCTTCTCGAGGTTGTCTGCCCCTGTCCTTCCCCATATTCTTCCAACTTTTGTGTGCCATTAAAACCCCTGTAGGAAAGATGCCATGACGATAAAAGAAAATTATTAGGGCCTAGAGCCCAATATCCAACTAAGTCTATGATCTATGAACCTAAATACAAGACACATCACAAGTCAAGGCCGGAGACCAAGTGCCAAATCTAGAGAGGGTCCCTCGAGAAAGCCCACAAATCTACACCTTTCTGCAAAACATGTCATTGGCTCTAAGGCCAATCTCCACTTCACAAGCTAAAGGGCTCTTGCATTTTTTTGTTCAAAGTATCTCAAACATTCTATAAATATATCACCCGCCCCCAACACCCAGGCATGGTAGGGTTCGTCTGCAATCTGGCAGGCACCGCTATCGACCTCGGGATTCGAACATAGAACTATCAACTACACAAAAATACACACGAATGACCATCTTCACGGTTTTCTTCTTTCTTAGCACACCTGCAATACATGTTGCTAGGTAAGAATGACAGTAGCCAAATGTCAAAATTGAATAATAAATTTTAGAAAACCTTATCTAGATCTTCCATCTTGCACACACATGGAATCGCATCACACAGGTCAACAGAGAATGAGCGTGCTTTGTCGGAGTAGGAATCCCTAATGAGCGGCCATCTCTCCAGTAAGCATTCGCCATTGACTTCCATGAAACACTCTGCAACAGGCAAATTGGTATCACATCTGAAGCCCTTGAGAAATGACCCAAAATAGAAAGCTAATACAAGTCGAGCCACAATTCAGCATACAAACCCAACACTTTGTGCTAAGCCAGGATACCGTTCCAAGTGTTGAGCGAGAACCACGAAGGAGGTGCAGAGGGAACGACCATGGCGGCTGACCGTGTAGCCAGGGGCCTCGCAAAATGAAAAAAAAGAAGAGGGGGAAAATGAGGGTTAGCGTTTAGATAAGGAAAGTTGGAGGAAGTGAGGGCAGGGCATGTGGGCTTCATGCGTGCCCACACCTTATTTGTTTTTAATTTTATTATTATTATTATTAATTTTTTTTTTGATTATTGTAATTTTTTTTTATATTAATTCATCATTCTTTTAATTTTTATTAAATTTAAATTTTAAATGCTTATTTAGTTTAAATTCTAATTATTTAATAAAATCCAAAAAAAAAACTTATTTAGTTTAAAAAAAAAGTAGTTTAAACAGGGTTTAAGAATTAATTAAGTATAAGCTTTAAGTTAATAATAAAATTTAGTTAAGCTTTAATTATATATTTAAAATTTTCTTTAAAACAAAATTAAAGTAGTTTATTAGTTACTAATAAAATATAATGGTTAATTAACTAAGTAAGAATTTAGTGTTAATGATAAATTATGTTAAAACATAACATTATGATACTAATAAAAAATAAATAAATAAATATTGATTAAATTTCTATTGGAGCAGACGAGTTTTGAATTAGTGACCTATCCACTGAGTCAGTAGTTTTGATAGGTTAAATGTGTTGATCACGTGCGAGAGAGTCAGTAGTTTCCTTAGGAAAAAACATCGAGCTTAGAGGCTTTGAACCCTGACCTAGCCACTTCCCCTAAAGAGAGTAACATCTGTTTACAGACAAGTTAAAAAAAGAAAACTTATGCCTAACCCTGTTTTCAAGTTTAAGTGGCGAAATGTGAGTTTCCCTAGACTCTCCTTGACAAACTTTTGGTTAAATTACACCTAACACTGTTTTCAAGTTTAAGTGGCGCAAATGTGAATTTCCCTAGACTCTCTCTGACAATCTTTTGGTTGATGAAGATTCAATTATACATGATGGTTAGGACTTGAGGAAATCAAGGCAGAGGGGCATCATCGTAGAGACTGCCAACGCCGCCACCACCATTGCCTGAATTATCTCTCATTCTGAGCTCATTGGAGGCCATAAATGAGACTTTAAAGGGGTGTCAACCAATAGGGATTGAAGTGGATCTCCCACCATCTGAAACAGGTAATCCTGAAGCGTCGAGGGATTCGGGGGGAGGGCCTCCACTCGAAGACATCACTAGAGAACTGCAGAAGATCAAAATTTCATATTTTGCCAGGGGTCGTGCCAATGAACGTGCAGAGGCATGGTTGGAAGGCATGACAATGTGTTTCTCCTTAAGAGACTATGCTTCCACATCAAAGCCAAAAATAATGATTTTTCAGTTGAGGGATAGTTCCTTGAATTGGTGGAGAAACCTGGAGAGGCAGTTGCACCTTACCCCAGACACTGTCTCTTGGGAACTTTTTGAGGAAAGGTTCCAAAGGAAGTATCTACCAGCTTACTACGAGGAACAACAGGTGGGAGCATTTCATGCTCTAGTACAAGGGAACAGGATCGTGGAAGAGTACGAGATCAAGTTCATGGAGTTGGTGAAATATGTTTCATACATGGATAATGATCAACGACAGGTAGAACACTTTGTCTATGGGTTAAACCCTAAGATAAGGGCCATGGTGCGGATGTGAAAACCGTCTTCAGTAGTGTAAGTGGTTGAAAATGCACGTTATGCGGAGGAACACATGATATTAAATGGAGGTACAAGATCGACCTTTCCGCATCATCCTCGATTTGTGGGGAAGGCCCCTAGGACCTTCTCCAGGGGAGGGAGATCTAGACCACCTCCATATGGTAATAGAGTCACACCAAGGAACGTTGCCACATGTATTTCAATGGCAGCGAGTGCAGCGTCTCGTTCATCACCAACGACCCATGCAGGTCCATGAAATTCTCAGGGAGAATCTAGTAGGGCCAGGGGTTCTAGGGGAAGGAACTCATTTCAGATACCCTCACAGAGTAGTGCGCAGGTTCCATCTCATGTTACGTGTCGGGGGTGTGGAGGACCCCATTACCAGCATGACTACCCATAGTTGCAAGAAGGATTTGTGCATAGAGAAGGAAAGGCCCCGATGGGAAGAGAAAGTGGCAGCCACCAGATTTATGCAGCAGTTCATAATCGCCAGGCAGAACATGAATCCACGGTGGTGGAATCATCAGGTATGCTAAATCATATCAATGTTAAAATTTTATTTGATTCTGGTTCTACAGATAGTTTCATTTCACCATCTGCATTAGAAAAGAGTGGGTGGGCAGCCTACGAGCACGATGACTTTAAACAAGTCGAGATGGATTCGGGGGAAAAACAAGCGGTAGGACCTAGCGTTGATAATTGTCTAGTAGACCTGGGAGTGTGTACTACCAGGTTGAAGGTATATGTCACTGCTCTCAGGACGTATGACCTAATCATTAGAATGGATTGGTTAGAAGCACATCGAGCTATGGTAAACTATTTCACAAAAATGGTGCTTTGTGTTGAAGATGAAGGAAGGCCGGTAGAGATCCACGATGTACGAGGAAAGGTGTCTCTACAATTTATCTCAACTATGAAAGTTAAGTGGTGCATGAGGCAAGGGTGTCGACTGTATGTAGTGGAAGCAGTGAGTGAAAGGTAAGGACCCTCCTTGGATCAATGCCCAATATTTTCAGAGTTTAAAGATGTTTTTCCGAATGAGTTACCAGGGTTATGTTCTGAGAGGGAGCTTGATTTTACTATTGAGCTAAAACCTGGTGCAAAACCAATTTCCAATACTCCATATCAGATGACAGCGCCATAAATTTGTGAGTTGTAGATGCAGTTGAAAGAACTACTCGACTTAGGGATAATAAGGCCTAGTCTCTCACCTTGGGGTGCACCAGTAATTTTTGTGAAGAAGAAGGATGGTTCCTTACGAATGTGTATAGATTGCAGGGACTTGAATTGTGCTACAGTGAAAAATAGGTACCCAATGCCACGGATAGATGATCTCTTTGATTAGATGAAAGGATCAACGGTATTCTCAAAAATTGATTTTCGATTAGGGTATCACCAATTAAGGATTAAGGAGGGCGATATTCCTAAAACTACCTTGCGAACTAGGTTTGGGAATTACAAGTTCGTCGTAGTACCTTTCGGATTGACCAATGCACCAACAATATTCACGACCCTCATGAATGGTGTACTCTGGAAGTACTTAGACCTCTTTTGACTCAAACCCCCGACCCTCGAGCCAGAGTCTGATACAGGATTGTTATTCCTTCGCTAAGCCTAAATAGCTCTTCGCCTTCCTGCTCAGAAACCCATAAACAAATTCGATCCACAGGTCCTTCTCCTCCAAACAACCTCCAAGATATGTCCGCGACCTTTTCTTGAAAAAGGATTTTGGGTTTCACGATTTTGCGAACCCAGATGTCGAGTTCCTTGGCTTCTCAAATCTTCGAATGTTGAAATGCCGAAATGGCGAATTTCCTGCCTATGTGACCACTTTCTCCCGTGACCGCACACCTCTTTCAGAACTTCGGGGTTTTCAATGCCGAAATACCTCGGTTCCTTGTCTTTGGGACTTCCAAAATTTCGAACCCCGGTATGCCGAAATATGATCCTGTCTCATGACCAGGCAATATTCCTCCAACGCTTTCAGGATTTTGTGTTTAGAAACTTCGTGAATCCCAGCGCAACAATTCCTTGCCCTCTCGTACTCCCGGTATCTGAATTACTGAAGTACCAAAATCCTGAAACTCCGGTCCTCCTTCTCCTGCACAAGATCAATGGCTCAAAGCCTCCCTTGATCCAACAGTTCAGATCCTTTCAGGATTCTATGGGTCAAGAGTTCCAAACTCTTACCCCTACATCTTCTGGTAGCCGAAATACCGAAATGCTCCTTTCGGGGATTTCCCCGAAATCTTGTCCATGTGCACTTTTCGGGACTTCAAGATTCGTGATTTCGCAAATCCTCCACGAAAAATGTTTCTCCTTCGACCTCCTGGTATCCAAAACCCCGATATGTCGAAATGCTGAAGTTTCTTCTCCAAAGGAAAGTCACGTTTCGTCATCAGGATTCCCAAAATGACGAATCCCGAATCTCCGAAATGCCGAAATGATCTAGCACTCCTCTCCTTTGTATATGAGGATTAGACCTCGTGCAACTTCTACTGGATTTGATGGCTATTGGTTATCCATGCAAGATCTGATGGTCATTGTAGCTCCTCCCTGAGCTTACGCTTTCTTCCTTCTCCTAGAAGATTTTCCAAGTTCCAAAGGTCTCGCCCTTTGCTTCCTCTGCGAGTCCCACTGGTTTTGGAACTCCCTTGCATTATGAAAATGCTATCTCTCCTGAGCTTGCTCAACATTGAACCTTCAAAAGGGTTTTCTCAGCCTCTGCAACCCTTGAAACTATGGCTCTATGCGTTAAGGTACTTTTCCTCCTGATCTTTCTTCCTTTGAAACCTTGAAAGGTTTCTTAACTTCTTCACTCCTTGCAGAGTCTCTGCACACAAAGGTGTTATCTGTTCTAAGCTTCTCTGTTCCTCAAACCTCTAAGGGATTAACCCTTTTTTCCTCTCTCTCATATGGAGAATCTGATGCCTTCGTGGCAATCTCTTGCTCAAGAAACTCCTTACTGAGACGGTAGGGTGTTTAGTAACCCTGTGAAGGTCTTCCCTGACTCTTCTCTTCTTCTCTAAACTCAGAATAGAGTTCTTTTTGTGCTATATGCACTTTCTCAATGCATTCCTGGCAGAGATTCTAGAATATTTAGTGATTTTGTCTTTTGGTTGAACTCAAAACAAAGTTCCTCAATGCATATAGTGCATTCGCTCAATGCCCTCTTGGCATATTTACCCAAATTCCACAGAATTCAGGAGTGCATCTATGCACTGGCTTTCAGAACCCGTAGCATTCTGTCACACCCTCTTGGCATGAAGCCTCAAAGAACCCCAAACCTGAAATCAAAGAACCCACAGATAGCAGAACCTATCTGTCCCTGCAAATTCACATCTACATCATATAAAGAACACACAAAGACATTCATAAACACATAAAGACACACATAAACTCATGTAGGAAATCTGCTCTTTATATTAATATGAAATGCCTCTTTTACAAGGTGTTCTTGAGCTCAGACTTTGACAGAGTCTCGTCTCCTTCTCTCCTCCACTCTAACTCTCACAGAGCTCTCCTATCTCTAGAATCTACTCAATAATCCCTCCAAAATAAGATCTAAGATATTTTACATGAGGGGTCTCTTCAAGCTATTCCCTCCATATCACCTACTCTATTCAATTACATTGAATTACATTGAATGGGTTGTCTATTCTGAATTAGATCTAGATCCCAGCCTTACAACCATTAAAGGCCTTCTTTAACTACAGCCTGCTCAAAGGCACGACTTTGGCTCTACCAACCTTACAAACATTTAATACAAATTTCAAATTCAAAATTTGAAACAAGAGGGTTTCGCCTCTCCTTCTTCATTGAATGTGCGATGTGCTGGCTGGATGGCTGGCTGGCGCATGGCTAGATTAGAGCGATGCTCCTGCATCATACTCCTCTTATGTGAAAAATTGATGAGCTCCTACTCATGATATTCCTAGCATCATTGTTGAAATCCACCTGGATCCCAAACAGTCCTCTGGAGTTGTTCATCTTCTCCACTTCTTTATTGTTGTTGCTTCTGCTGCTCTGCTACTATTGTTGTCTCCCTTCTGCTCAACCTTTCTCTGTTGGAAGTCTCCTATGCTGAATTCAACATCAGCCTCCAGATCTACTATATCTCCTCTTCCATCTACTCCCATGGATGGATTTGTGTATGCAGTCTCCTTGGCTACACTTCCTCCTTGAAAATAGGTCGATCAACTAGATCTCTCGTGCTGTCTTCTCCATCTCCTATGGCCTCAACTTACTACTCTGCTACAGATTCCAATTCTGCAGTCTTATTATTGAGCTACTGCTCAACGTCTCCCTTTGACATCTTGACTATCATCTCTCCTGCTAGCATGTCTCCATCTTCTTCCAGTCGCTACTTGGGCTGGTATTCTTCCTCTGTCTCCAACAAGATCTGTTGGATGTGCATGCCATGCACCATCACCCTTCTCTCCAGGGCTTCAATATCTTCGTACAGATCAACAAAGTCTATGTTGTCTGCTTCCTCCTCTTCTTCTTCTACTGCTACAAGCTCCAGTGCTGCAGTCATCTCCTTTTCAGCTTCTTGGCTGAAAATTTTGAGCCATTCTTTCGAATGCTTGTCTCCTTCTCCTTGGGTAGACATCAGTGTCTGCTCCATTTCTTCCATGACAGTCTCTACTGATTGTCCCTCTCCTACTGTTGTTGTATCTACAACACAAGATTTTGCCTCCCCTGCGCTATGTGGAAGGAATATCTCAATTCCTCCAATCATCAGAATGCTCATATGATATTTCTCTATCAGCTCTCCTCACTGATATGAACTCACCTCTGAATTCATGAGACTTTCATACAGTCTCATCTACTCTCCCTTTCCCAGCTGGAAATATGGGAATTTTCTGCTGCCCTCCTGGAAATCTATGAGATCCTCCAACGATCTCATCTCATTGCCCACCTGGCAATCTAAAATTTCCCTATTGTCCTCCTGATAGTCTATGAGATCTCACAATGATCTCATCTCATTTCCCTCTTGAAAATTGGATTTTTTTTTTCTTCCCTCTTGACAGTCTCTGAGATCTTCCAGTGATATCAGTTCATCCTCATCACTGAGATTTCTCCCAGCTTCTGGTTCACATACCTGAACCATCTCCTCCTCATCATTCCTGAGACTTTTAGCATGCCTCAACCATCATCTTATCATCCTCCGTTGTCTTTTGGCCACTGATCAGGGGATCAAATTTTGCTCAAATTTCAAAGTGCTTGAAATGCAATGAAATCAGTGCCATTGTGTCTGTCTCATATTCCTGATTCCGGCGATATATTTACTTTAACAAACAGACTCCGTATTGAGAAGATACCACGATCTGTTCGTCAAGTCAAACAGGCAAAAAATTTCGTGTTGACTGTACAATCCGTATAGTCCGTACGGTCTGACATGGCAGGGACATATAGGCCGTACGATGACATGTCAGGTGGTGATGTGGAAAAATATGGTTGGTTGACAGTGGGTGAACCAGGAGATGACACATGTCCTTTGGGTGGAAAATGATATGAGGACATGTGGCCCAATCCGTGGGCGCTACGTGTCACTCGTTGATTGGGTTATTGTTTGTATGTAAAATTTTTGGTGTTCGCGGGGTTCAACCCCCGGACCTCCCACACTGCATAGTATTAACAAACCCCGACCGACCGTTGGGTTACGCTTTGTGCCTTGTTATGTATGTTGATGCATATATATTTAAGTTTGATTGTTGTTTAAATGGAAAGGGGGGTCGGGCCGGGGCTTAGCCCCGACCCGTGGTCCTATTACATAGCATGTGACCGATTGGTATGTGCGTACGACCATTATACCTATTGCGCGGTTGTATGGTGTGTGGCCCCATTTCATATGGGCGCGGAACTCGGTCACATGGGTTTACATGTGACCATGTATGGAGCGCGGGGAAGTTAAACAGTCAAACGGTTGTAACCTTTGTTAACCACTTTTTATCAAAGCGCGAGGTCACATGACCCATACGCCCAGGTGCCTAGGAGGTTAGGGGCTGACACGCCCTTAACCATTGTACGGTTTGCACCGTTGGCATGGTTGTGCCAGGTGCTGGGTTTATATGCTTTAAAATGCGTGTGAGCCAGGTTCAATGATGAAGGGTGCGTTTTGTAGATTCAGAGACAACAAGCTTGAAGGGGGAGACTTCCAGGAGGCCTAACTTGTTCGTTTTCGACCGATTGAGGTGCCAAAAGCGCCCAGTTAGGGGTTTTTGGACGCTTTGAAGCCATTGGAGTAGTCGGTTTGTCAGTTTGAGCATTGTAAGACATGTTTTTGAGCACTTTGAGCAATTAATAATAATGATCCATTGGAAGCTGGACCAGGAGATGTAGCCCA
>JZKD02S2005803.1:340228-352649 GCA_000966675.3 Picea glauca
CAGTTGTTCTTTCAAAATGTTTGGGTGCATTTTGGATTGCCTAAGTCCATTATTTCTGATCGGGATTCTCGATTTGTTGGAAGTTTTTGGTCGAGTTTATGGGCACTCATGGAAAACAAGCTTAAAAAGAGCACATCTTTTCATCCACAGACAGATGGTCAGACAGAGGTGGTAAATCATACAGTAGTGCATCTTCTTCGTGCTTATTGCAGTAAGCATCCTAAACTTTGGGATGAACATTTACACTACATTCAACATGTGTACAATCGAGCTAAGCACTCTTCGACGCAAACATCGCCATTTCAAGCATGTTTTGGCTATTTTCCCAAGTCGCCTTTAGATTTTATCTTTGGGAAAGATATTGCTGTCGATGGTCAATATGACATTGATAGGGCAAAGAAGTTCATTGAACAAATTCATTTGATACATCATGTGGTGCAAGAGCAGTTGGAAAAGAGTCAGGCCAAGTACAAGACGAGACATGACAAGCATCATGTTGATCACAGTTTCAAAGTTGGGGATGAAGTTTGGATTTACATCAGCAAGGAGAGGCTTCAAGGAGAAGGTAAAATGTTGAAACCGATTCGATATGGTCCTTTCAATATTGTTGACAAGATTGGTAACAATGCTTTTCGTTTAGATTTGCCTCCTTATATGCAGATGTATGCAGTTATTAATGTTGAGAATTTGAAGTTATATGAGCCTCCATTGATTGATGATCAAGGAGAGCATGTTCAGAGTCCTTCCATAGATGATTTTTCTCCAGAGTATCTAACAGAACTGCAGGAAGACACCATCCTTGACAGGAGGATGCAAACTTCGAAACGAGGAAATGTGGAGTATTTGCGAGTTGGTCTTAAAGGGACGAATCCAAGAAAGGCCAAGTGGATTGAGGTTGGAAGGGTGAGGGAACTATACCCTCATATTCAAATAGACTGAAAATAGTCTTTTGGAGGTCCAAAAGCTTCCCAATGGGGAGGTGTGATCAGGGGATCAAATTTTGCTCAAATTTCAAAGTGCTCGGAATGCAACGAAATCAGTTCCATTGCGTCTGTCTCGTCTTCCTGATTCCCGCGATATATTTACTTTGAAAAACGAACTCCGTATGGAGAATATATCACGATCTGTTCGTCAAGTCAAACTGGCAAAAAAATTGGTGCTGATTGTAAAGTCCGTACAGTCCGTACGGTCTGACATGGCAGGGCTGTACAGGTCGTACGATGACGTGTCAGGTGGTGATGTGGCAACATATGGTTGGTTGATAGTTGGATAACCAGGAGATGACACGTGTCCTTTGGGTGGCAAATGATATGAGGACACGTGGCCCAATTCGTGGGCGCCACGTGTCACTCGTTGATTGGGTTATTGTTTGTATGTAAAATTTTTGGTGTCCGCGGGGTTCGACCCCCGAACCTCCCACACTGCATAGTCTTAACAAACCCTGACCGACCGTTGGGTTACGCTTTGTGCCTTGTTATGTATGTCGATGCATATATATTTAAGTTTGATTATTGTTTAAATGGAAAGGGGGGTCGGGCCGGGGCTTAGCCCCGACCCGTGGTCCTATTACATAACATGTGACCGATTGGTATGTGCGTGCGATCGTTATACCTATTGCGCGGTTGTATGGTGTGTGGCCCCATTTCATATGGGCACGGAACTCGGTCATATGGGTTTACATGTGACCATGTATGGAGCGCGGGGAAGTTAAACAGTCAAACGGTTGTAACCTTTGTTAACCACTTTTTATCAAAGCGCGAGGTCACATGACCCATACGCCCAGGTGCCTAGGTGGTTAGGGGTTGGCACGCCCTTAACCATCCTATGGTTTGCACCGTTGGCACAGTTGCGCCCGTTGCTGGGTTTATACGCTTTAAAATGCATGTGAGCCAGGTTCAATGATGAAGGGTGCATTTTGTAGATTCAAAGACAACAAGCTTGAAGGGGGAGACTTCCAAGAGGCCTAACTTCTTCATTTTTCGACTGATTGAGGTGCCAAAAGAGCCCAGACAGGGGTTTTTGGACGCTCTGAAGCCATTGGAGCAGTCGATTTGAGCATTGTAAGACATGTTTTTGAGCACTTTGAGCAATTAATAATAATGATCCATTGGAAGCTGGACCAGGAGATGTATCCCACGAGAGGGGTGAACTCCTTTATCAATTGCTGTGTTTATGTGATTATGTTCATTGATTATGATGTTGTCTATGTGTAAATTGAATGTGTAATCCTTTAATATATGTGTTGCAAACTGATCCTTTTTATTTAAACACATAACATTCACTTGCAATAATTTTCAAGTATTTCAAGTCTTCTTCATTTTTAGATCAACCACCAATTCCCTGACTGGCCATTTTACCTTCGTCCTCACGGGCCATTCATACACCCAATGTGATCTTGCATTTTGCTGCATCTGCAGTGCAATTTCCTCCATCCTCGCTCTGATCTGGATGATCTCTTTATCCATCTCATCTTTTCTTGGCTACTGATGGATCTTCTTTCCATCGCATCTATGGCCTTCAATAGCCATTTTCTGCCTTCTACCTGCCCTCCCGGCAAGTCTGTTGCTGTCACTCTGCAACCCTGAGTGCTTCCAGCGTCCCCTAAAGTCCTCCCGACTATCTTCTTGACTGCTGCGTACCTGCGAGAAATCACCACAGAGTCTCAATACTTTTCCTTCCTCTGATACCAAACTGATGTGTATCAGAGTACTCTTCCTCCTCTCACTTCCTCTACCTACAATATACAAATCGAGTCAAGCTCTGATACCACTTGACGTGTATCAGAGTGTTTTTCTTCTCCTTCTCTGCCTCCTTCTGCCTGCAGTATACAGACACAAGGTTGCTCTGATACCACTTGACGCAGATCCTCGACCCTCGGGCCAGAGTCCGCTATAAGATGGTTCTTCCTTAACTAAGCCTAAATAGCTCTTCGGGCTCCTGCTCAGAAACCCATAAAAAAATTCGGTCCACAGATTCTTCTCCTCCAAACAGACTCCAAGATATGACCACGACCTTTTCCCAAAAAATAATTTTGGGTTTCATGATTTCGTGAACCCAGATGTCGAGTTCCTTGGATTCTCGAACCTCTGAATGCCGAAATGTTGAATTTTTGGCCTATGTGACCACTTTCCCCCGTGATCGCATGCCTCTTTCAGAACTTTGGGGTTTCCAACGCCAAAATACCCCGGTTCCTTGTCTTCGGGACTTCCGAAATCCCGAACCCCGATATGCCAAAATCTGATCCTGTCTCATGATTCGACAATAGTCCTCCAACGCTTTCAGGATTTCACGTTTCAGAACTTCACGAATCCCGATGCAACAATTCCTTGCCCTCTCGTACTCCCAGTATCTGAAGTACCAAAGTACCAAAATTCCAAAACTCCAGTCCTCCTTCTCCTGAGAAAGATCAACGGCTCAAAGCCTCCCTTGATCCAATATCTCAGATACTTTCAGGATTCTATGGATCAAGAGTTCCGAACTCTTACCCCTGCATCTTCTGGTAGCTGAAATACTGAAATGCTCCTTTCGAGGATTTCCCTGAAACCTTGTCCGCGTGCACTTTTTGGGACTTCGAGATTCACGATTTCATGAATCCTCTACGAAAAATGTTGCTCCTTTGACCTTTCGGTATTCGAAACCCCAATATGCCAAAATGTCGAATTTTCTGCTCAAAAGGCAAGTCGTGTTTTGTGACTTCGGGGTTTTCACTGTGAAGTGCCCCAGTCTCTTGTCATCGGGATTCTAGAAATGCCAAACCCTGAATCTCTGAAATGTCGAAATGATCTAGCACTCCTCTCCTTTGGATATGAGGATTAGACCTCATGCAGCTTCTCCTGGATCCGATGGATATCGGTTATCCATGCAAGATATGACGGTAGTTGTAGCTCCTTCCTGAGCTTACGCTTTCTTCCTTCTCCTGGAAGATTTTTCAAGTTCCAAAGGTCTCACCCTTTGCTTCCTCTGCGAGTCCTGATGGTTTTGGACCTCGCTTGCGTTCTGAAATGCTATCTCTCCTGATATTTCTCAACACTGAACCTTCCAAAGGGTTTTCTCAGCCTCTGTGACCCTTGCAACTATGGCTCTGTGCACTAAGGCACTTTTCCTTCTGATCTTTCTTCCTCTAAAACCTTGAAAGGTTTCTTAACCTCTGCACTCCTTGCAAAGTCTCTACACACAAAGGTGCTATCTATCCTGAGCTTCTCTATTTCTTAGACCTCTAAGGGATTAACCCTTTTTTCCTCTCTATAAACTTAAAACATAGTTCCTTTTGTGTTATCTGCACTTGCTCAATGCCCTCCTGGAAGAGCTTCCAGAATCTTTAGTGATTCTGTCAGCTGGTTGAACTCAAAATAGAGCTCCTCAATGCATCCAGTGCATTCTCTCAATTCCCTCTTGGCAGAGCTTCCACATAATTCTCATAAATTTTATTTTCTCTATGGCTTCTATGCACCTGCTCAATGCCCTCTTGGCAGAGCTTCTACAGAATCCCTCAATGATTCTGGTCCGTCCTGTGATCTCTTCTACACAGTCTTACCTCCAAGGTATTCAACAACCTTGATGATTCTCCTTGAGTCAGTGACTTCAGCTGGTGAGCCCTCTTGGCACGTCCTTGCCAAAATTCCACAGAATTCAGGAGTGCATCTATGCACTGGCTTTGAGAACTCACAGAGTTCTGTCACACCCTCTTGGCATGAAGCCTCAAAGAACCCCAAACCTGGAATCAAAGAACCCATAGATAGAAGAACCTATCTGTCCCTGTAAATGTACATCTACAACATATAAAGAACAAACAAAGACATTCATAAACACATAAAGACACACAGAAACTCATGCAGGCAATCTGCTCTTTATATTAATATGAAATGCCTCCTTTACAAGGTGTTATTGAGCTTAGACTTTGACAGAGTCTCGGATTTTTCTCTCCTCCACTCTAACTCTCGCAGAGCTCTCCTATCTCTCGACTCTACTCAATAATCCCTCCAAAATAAGATCTAAGATCTTTTACATGAGGGGGCTCTTCGAGCTCTTCCCTGCATCTCACCTACTCTATTCAATTACATTGAATTACATTGAATGGGCTGTCTAGTACGAATCGAATCTATATCCCAGCCTTACAACCATTAAAGGCCTTATTTAACTACAACCCACTCAAACAAACATCTTTGGCTCTACCAACCTTACAAACATTTAATACAAATTTCAAATTCAAAATTTGAAACGAGAGGGCTGGGCCTCTCCTTCTTCATTGAATGTGCGCTGTGCTGGTTGGTTGGCTGGTTGGTGCATGGCTGGCTTGGAGCGATGCTCCTGCATCAGCTTTGTACAAGTCTTTTTAGATGATATCCTCATCTATTCCAAGAATGAAAGAGAACATGAGGAACACTTGCGAGTGGTGTTGTCCTACCTTAGAGAGAACAAATTGTATGGGAAGTTGTCGAAGTGCTTCTTCTTCCAGAAATAAATTCACTATTTAGGTCATATAATTTCCGACGAAGGAATCTCTGTGGACCCAGAAAATGTAAAGGCCATTATGGAATGGCCAGTGCCAAAAAATGCTCATGAGGTAAGAAGCTTCATGGGGCTAACAAGTTATTATCGAAGATTTATGGAACGTTTTTCTAAGATAGCGAAACCCATCACCACTTTGCAGTGCAAGGGGGTTCGGTATGAATGGACAAAAGAATGTGATAGTGCATTCATCCATCTTAAGAGGTTACTAACTAGTGCACCAATTCTACAAGTGTCAGATATGGAAAAGGACTTCACAGTCTGCACAGATGCCTCGAAGCAGGGGTTGGGTGTCGTGCTAATGCAGGATGGAGGAGTGATAGCGTATGCATCAAGGAAGTTGAAGAAACACAAGACGATTTACGCTACTCATGATTTAGAGTTGGTAGCTGTAATGCTAGCTCCGAAACTTTGGAGGTACTATCTAGTAGAGAAAAACTTTGAGATCAAAACAGACCATCAAAGTTTAAAAAATATCTTCACTCAAAGGGATCTGAATTCCAGGCAAAGGTGATGGAGTGAGTTCATGAGTGAGTATGATTTTGGTATTTTATACATCAAGGGAAAGGAAAATGTGGTCGTAGAATCCTTGAGCAGGAGACCACGTCTCTTCTCCTTGGTACCCTTAAATGTCAATCTGAGGGAACGTGTGTTGACCGAACTCTTTGGAGACAGTTGGTATTTAAGGGTTACATCAAACCTCCAGAGTGGGAGGAAATTAGATCCAAAGTATGAAGGATATAGTCTAGAAGAAGACAAACTATTGAGATATCGAGGAAGTATGTACATCCATGAAGGTGGGGATATTCGAAGCATCATATTGAAGGAAGCCCATAGAGCACTTTATTGTGCACATCCAGGGGTGAATTAAATGTACACAGACATGAGGAAGTTATTCTTCTGGGTAGGCATGAAGTGCAATGTAGTCCATTTCGTTGTCAAGTGCCTAAAGTGTCAACAAGTGAAAGACGACCACCATCACCCGGTAGGCCTCCTACAACCACATGATGTTCCTATGTCCAAGTGGGAAGTCATTTCTATGGATCTTGTTGTGGGGTTGCCACTCACATATCTTAGACACAATGTCATTCTTGTAATAGTTGATAAGTTAGCCAAGAGTGCTCATTTTATTCCAGTTAGAGATACTTACGATGTCACTGATGTGGCATGCATGTTTGTAAGTGAGGTCATCCGTTTGCATGGGATACCTAAGAAGATCATTTCAGATAGGGACTCCAGATTCACTTCTAGGTTTTGGACAAGTTTGTAGTCAGCGTTGGGGACTCAGTTGATATTAAGTACAACTTATCATCAAGAAAATAATGGGAAAACTTAGAGAGTAAATCAGGTTATGGAAGACATGCTTAGGATGTATGTTATGGATATTCAAACCCATTGGGAGAAGTACCTAACTTTGGTAGAGTTCGCCTACAATAACAGTTTTCATAGCTCTATCGGAATGCCACCCTACAAAGCTCTATATGGAAGGCCATGTAGAACACCGTTGAGTTGGAAGAGGTTAGAAGACCAAGTAACAATTGGGCCAGAATTGATTCAAGAGATGGAGGAACGGGTGATTTAGATTAGGCAGAGGCTAAAGGAAGCACATGATAGACATAAAAGTTATGTAGATGCACACAGGAGTGACCGAAGTTATAAAGTGGGAGATTAGGTTTTCATTCGTATCAGGCCTAATAAGAGTACCATACGGTTCGAGAAGGGGAAAAAGTTGTCACCTCGATTTATAGGACCATTCAGAATCCGAGAGAAAATTGGACTTGTTTCCTATCATCTCGTACTTCCACCCCACTTGCATAAAACTCATAATGTTTTTCATGCATATGTTCTACGTCATTATGTTTCTGATGAATCACATAAACTAAATTGGAAGTAATTGCAGGTATTGGACACGGGAACCCTCACGGTAGAACCATTACACATATTGGACCGTAGATTCCAACAACTCAGGAACCGTCTGGTAGACCAAGTTAAGGTCCAGTGGGACAAGTTTAGTCCAGGATCTGCTACTTGGGAGAATGACGAGATATTACGACGAGATTATCCCTCACTTTTTTGACCACCTCGAGAATATGTTCTCGAAGGTTGGGTGTATGTAACATTAACTTTTGACTTAGATAGCTAGGATTACCTGAGGCCTAATCACCTTTATTTTTTTCACAGTGAAACTATTAATGATACACTTGAACTTTTAAGACCTAGAAACCTATATGAATGTTTAAATGTTATTTGAATGATGATGGATATGATGCGATCTACTGTGTGAATGTAAATTCTATGAATGATTAGATGTTATTGATGATGATGGATATGATGCGATATATTGTGTGGATGGGAATCCTATGAAGGTTTAAATGCTATTTAAATGATGTTGGATATGATGCAATCTATTATGTAAATGACAATTCTATGAATGGGTAACGTTAATTGAATTATGGGGATATTATGAGATCTATTTCTAACTTAAAAACTTTGATGTTAAATTTATTGGTACGTGGATACCAAATTGAAATTATGGTTGTATGCAATTACATGATGATAATGCATAGATATGTATGAGTTTGTGTTACATACTAATCTGTAGGTCATTGGGCTATGAAATAGCCAAGGGATAATGATAATGAAAGTGGATGTAATGACCACTGGCCAAGAAACAATATGGTATGAAAATTTGTATGTGAAATTATATTGGTTTGGATGCATTGCTATGATATGTGAACCAATGTAGGATTCCAATTGGTGAGACTGCCCAAAACTGAATAAAATGTGACAAAACTCCTAGCAACACAGTGCCACTGTATATTCCATTGTAGGGTGTGGACCTTAGTCGTGTTAGGAGGGGTAGAGGCATTTCCCACCGTGTATCCTCTGAAACCTAGAGTCATGGGAGGATGGTGTTAGCTCACGCTCCCCTAGATGTGTGATGACGACTGTCAGTTGCCTGCTGGGGAATATTGGTCAAGATAGTGACACTTCCGCTTATGGGTTTTATTTGGAGTTAGGTCAATACATTTGATGCTCCAAGATAGTCTAGCAGAGGAAGGATATGAATGGAAGATGGAAGTAAGTTGGGGAGGAAGGATGAGTAGAAATAGTTGAGAGTGTATGGAGATATGCCTTATGGTGGAATTTATTGTTCTTTTCTTCTAAAAAGAAAATGTGTATATATGAACATTCATAATTACTTAACTAAACTACAAGTTGTCTAAATAAACATTGTTGAGCTAGATTATTGTAATTAAGGGATTTCACAAACATTTGATTGATCTATTAACTTTTATAACATGAATAGTCTTGTTGATTGGATTGGATGCATACAAAAATTACTAGTGAGGTGATAGTTATTGTTATTAGTACATGCACGAGACTTGTATGTACTAGCTACACATGCATTTCTTGCACATGTACACTAGCATGTATGAATTTTCTTGGCTTACTTACTAATAATGTTGGTTATTGGATATGAATGTGTGAACCATGTGTCTTTTCCCTTGTATCATAAAATACTTTAACTTTGGGATGAAGTTTCCTGAAGGGTGGGTGTATGTAACAACCCTAAGTAATTAATCAATTGTCATGATTTAAATAATTGTTTAATGTATATTAGTTAATTAATTAATTAATTAATTGTTATGATTTAATATTTGTTTAATGTATATTAGTTTAATTAATTAGTTAATTAATTTCATGATTAAATATTTGGTTAATGAATTCGAGTTTAATAAATTATTAATTTATTACATGGAGACTTAATGTATCGAATGATGGAACCATTAAAGAGAAAGGGGATAAGGTAGATGACACTTAATGGAGAGATAAGGTGGGTGAGAATTAATGAAGGTATAAGGCAGTGAATAAGAGAGGGGGAAAGGAGGATAAGAGAAGGGAAAAACACTCAAGAAGGGATTTTTTTGGGGGGGGAGCATAATTTTTCAGAGGAGAGGATTGTATTGTTGGTTTGGGGGCTGGAGTAGCTTGCTAGAGGAGGGTTCTACTGGTTTTTGCTTGAGGAGATTGTTGGAGTTTGGTGCACTGAGACAGGGGGCACCTGTTGCTAGGAGTTTTGGGCTCAGGGGCGAGGAATCCGTAAGGAATCCTGTAGCTAGGGAGATGGAGAGGCTCTGTTCCTAGTTGGTTGGGATGAAAATATTTAGTTTTTAGGCGGTTTCAAGCAGTTTGCAACAACAAGAAAGCAAAGGACAAACTTCTTCTTCAAGAGGTATTTTTCCAGTATTAATTTTGTAAAGAATGAAAGTTATGATATGAATTTATGTATGGAAATTGTGTAATATGTTGTGTAATTTGTTTATGATTACTTATGATTATTGTGGACTATTAAATTTTAGAATTTGATGTTTAAACTGATTAATTGCTAGAACTTAAACCTAAATTATATAAATTTGTTGTAATGCAAAATAGAAATAGAAATTAGATGTTATGACAAAAACTTGTTCATAAGGATTCTTTCTGAAAAGAAATGTAATTTAGATTAAAATTTACTATTTAACCTTGAAGTTTAGTAAAGGATCTCACATGATCAGAATCTTAGGAGCGAGCGCAGAAGAACATCAGTTGGTAGTAGATTTAGGGAACTCGACAATCAACAGTCAGGAGCACAGAGGTTGATGTTTCCCAAATTCGTGAAGTCATGAAAAGAAAGAGATGATATAGACCATTGATGCTCGAGGTGATCTGGACCGTTGATCTGGTTGCATTGATCTGACGCGAGAAAATTTCAGGAAATCGGGTTTCAGGAGTTCGGAGCATGCAAGGAGCTGTCTTCCCAAGTCGCAAAGTCATGGAACGTGAAATCACGATATGCGAGAGTGGATCTGGATCGTTGGTGCTAGAAGAGATCTTAACCATTGATCAGGTCCCATTGATATGACGCGAGGAAATTTTGGGAACTCAGGTTTCGAGAGTTTTAAGCCTGGGGGGAGTTGTCTGCCCAAGTCGTGAAACATGAAATTGTGAAATGCAAGAGAGGATCTGGACCGTTGGTGCTAGATGAAATATGAACCATCGATCTGGTCCCATTGATCAGACGTGAGAAAATTTCGGGAACTCATCAATCGAGAGTTCGAAGCATGGAGGAAGCTGTCATCCCAAGTCGCACAGATGCGATACGCAAAATTGTGAAATGAGAGAACGGATCTGGACCGTTGGTGCTCAAGGAGATCTAAATCATTGATCTGGCCCCATTGATCTGAAGCGATAAAATCTCGGGAACTTGGCAATAGGGAGTCTAAAACAGGGAGGAAGTTGTCTGCCCAAGTCACAAAGTCGCGTCACACGAAACCACGATATGCGAGAGTGGATCTGGACTATTGGAACTCAAGGAGATATGAATCGTTGATCCG
The DNA here is from genome assembly GCA_000966675.3 of Picea glauca. Taxonomy (NCBI): domain Eukaryota; kingdom Viridiplantae; phylum Streptophyta; class Pinopsida; order Pinales; family Pinaceae; genus Picea; species Picea glauca. The sequence continues at coordinate 351,115 of JZKD02S2005803.1, forward strand.
GTCCCATTGATCTTAGGAAATTTTTTAAGATGGCAGGTTGCTAGCATTTTTGTAATTAGATAGGATGTGGGCATCTTTGTCAGTAGATAGGCTTCAGGTAGTTTTGTAAGTAGATAGGCTGCATGCATTTTTTCAAATAGATAGGCTACATGCATCTTTGTAAGTAGACAGGATGCAGGTCTTTTTTCAAGCTCTTAGCTGGAATTAATATAAGGATCCACTTTTTACTTACACAAAAAAAAATGTAATTTTATTAGAAAACTTGACCTCATTGAAGAGGTTTATAAACATCCACAAGATGCCATTAAAATATAAAAACTAGATGTCATGAGACTCCATCCATTGCATGATATAGATGATAAACTAATATTCCATTTATTTTGAGTACTATAAGTCCAAAGAAAGAAGAAATTAAAAATAACATTGTTCTTTAGAAATTTAGTAGTTTTAGCTCAATTGATGGAAGAGAAAGAGTTATGTATCTCTCTGATCCTATCTTTTTTGCATTCTAAGGAATTTACCTACAATTTTTCTTTGTCATTTAACCAGTCTATTATAATTTTTGAATCACAAAGAATCTGCATGTCTACTATGTGTAGTTTAGAAGCCAAAGTGAGAGTGGACTAGACTCCAAGAAGTTCAACTCTTGTATTTGTGTCAACATCACAATCGAAGGTCTTGTTGGATTACTAAGAGGGGGGTTGAACAGTAATATCATAATTATAATCCTTTTTCTTTAAATAATCCAAGTGTTATATCAATGTAGAATTATTATCCAATAATGAGCAATAATAAATGAACAATCACACACATACACAGTACACCAGTGTTTTACATGGAAACCCAAATTGGTAGAAAAACACAAAATGATTTTTCTTATATGTCTTGAAGAATTACATTCATTGGAAGCACCAACTTCCTTTGTTTTCCAGCTGCAATTGGAAGGAGGCTCCAACCCCCTAGTTTCTTAGGGTACAACCTAAGGGTGGCTCCAACTCCCCAATTCTTTGGCTACAACTAGAAGGGGGCTACAACCCCTTGTGTTATCCTTCTACAACCGAAATGTGGCTACAACCACTTGTCCTTGCCTCACCCAACTGCCCTGAAGTAGAAGTATAATGATGAAACCACTATCACACTATCACTATGAGATATACCGCTGTAAACTTGTACCAATAAACCTGAACCATGCATCAACCATGAATCAACCTGTACCTTAACCTGTAATCAACCTATACCATAAACAAGTGCATCAACCATGCACAAACCTATAATCAACCTATACCATAAACAAGTGCATCAATCATGCACCAACCTGTAATCAACCTGTACCATAAACAAGTGCATCAACCATGCACCAACCTGTACCATAAAAAATTTCATCAACCATGCACCAAGTATGTACCAGTCATGTTTCAATTACTCATCAACTATGACTCATCAATATGTACCAACATCATCAACTATACACCTCATGTATGCACCAACTCATCAACTACTTGTCTCAACCATGTACCCAACTTGTACCTCAACCA
>JZKD02S2005803.1:354792-373871 GCA_000966675.3 Picea glauca
CCTTTTGGGGCTTCTAGATGACATATGAGGGTCCTCCAACTTTGTAAGGCCATAACTCTCAAACCGTGAGGAGTTATGTGACGTTACACATACCACCAGAAATGGAATGACATGTTATATCCATATAGAATAGTATTACCTTCAAATATAGAAAAACTCATACCGTTATCCATCAAACAAACTTGGGTCCATTACCCAAACCTGGGTTCTCCAACATCACATGGTCATAACTCTCTAACCGTGAGGAGTTATGTGACATTACACATACCACCAGAAATGGCATGACAAGCAATATCCATCTAGGATAGTTTCCCTGACAAATTCACTATCCTTCATCTCATTATTCCACAATTAATCATGGGTTCTCTTACTCCGCAAAACATCTTCCCATGAGGGATTTCACCATAAGGGGACCACTTTGGAGTTCATCCATATTTACTTCTTATCAACCATCACAAGAAAATAATGAGTCATATTTACATCAAACAATCTTGGGTCCATTACCAAAACCTTTGTGTTGCAGGGCTTTCTTCAAGGGTTGAGATCAATGACAACCAACGTTAATCAACAATCTCCCCCTTTGGCATTAATGACAACACTCTGATGCAATACTAAAATCCTATCACTCATGCTCCCCATGGAACCATGCCTCTGTATTTTGCATCTGATAAATCTGCTCCCCCTAGAACCATGCCTCTATCCTCTTCATCTGATAAATATGCTCCCCCTGGAATCATGCCTCTGTCCTTTGCATTTGATAAATATGATTCCCCTGGAACCATGCCTATGTCCTTTGCATCTGATAAATCTCTCCCCCTTTGTCATGTACATCTAATACATATAATATAAACATTCAAAAAACATTCAAAAAGCATTCATTTTGGAGTAGAAATAACTCCAAGTCTTTGGTGAAGATATTCAAAGGATTCCCGTGGAAGTGGTTTTGTAAAGATGTCTGCCACTTGTTCTTTTGTGCCCACATACTCAACTCTAATGTTCCTTTCTACAACCTGTTCCCATAGAAAGTGATACTTAATTGGAATGTGCTTTGTCTTGGAGTGCATCACCGGGTTTTTTGAGATACTGATGGCGCTTGTATTATCACAATATAATGGAATGGGCTCATCATACTCAACCTGTATATCTGTCAAAGTTTGTTTCAACCAAAGAACCTGTGTACAACATGTTGTTGCTGCAATATACTCTGCCTCGGGTGTAGATAGAGATATTGATGATTGTTTTTTTGTTAGCCATGATACTAAACACTCACCCAAGTAGAACGCTACTCCATTAGTGCTTCATCGGTCATCAATACAACCTTCCCAATCTGCATCTGTGTAGGAAATTAGTGATAGATCCTTTCATTTTGGATACCATAGTCCAAACTCTTATGTTCCTTTGAGATATCTGAAAATCCTCTTCATTGTTAATACATGTGATTCCTTTGGTGCTGCTTGAAATCATGTCATCTCTCCAACTACCTTCACTACATCTAGTCTAGATGATGTCACATACAGTAGGATGCCAATCATTGACCTGTATTGCCTTTGATCTATAGACTTTGAATCATCATCTTTGCTCAACTTGCAACTGGTTTGCATGGGAGTGATAACTAGTTTGCAATCTTCCATTCCAAACCTCTTTATCATTTCTATGATATACTTGGTTTGAGAAATAAAAATTCCTTGGTTTCTTTGACATATATGAAGTTCCAGAAAGAAGGATAGTTATCCAAGTAGCGGCATTTCAAATTCTTTCTGCATATCTTTCGCAAATTTCTGTCTTAACCTGTCATCATCACTACCAAAAATAATATCATCAACATAAACTTCAATTAATAAAATATTACCTTGACTTACCTTGATGTAGAGGTTGTTGTCTATACTTCCTTTTCTGAACCCTCTCTGTTGCAGATACTCATCCAGTCTGGAGTACCATGCTCTAGAAGCCTGTTTTAGACCATACAATGCCTTCTTTAATTTAAACACATAATATGTGTTCTTCGACAAATGAAATCCATATGGTTGTTCAATGTAGACTTCTTCTTCAAGTTCCCCATTCTGAAAAGATGATTTTACGTCCATCTGATATACTTTAACATTTTTGGAGCATGCATAAGCTAAAAGAAAACAAATTGCTTCCATTCTCGCAACTGGGAAAAATGTCTCTTCAAAATCGATTCCTTCAATCTGAGCATATCCTTTACATACCAATCTAACTTTGTTCCTTGTAACCTATCCATCTTCATTCAATTTATTCCTGAAAACCCATTGTGTGTCAATCACATTCTTATTTTTTGGTCTTGGAACCAATTCCCAAGTTCCATTTTTCTCTATTTGATCCAATTCTTCATCCATGGCCTTATTCCAAAATTTATCCTTGCTAGCTTCTTCAAAATAGTTTGGTTAAATTGTAGATAAGAGTGCTAGGTGTGTTTGTTCTGGTGAATGGATTCTTCTTCTAGTCTCAACTCCTGCATCTTTGTTTCCGATAATCTGATTTGAAGGATGATTCTTCTGTACTCGTTTACTGGGTGTCTTTGGAGACACTTTCTGAATTTTCTCTTCTGCTTCTATCAGATTCTGTTCATCTTCGTCTTCTACTTCCTTTTCTTCTTCTACTTATTATTCTAAGGGTTGTTTCATTGATTCATTTTCTTCCTTTGACTCTGGTCTTCCCGTTTCATCAATTGTTACGTTGATGCTTTCCACAACTTTGTTCAATCTTAGATTGTAACACTTGTATGCTTTCCTTTTACTTGAGTAACCAACAGGTACTCCTTTGTGCATGAAAGAGTCAAACTTTACTATTCTTCCATCTTCTCTTTTGATATAGCATTTGCTTCCAAAATCTCTGAAGTTCTTTACATTTGTTGGTCTTCCTTTCCATAGTTCGTAATGAGTTTTGTCAGTGTTGTATCTGAGAATTACTTTGTTTTGAATGTGAACTTCTGTATGCACTACCTGTGTCCAAAAAATATCTGTCAATTTTGAATCCATTAGCATTGTTCGAGCCATTTCCTGTACTTTCATGTTGTTTCTTTCAACAACTCCATTATGTTGAGGTGTCCTAGCAATAAAGAATTGTCTTTTTATTCCATGATTGATGCAATAGTCCATAAATTCCTTTGAGGTGAACTCTCCTCCATTATCATATCTGAAACATTTGAGTCTTGAGTCCATTTCATTTTCAACCATTTCGTTGTAGATCTTGAAGTTTTCAAAAGCTTCTAACTTATTCTTGAGAAAGAAAACTGCAGTCATTCTTGTATAATAATCAACTAATAACATAAATTATCTCTCACCTTTCAATCCCTTTGTTGTAGTTGGTCCAACTAGATTAGTATGCACAATTTCCAGTGGTCTTGTCGTTGAATATTCCTTTGATTTGAACCTGGTCTTTGTTTTCTTTCCTTGTTGACAATGCTTGCATAAAGTGTTAGTTGGTTTCGTGATCTGGGGCATTTCTCTGACTGCTTCTCTTTCGATGACTTTGACAAGGTTATCAAAATGCATGTGATCCATTCTTCTGTGCCATAGCCAATTTTCATCTTCCTTTCCTAGACAACACTTTTCATTTCCAATTTCACTTGACACATATATGTTGCTTGAATTTCTTGCAGCTGTAGCAATCAATCTCCCTGAACCTTCTTTTCTTATCTCACACTTTTGTGAATCGAAATTCACTTTCTGACCTTGGTCACACATTTGAATCACACTTAGAATATTATATTTCATATATTCTACTAGTATAACTTTTTCTGCCTTTTCATTCTTGTTCCCAATTCAGACTGTGCCTTTTCCAATGATTTTGGTTGAATCATCATTTCTGAAGAACACTGATCTATCTCTTTCCTTTCGTAATGTAAGAAACTTGTCTCTATCACTTGTCATGTGTTTTGAACACCCACTGTCAACATACCAACCACGTTTCTTCTGCTTAGCTTGTAGAACGAGTGTGCATTCTTCATTGCTATATTGATCTTTCTTTCTTATGCATGTATTTTTTTGTGGTTCCTGTTTGTGACCGTTGTTATTATGTTGAGGTTCTTTAGGAGGGACTGTCATTATGCACTCTTTTTCCACGTGTCCAAAATTGTTACATTTGTAACATTCCACTTAATTGCTCAAAGATTCAAACCTATTGTAAGTTCTTCTATGTGTTTCACTAGGCCTTCTTGAATAACCCCTTTGTGTATAACTCTCAAAGTTGTTGTTGTTCATGTTGTTAGCTTTGCAATTCACAAATTTATGTCCAAAATCATTACATGCATAACATAAACCAAAAAAAATAGTTTGATACCTGGTAGTTGAAGATCTTCTTAAAGAATGTGCTCTTATGAATCCTTGTTCTTCTTGAGGCATGTCTTTCTTTTGTTGATTATGAAATCTCAATATTCTCGGTGGAGGAGTGTCCCTGTAATATTCCTTGTATATATTCTTATCCCCTTTTATTGTTTCTACATACGTTTCTTGCTCTGTTGTTTTGGAGCTTGATCCCTTTTCTATCTGATTGTATCCAATTTTGGTCTTGTCAAAATGAGATTTTTGACTGCCGATAATGTCATCCAAAACTTTTGAGATATTCTGCATATTTTTCTTTTGAATATTCTTTCTTAGTGTGACAATCTCTACTTCCAAGTTTCCAATGATCCCGTCCTTTTCTTCTAGTTGTTCATTGAGTGCTTCTTCAATTCTTTTATCTTCTTCTATTTGAACCTTCAATTTTGTGATCATTTGTTCTAGTTCTTGAGTGTCTTCTTTCTTGTCTAGTTCTTCGTGTAGTTTCTTGTTTTTCTTCTTTTCACTTTTGATAACTTCTATGGCACACATTAATTCTTATTGAAAGTCAACTTCTGCCTCTTCAATCTCTTCTTCAAATTCTTCATATTTTTCTTCGGCTTCTTCATATTGTTCTTTGGAGTCTTCTTCATCAGAGTCTTCTATTGCCATGAATAAAACTCTTCTTGTCTCACTGTCACTGACTTCATCTTCATCTGAAGATTATATGCCTTCTTTGGTGCATAAGCCTTTCTTGAAAACATTCTTTGTATTTATTTTTCATTTATATGTTTGTTTTCCTTTTGAGTAACCTTCATCATTTCACTTTTTCTTATGAGGACATTTGTTAGAAAAATGACCAATACCATCACAAATAAAACAAATTAAAGGAATCTTACCTCTATACCTAACATTGGTTCCCTTGTTCAGTCTTTTGACGAAGTTGACCACTTATTCATCATCTTCCGAGACATCACTGCTGCTACTATATTATTCTTGTTTCTTTTTCTTTTGCTTTGATCTTTTGGATGCTGTGAAGGCTTCTTCTTTTACATCTGGATTTTCCTATTCAAATCTCATTTCATATGTTGTGAATATTCCATGCAATTCATCCATTCTTATTGAGTCTAGATCTAATGTTTCTTCTAGTGCTGATATATTAGGGTTGAGTCTCATAGGAAGAGATCATAGTACCTTTTGAACAATTACAGATTCTTCAATTTCTTCTCCCAATCCTATGATTGCATTCATTGTTTCATCGACTCGTAAGAAGTAGGCTGCAATATCTTCATCTTCCTTCATTTTTAGTTGTTCGAACTAACCTCTGTAAGTTTGATGCTTTGTTTCTTTAACTTTTGTATCTCCTTCATAAAGAGTTTGAAGCTTGTCCCAAATCTCTTTAGTGGATTTACAATGTGCAACTTTGGTGAATATCGTATTACTGAGACCATTCAAAAGTGAATTTGTGGCTTTGTAATTATTCTCACCGAGTTTTACTACTTTTTCATTTGTTGGTGGAACTGTTGGTGTTGTGTATCCATCTACAATTGATTTCCAAACTTAAAATCCCTGTGCCTGTATATATGTCTTCATCCATATGCTCCAAAAAGATTGCTTATGTCCATCAAACTGTGGTATTCTATTTTTATACAAGTTGGTATTCTCTATGATCTACCTTTCAGTGGTTAAAATGATTTCTCAAGGAACCTGCTCTGATTCCAATTGTTGGATTACTAAGAGGGGGGGTGAACAATAATAGCGTAATTATAATCCTTTTTCTTCAAATAATCCAAGTGTTATATCAATGTAGAATTATTATCCAATAATGAGCAATCATAAATGAACAATCACATACATACACATTACACCAATGTTTTACGTGGAAACCCAAATAGGGAGAAAACCACAGAATGATTTTTCTTATATGTCTTGAAGAATTACATTCATTGGAAGCACCGAGTTCCTTTGTTTTCCAGCTGCAACTGGAAGGAGGCTCCAACCCCCTAGTTTCTCAGGCTACAACCTGAGGGAAGCTCCAACTCCCCAATTCTCTGGAAACAATCAGAAGGAGGCTACAACCCCCTGTGTTCTCCAGCTACAACCGGGAGGTGGATACAACCACCTGTCCTTGCCCTGTCCAACCGCCCTGAAGTAGAAGTAGAATGATGGAACCACTATCACACTATTACTATGAGATATAACACTCTAAAACTATACCAATAAACTTGAACCATGCATTAACCTATACCTTGACTTGTAATCAACATGTACCATAAACAAGTGCATCAACCAAGCACCAACCTATAATCAACCTGTACCATAAATAAGTGCATCAACCATGCACCAAGTATGTACGAATCATGTGTCAAATACTCATCAATATTTACCAACATCATCAACTATACACCTCATGTATGTACCAACTCATCAAGTACTTGTCTCAACCATGTACCCAACTTGTACCTCAACCAAAAGCCCTTATCAATTTCATCATCCAAATATGATTTATAAATATGTGATAGACCTAGTGTATATGATTGCATACCTTCAAACCTTCCTTAAATTTAAACAACAAGAGACTAGCATTTTCATCAAATTTTTCTTTAGTCTCGCATGACTAGTTTTGGATTAGTCAACAACCCTAAATTGAAATAATCATAACTTTGAACCTGTAATGAATAAATATATGAAACTGATACACAATGTTCTTCAGTGTGATTTATGCAACTCCTCTAGGTGTCACTACTTGGAACCTCTCATAAAAGGCGTTATAGAAAAAATGGCATACCTTGCTGAATTTTGGCTTATTCTAAAGAGCGACCTTGTAGAGCGTGCCCGAGATGAAATATTTGTTGAATCGATCTGAAACTGTTACACAAAATACTAAATATTGTACCATAACCAACAAATTTGGTCTCATGTAAGTTGGATCTATTATGAATACGTTATGACGTTTTTACCCGAAACACCTGTTTTTGACTAGTTTCAGGACTAGCCACAAACCCTATTTTCCACGGAGTGTAACTCCAAAAATACAATGACCCACAAGATGATTTTTTTACCACAGATACTTGGATATGTTTCCTCAATGGAATATCAATTTCACGATCTGAATCATTCTAGAAAAAAAATTTATTGTGAAAATGGTGAGATGACCTGTAAATAACATACCTTAGAAGGCATCATGAAAAGAATTGATCCTTCCTTGAATTTTGGCCTTGTTTTCTTCACCTTCCCTCAAAAATTTGGCTTAGATATCCTTTGGTTACCTCAGACACCTATATATATTCAATATTCTCAAGTGTGTTTAAAATTATAGAGTCTTGCCTCTTATTTATACTCTCCAAGTAGCTTCCTTAAAAACATCTTCTAGGTCACTTTTCCCAATTTCCTTATTTTAGGGTTAACACACTTCTAATTTATCCATTAAATTTATTATTTAAAAATTTTATTTTGTATTTACTTTGAATTATATTACACTCATCACTTCACTATATTATTTATCTTCTAAAATATCTCAAACCACTTTGAGTACTTTGACCTTTTGGGGCTTCTAGATGACATATGAGGGTCCTCCAACTTCGTAAGGCCATAAATCTCAAACCGTGAGCAATTATGTGATGTTACACATACCGCCAGAAATGGAATGACATGTACTATCCATATAGAATAGTATTACCTTCAAATATAGAAAAAATATACTGTTATCCATCAAACAAACTTGGGTCCATTACCCAAACCCGGGGTCTCCAACTTCACATGGTCATAACTCTCTAACCGTGAGGAGTTATGTGGTGTTCCAAATACCATCAGAAATGGCATGACAAGAAATATCCATCTAGGATAGTTTCCCTGACAAATTCACTATCCTTCATCTCATTATTCCACAATTAAGCATGGTTTCTCTTACTCCACAAAGCGTCTTCCCATGAGATCTTTCACCATAAGGGGACCACTTTGGAGTTCATCCATCTTTACTTATTATCAAACATGACAAGACAATAATTAGTCATATTTACATCAAAAAATCTTGGGTCCATTACCCAAACCTTTTTGTTGTGGGGCTTTCTTCAAGGGTTGACATCAATGACAACCAACCTTCATCAACAGGTCCATTTGTAAACAATATTCTTATTGCTCCTAATCAATCCCCTTGCCCCACTCTGTTGTCCATTTGAGAGTGTTGTTCCATCGAGCCATCCCATTACTGCCTAAGATATAAGGGAGCTTTTGGGAGATCTTTTAGTTGTACTATTTTGATGGGAGAAATTATGTTCAGACCACCAAGAGTCTTGTGAACTACAGAGTGGAAAGATGGGCACCCATTATCAAAGATAGTCCTGTTTCATTCTAGCCAAATGTTCCAGCTAACAATGCAAGGAAAAATGTGGTATTTTGGCTCCTTCTTTGTCCAACAATCAAAACAGTCAATTATTGAGGATCCTCCCCAAATAGTCCCCAAATTTAGTTCACTTAGAATTTTGTGCCAAACTTTTTGGGTAAAAGGATAAGTATTTAAAAGATGATTTTTTGGTTCCTTAAGACAAATGTAACAATTATTTGGTCCTTCCCAACCTATACCTTGTAAATTATCCTAGGTCAGAATCTTGTTTTCCACTGCTAGCCAAATAAAGAGTTTTATTTTTAGTGCTAGATCCTACTTCCACATGTTTCTCCTTCATCCCATACATTTTTGTAGCCATATTTTTGTAGCTAATGCTCCATAAACATCTTTTACATAAATACAACCAGACTTATCCCCCCCAATCCAATGTAGAACATCAGACCTATCAAGAAGATTTATCCCCCCCTCAGCTAACCCCCTGTAGTAAATATCCCACTCAGAAGACAAATGTCAAGTAAGGTTAATATTTGCACTATCTTTCCACTCTGAGAAAATATCTCCTCAACATAGCAGACCACAAGCTTGAAAAAGATAACATACATTCTTTTGTTTTAAAAAAGAAAATAGTTCCTTAGACAAGAGCAATGAATTCTCTAAGCCCAAGATCATATCACGTCCCACTAAAATCTCAAGACCATCCCTGGGCTTCCAACTCAACTAATGTGTAATAATATGCATAATTTTTATCAAATTTATCCAAATCTATAGTACTTACAAACATACATCATGACTATTGTCATATTATTTAAAATATACATGATCAAACTTTATGGCTCACTAGGCATTGTATAGCCCAAGGCATTGTATAGGTCAATCTATTATTTGATAACCATGTACTATTTTTCTTTATGATATGGCATGGGAAAATGCCAAAATAATAATCCAAGAAAGATACATAAAGATACGTGGTATAATCTTTAAGTCACATTTAAAATATTTGAAGATATGGCATGGGAAAATGCCAAAATAATAATCCAATAAAGATACGTGGTACAATGTTTAATTCACATTTAAAATATTTGAAAAGAAACATAAGAAATATCATGTAAAATGAGACATGTTTGGCTAAAATATAACATATTTTACCTTAATGATAAGTAAACATATAATAATATGTTTATTTTTACTTTTGAGGACTTGGTATATTTGAAAAGAAACATAAGAAATATCACGTAAAATGAGACATGTTTGGCTAACCTTAATGATAAATAAACATGTAATAGCATGTTTATTTTTACTTTTGAAGACTTGGTATGACATGAAATAAAGTTAAAGTCATAACAAAAGGTAAAGCATGAAAAAAAAAGCTAAGGTAAAAAAAAAAGCTAAAGTCATAACAAAAGGTAAAGTAGGAGAAAAATCTTAGGAAAGTGAATGATATCATGATAATAGGTACATGGAACGATGATATAACTATAATAAATTATATATATATATATATATATATATATATATATAATTATGTAAATAATGAGGTGGGGTATATGAAAAAAAGGAGTCATGTATATGGGTTTAAAATACATTGTGTTAATATATAAAATACGACAATGTAAATAATGACATGAGTTGGGAAATGGTCTTCATTAAAAGGCATGATAATTTCGTCAAGTATGACACCGATTTTAATGAATATATACACAAATTTTTGCAAACAATTTGAAATGAGGGGAGCCTAAAAACTTGTTGACCAAAATGGTCATTCACACAAGGTTTTTCTAAAAGATTTAAAAAATGAATTAAGTATCTTATCAATTAATGGTAATATTGAATACCTCTATCATAATTCTATGATAACCCTATCTTCTTTCATTTAAATTTATCTATCAAGTTGTTAAGTAAAATAGAAAATAAATTGACCAATCTTTATTATGCTAAAGAGTGTAAGATTGCTAAAAAATATATTAAGAATATTTTTAATATGTTCCTAAAATTTAATAAGATAAATAGTCACAAATCCCTAATTTTAAAAAATGTTTGAAGGTATGCTAAAGAGTGTAAAATTGTAAAAAAATATATTAGAAATACTTTTAATATGTCACTAAAATTTAATAAGATAAACAATTACAAATCCCTGATTAAAAGAAATTTTTTTGGCTAATAAACTTTTTATACAAACATATATTCTATAAAGACAAACTATTTTTTTTTTTCAATTTATGTTTTCCCAATTTAATTGGTGGTAACATATAGGCTTTGACATTGCCAATCACGGAGATTCCTATATTTTTCAATTGCAAAGGGAAACATTGTGAAATTGGCAATCGCGATTGGTATAGACATAGGAATGACTTATTCATTCCATATTCCTAGCTTGTTTTGGCTTATTGTTTTTAATCAAATGAAAACTAGATTTATTTTGCAAGACATTTCTGTAATTTCTTATTTGAGATTCTCGGAATTCATTTAGGGTTAACTTTAGAAAATGAAAACTAGATTTATTTTGCATGACATTTTTATTTGAGATTCTCGGAATTGATTTGGGAATAACTTTCGAAAATCATGCATTAGTTTACAAATGCAATGATAAATTTCAGGATGTGGAATCAACAAGATATGAATACTCACTCCAAGCCCATGATCATCATAAATTCTAGATTATTAGCCATAAGATTCAAGTATACTTTGTATAATGTTGAGTTGTGTTGACGTCTTGAAGTTCAATTTGTTCATGTTTGGAAATTTCATTTATATTACCATTAAATTCTACATAGTGGGGCTCATGATCATGGAATAACCTGAAAAATACTTTCCATTCTAATCTAAATATGGAGTAAACACCTTATGATTATATTTCATGGGTACATGACATAAAATTACCCATTAACTTGGTGGTAGTGAATTTTTTTTAGTATAAATAATTGTTTCATTTCTAGGTTGTATTTAGATATTGATTAAATTTTTAGTAGTCAATTTAACTTATTTTTATCCATAATTATATTTACAACTTTGTGTTTATCATGTGTTGAAAGGGATAAATCCATTGAATTATAAAAAAAATATAACTTGAAATGGATTTAGGATGGTTGTAATCTCACTAGAACTCATAACTCAAAATCTAGGCAAATAAAGATACATAAAAACATCATTTTTAATTATGGTCAAGAAATATATATTCACACTTAAAAATATTTCTATGTAAATATCATTATAAATATGGTATATCTCTTTTTATTTTTCTATATAAAATTTTTGTGTGTTAAAATCATAGATTTTAAATGAATTAGAACCAAAAAATTGTATTGGTATTTATATAACTATAGTTATTTATAGTTCTATTTTTAAGTAATGGCTAGTTACATTATAAAAAAAACATGCTCCATTTTTACTAAAAAATAGTTAATATGTTTCCGTATCAAGAGTGATATAGAATAGGGAGTGCCCAACCAACACAGTCTCCAAATATCATCCTTCTACAAGGGAAAAACTCTCTTATTCATTGATTTTGGGACAACATTAATATTTGTGCAGTTAATTAGTCAATTAGAGGCATCTCTTTCTAGCCTCTAGGAAACATGCATTTGGATTGTTTATGTTTTCTTGCATCCCTTGAGATGCATGCACTTAGTTTATTATTCTTTCAACTAGGAAGTTATCTAAAGTCGACCCATTTTAATATTGTAAGAAGGCATTTGGACAGATGAATAAGCAAGCAATATGTTCTTAGGCCCATTTCTAGCTCCTAATCTCAATTCTAAATGTTTTCTAGGTTGATATCTCTGATATAAATGTTTTTATTGTTAGAAAAATAGGATCGCAGAGAAATAAAATAAAAACAAATGCATAAATAAAACACATATGATACATAATACAATAGATACATAGATATACATGGTTCACCCAGTGTGGGCTACGTCCAACATAGAAATTTCCAAGTCATTCCTTTATTATTATCTAGCAAATGAAGGGATACAATATACAACACAGCCATTGTAACTTCCTCTTCTTTCTCTCACAATGTCCTCTCTCAAAATACAATTTTCATAATGATACATAACCACAATACATTTCCCTCATAAAAGAGGGTTTCCTTCTATGGAAAAAAACCCTAACACAACTTCTATCGTCATATCTGTGACCTTACTCCCTCCCTACACTCGCCCGCGTGGAGGAGTGTACATTCTTCTGAGGTGTAAATTCTTCATGGGGTATAAACAAGGCTAAAAACAAAGATCTTTGAATCAAGAATATAATCAGGCTCCACAACCAACAATCTCCCACTTGGAGACTGATCTCAACAACTCCACCGTTGTTGTATATGCTAGACTATGATATTTCTTGGACTTGGAAAATTTCTCATCTTCACCTTCATTCTTGAAGACCAACTGAAACTGAGTCGGAACTTAGTTTCTCCTTGGTTACTTCCTTTGTTAACATGTCTGCAAGATTTTAGCTAGTGTGTATCTTTTCCAACTTCAAATGTTCATCTTCCAAAATAGATCATATGAAATGGTACCCAAGATGTGTTTTCTTAGTATTTGAATGGAAGGTTGAGTTCTTTACAAGATGAATGACACTCTCATTGTCACAGTACAACCTGTTATTCTCTTGCTTCTTTCCCAATTCCTCCATAAACCTTTGTAACGAAATCATTTCTTTACTAGCCTCTGTAGCAGCAATGTACTCTGCTTCTATTGTTGAAAGTGATTTTTTTTTTTGTAGTTTCAAAATCCAACTTACTGGCGTTCCACCTATAGTAAAAAAATATCTTGTGGTGGTCCTCCTATTATCTTTATCACCTGCCATATATGAATCAAAATATCCCCATAGAACAATGTCCGAACCTCCAAAACATAATGGATGAGTAGTAGTACCTCTCAAATACTTGAGAATTCACTTTACTCCCTCCCAATATTCTTTACCTGGATTTTTCATATACCTACTCACAACTCCCACTGCATGTGACATATCTGGTCTTGTGCAAACCATCGCATACATCAAGCTGCCGAATGTTGATGAATAAGGGACCCTGGACATGCATTATATCTCCTCCTGTGTCTTAGGATACATTTCCTTAGTTAATTTGAAATTGATGGCCAAAGGTGTACTAACTGGTTTTTCATTCTGCATTCTAAACCTCTCCAACACCTTCTCAATGTACTCACCCTGAGATAATGCCAATTTGCAATTTTTTTTGTCTCTTGTTATTCTCATACCAAGGATTTTCTTTGTAGAACCCAAATCCTTCATCTCAAATGAATTAGCTAATTTATTCTCGAGAACATTTATATCTTTCATATTAGACCTCACACCAAGCATGTCATCTACATACAATAGCAAGATAATATAGCTTCCATTTTCTATCCTCTTAAAATAAACACAGTGATCAGAATGACATCTACTATAACCTTGTTACGTCATAAAAGTGTCAAAATTCAAATACCATTGCCTTGGAGATTTATTTAGGCCATACAAGATCTTCTTCAGCCCGCATAGCAAATTCTCCTTCCCTTTGACCGCATACCCCTGTTGTTGTTGCATATAAATCTCTTCCTCCAAATCCCCATAGAGAAAAGTTGTTTTTACATCTAATTGTTCAAGATGAAAATATTCTACTGCCAAAAGACATAAAATAGTCCTAATTGAAGTCATTTTAACAACAGGAGAAAATATTTCATCAAAATCTATACCTTTCTTTTGTGCAAACCCCTTTACAACAAGTCTATATTTGTACCACTTTTTGCCTCCATCTTCTTCCTTCAACTTGTAAACCCATTTATTCTGTAATGGTCTTTTTCCTGCGGGAAAATGAACCAAATCCCAAGTCTGGTTATTTACTGGGGAATCCATTTCCTCTTTCATTCCTTACTCCCACTTCTTTTTAGTGTCTACCTGCATTGCCTCTTCATAACATTTTGGTTCACCAAAATCAGTCAACAATAAATAATATAATGAATGAGAGTATCATTCAGGGGGTCTACTTAACATGGTAGATCTTCTAACAAAACTTGCAGGAGTTTGAGGTAATCGTTTCTCCTGTTGTTGTACATTTTGATTTTCTGGTACCTTTGGAATTTGTTTTTCAATGATCTCATCAAGCACTGTGTATTATGTTTTTTTGTTTTCATGTTTCTTTCTCTGCAACTCATCTTTGTACATGACCTTCTCATTGAATATGACATCTCTACTCCTAATGATTTTGTGATTTTCATAATCCCATAAGAGATAACCAAAATCATTAACACCGTATCCAATAAAGGTGCACTTCTTGGATTTTTCTTCAAGATTTGTTCTATTTTCTTTATCAATATGGATAAATGATTCACAACCAAAAGTATTCAAAAAATAATAGTTTACCTTTTTACCTATCCATGCCTCCTCTGGAATTCTACCATCCAAAAATCTTGAAGGTCCTTTGTTTATTAAGTAACCAATAATATCTACAACATATGGCCATAACTGTAAGGGAAAATGAGCATGCAATCTCATACTCCTTGCATGCTCCATGATTTTCCTATTCATCTTTTCCGACACACCATTTTCTTGTGGTGTTCCTAGAATTGTCTTCTCTCTACGAATCTCATGGTATGAACAGTAATCATCAAACTTCTTGCTGCAATATTTACCTCCATTGTCTGAGATGAGACACATCAACCGTTTTCCTGTCTAATTCTCAACCAAAGATTTCCATTTCTTAAAAGTATCAAAAACATCATATTTCTTTCGAATGCAATAAACTGTATTTTTTCTAGTTGGATCATCAATAAAAGTAACATAATAATGAGAGACACCAAGAGATGATACCTGATATAGTCCCCATACATCTGTATGCACAATCTCTAACATTTCACTCTTCTTTTCTTTTATGACTCTGAGAAATCTGACTCTCTGCTATTTTCCATAAAGACAATGCTCACATAAATCCAAATCAATTTTTTTAAGATCTGGCAACAAATTTCTTTTTTGAAGTATATGAATCCCCTTGTCACTCTTTTTGTCCAAGCCTATGATGCCACAGTGTTGTATCCACTCCTATACAAGTTAAAGATATATAAAAGTTCATATTACAAGTACATAAATACAATGTACCTACCTTCTCCTCTTTTGTTATCACCAATGATCCTTTGGTGACCTTCCACACCTTATCTATATATATGGATATACAAACTTCACTTGTCAACTTCCCTGTTGAAATTATATTTTTCCTTAGATGTGGAACATGTCTTGCCTCTTTCAAAAACCATTGGTTTCCATTCCTTTTCTTTATTTTTACCTTTCCCATTCCAACAATTTTTCATGGTGCATCATCACCCAAATGAAATTGCCCAAAATCACCTTGAACATAATCTAGAAAATGTTTCTTATGAGGTGTGACATGAAATGAAGCCCTTGAATATACTACCTAAGACTCAGAAATATTATCTACAGAAAGAATCAAATCATATTGTGACACATCACATGTTACATTTGCTTCCTGATTTTTATCCTACTTTCCATCTCTTTTTTTCTTTGGAGCTCTGCAATATTTCTTCAGATGTCCTTTCTTTCCACAATTACATCACTTTATCTTTCCATGTATGGATTTGGATATGCCCTTCCTAGAATTCCCACAGTTCCCTGAGCCATTTCCTCTATCCTTTTGTCTTCCATTTTTCTTTGTGTTTAACACATTACCTTATGTATCACTTGTGATTTTCCATCACATTTCTTCCTTAAGGATAACACCGACAACATCATCAAATTTTAGAGTGTTTGAACCAGATACATAGTTACTTACAACCATGACCAATACATTCCATCTTTGTGGCAATGAGCACAATATTATAAGAGCCATGACCTCATCATCAAAGTCCACTTTTACAGAACTTAGTTGATTAGTAACCGCATTAAATTCATTTAAATGATTTTCAATAGACCCACCCTCTATCATCTTCATATTAAACAATCTCTTCATTTGAAATACCTTATTGGACGACTAGGTTTTTTCGTGCAGTTTAGCCAATGCATCCATCAACTCATTCGTTGTCTTTTCTTTCGAAATATTGAAATCCACCGATGCTGCCAGGCTCAGTCGTATCATTCCTAGTGCCTTTATGTCAAGAACCTCCCATTCATCATCCTTCAAGGTCGTCAACTTCT
The DNA here is from genome assembly GCA_000966675.3 of Picea glauca. Lineage (NCBI taxonomy): Eukaryota > Viridiplantae > Streptophyta > Pinopsida > Pinales > Pinaceae > Picea > Picea glauca. The sequence continues at coordinate 371,554 of JZKD02S2005803.1, forward strand.
TTGCTATTCCACCCAATGGTAGTAATAGATCCTTCTGATATAAATAATCTTCCATCTGCATCTTCCATAACTGGTAGTTTTGGCCATAAAAATTTTTGACCTTAAACTTTCCATCTTTCCCCATTTCTCCCACTCGAACTAGGAACCCTCTTTTCCTGTGAGTTACCTTTCTCTCTGATACCATTTGTTATAAAAATAGGATCATAGAGAAATAAAATAAAAACAAATGTGGAAATAAAACACAAAAGATACACAATACAATAAAGACACCTAAATACATGGTTCACCCATTGTGGGCTACGTCCACTAGAGAAATTTCCATGTCCTTCCTTTATTATTATCTAGAAAGTGGATGGATACAACGTACAACACACCCGCTATAAATTCCTCTTCTTTCACTCACAATATTCTCTCTCTGAACACAATATTCATGATGATACATAGCCACAATACATTTCCATCATAAAATAGGGTTGCCTTCTAGGGAAAAAAACCTTAACATAACTTCTACCGTCATATCTGCGACCTTATAATGAAAGGTCCATATTTACTATGAAATTACAATATACATTTACAAGGAAATACCCCCCTACACTCCCCTGCATGGAGGAGTTTACATTCTTTCGGGCAGTAAACTCTTCATGGGGTATAAAGACAACAAAAAACAAAGACCTCTGAATCACGAATATAATTAGGAATCACAACAAACATTTATTTCATAGATTGAGTGTTATTCCTTATCATTTGTTTTTAGAGTAGTTCACTCTTGTACCTTTATATCTTTTTCCCTCCCACCTAGCCCTTCTCTCTAAATTCTAGATTTATGGCTACAATTTTCTAGATGGATCTAGCATCTATGATTCACCTTCATAATTCCACTACAGCTCAACAATGTACAACATTTCATGGACTCCCTATAGCATATATCTTGATAGGTCATATCCATATGTTCCCTTCATCTAGCTCATGTGTAATACATTATATTTAATGGATATTTTTTGAAACTCGTGGATCACCTAAAAAATGAGTCCAGTGCAGTGGATGGTATGGTTGTGATCCTTTGATCCAACATTATTTCCAATGTTTGTGAAGACAAAATAAATGACAACAAAGAAGGAATGGAATCGATCTAAACCTAAAACAACTAGCATGGCACTCTTTTGAGTATGATCTATCTAGCAATGACTTCAACCAAAAACACTATCTTTCTGTTTCAATAAACAAGTTGATCTCATAGAAACAATGTATTTCTTTGCATATTCCATAAGTGTGGAATGATTATTGAGTCCACAAATATACTTAATGAAGTGTATATTTTTTTATATGAGTGATCCCAACAAACAAGTAAATGTGCATAATTGTTTTGGTCTCTCATAATGAGCTATAAAGTTAATAGTATGCATATACTAGTTGAATTGTTTACCAATGTTCCTCCCTCACTCCACCATAGCATGGTAGTTGTTTAAACTTCAAATATATGAAATGAAGTTTGGATTCTAGGGTTACATAAAAATCATAGTATTTATGGGGTTCCATTGGAAGAAAGGATCCTAGCTTCATATTTTCATTGATATTAGTTCTATGACCACCATAATTATTTTGATCATTTTCCATATATCACCTCCATTGTTGGATCTGGAAATGCTAGAGGATGTTGGGGGGATACAACAATTGTTTTCAATGCCTTCTCATAGACTTTATATATTCACATCAAATGTCTTCCATCAATGAAATTTTATATCATATTCCCTAAGTATCTCCTTTGGGTTCATGTCGACACAGAACTGAGAATCTCTTTTCCTTATCAAGCTACATTCATCTTCAATAGATTATAATTTTGTTTCTCTACATAGTTTGATCTATGTTAAATTATCACATGCCAACAATTAATGGAAACTGAGAAATCGTATCCAAACCATTTTTAGGGTATTATGGGTGCAACCATTGAGAGATAAGTATTTCATTATATTTCCATTTGTTTTGTAATATGTTCCTCCTCGAATATAGAAACCCAAAAAAACCCTTGGATCCTATTGGTGAATTTCTTGTCACTCTTTTGACCTACACTAGATATATTGCGGGCTCTTTACTTTCATATTTCCTAGTATTCCATCCTAATGCAGTTGATATTAAGTCTTTTTTTCCATGAACATAAAGTTATTGTTAAAATATAGTTAGGGTGGAACACTTATTTTATTACACCATCCTACATGGAAATTATTTCACACATACCAAATAATATATGGATTTATGTTGGTTAGTTATAAAAAAATATTTCTCTAGTAATGGAGGCTATAATGATTCTATATATATATATA